>JAPZEB010000002.1:25282010-25292407 GCA_029783705.1 Chaetodon striatus
CTCTATGTGTCAGCCCTGTGCTGGTCTGGCGACATGTCCAGGATGTACCCCGCCTCTCGCCCAATGTCAGCTGGGATAGGCTCCAGCCCCCCCGCGACCCCCAACGGGGTAGGCGGTTATGAGAAATGAATAAATGAACTACCAGTTTTGGCCAAAATTGAAGAAATTCTTTCAGGGTGTTCCTGAGGTATCAGACGTACATATGGACTGATGGACAACCGCAAAACATAATGCCCCCGACCACAGTCTCTGTCTCTGGTGTGGAGGCATAAAAAACAGGACCAGCTCATCATCACTTTGCTGCACTGGTGGTCAAATCTCCACAGGGCATCTTTTATTACCACTAACTATGGACCACTGTGGTGTTGCTAATTGTATTACCTTTGCGTGTCAAGTTTACAAAGACATGCAGGTTATGTGAACTGAAAACTAAAAATGTTTGTGGATTTGATTTCAGTCTGGATGTATTTGTCTGTAGATGACTGGTAAACTGTCTGCATGCTGAGATACACCTAACTAACAGTCACTGAAATGGCTGTTTTACATTTATGCACATCAGGGCGTGTATACATGAAGAAACGTTGATATTTTAAATGCTGATTATCCAATGTTTCACAACAATAATTCTAGGTGTGTCCCAGCTTGGCACAGAGTTGTGTGCAAGCTTCTGTGTTAAGTTGTTTTTCAAGGTTTTACTTTCAGACGAGAGCAATAAGTCAGAGGCAACAGCTCCAGAGGGGCTGCTCAGTGACCAACAGATAAAACTGTGAGTGTACTGTGCAGCCTCCAGCTGTGACTGTGTGCAACAGTGAGAGCATGCAGCAGGGCGTAGCTAAAAAAGACACATTCATGCCCAGCTAACCTACACACTCACATGTACAGGAGAAGCAGATTTTCATACTGAAATTTGTATCATAACAGGCACATAACGTGGCCCAGATTGAAATTCTCCCCCACCATAAGGGGGCTGAAGATACAGCTGCTTGTTCGTTTAAGGGACAGTTCACCCCAATATCAAAAATACATCTTTTTCCTCTTGCCTGCAGTGCTACTCATCAATCTAGATGAAAGGCAATCATTTCTACTGCCGATATCTCCCAACATTCGGCAACTCACACCAAAATAATCTATGTATCTATGTAATAAAGGTTATATTATGCAACCTTTATTTAACTTAGAAATCATATTGAGTGAGAGTCAGAGACCTAGACAACAACAACAAATGACAACAGAGACAATAGATATGTCAAAATACATAATAGAGTGCAGTAAAAATGATTGTGTAGTCTACAATTTGTTTTTTAGTTGAATCAGCTGCAGCTAGCTGTGACCACTTCCTTTATTTTAAAATAATTTCAATGAAAATAATTTAACGAGATAAGGGTTTTGAGTTTGAGCTTGGCCTGCAGGTCATCTCAGAATCAGGGAACGTAGCAGACCCGACTTGTTTTGCAGCCTCAGCACTAGTAAAATCTAGAAAAAAAAAATCTAGATTGATACATAGCACAACAGGTAAGAGGAGAAATACGTCCTTTTGATTTTGGGTTGAACTGTTCCTTTAAGTTAAGCCTGTGCACAAGACCCCAGTTCAATTTCTGGAGGCGGTGCTTCTGGCTTAGCTTCACTGAACACAACCGGTTGTACTCCCAAGGAGCTTGGGAAGCCAAGCGGCGATCATGTCCTGGAAACTGGTTTAGTCAATATAACACATAGGGGCAGATGTGGCACAGGTGATAGAGTGGGTTATCCACTGATGAGAAAACTGTCGGTTCGATCCCCGGCTTCTATAGTCCACATGTTTAAATGTCCTTGGGAGAGATACACTGAACTGCTCCCAATGGCTGTGCCATCAGTGTATGACTGAGTAGCAGGTGGCTACATGTATGGCAGCCTCGGCCCCCAGTTTGTGAATGGTATATAGTGTAGCGTAAAAGTGTTTTGAAGGATACAAAGGTGCTATACAAATGCAAGTGCATACAGGTCTATATATACCAGGAAAAATAAAGAAAGGTCTCAAGAGCAATCTGGCCAAGAGGGTGGCCATGGCTTAGGAGGCAGAGTGGGTCGTCGACAAATCAGAAGATCGGCAGATCCCTGACTCCTCTAGTCTGCATGTTGAAGTATCCTTGGGTAAGACACTGAACCCCACATGGCTGTGTGATGGTGTCATGGTGTGTGAGTGTGTGAATGGTCACTGAGTAGCAGGTGGCACCATGTATGGTAGCCTCGGACACCAGTGTGTGAATGTGTGAATGTGACTTGTAGTGTAGAAAGCACTTTGAGCAGTGGGAGGACTAGAAAAGTGATGTACCAGAGCGGTGCAGTGCATTAACATTGTTGAAAGAATAAACACAAACAACACAAACAGACAAATACAACTGTAACACACCACAAATGAGCAAGCACAACAGTCCAGTTAAAATAAGGCTGGGCAATATATCAATATTATATCAATATCATAATATGAGACAAGACATTTTGCCTTAGATTTTTGATATCCTGATATCATATGTGCTGCCTTTACCCGTTTTCCAAGGCTGCATTACAGTAAAGTGATGAAATTTTCTTAACTTAGCAGATTGTTCTTGTTTTTTTTAATTATTTGCCTTTATCAACTAAGCCATTAAATACATGTTACTAATCATTATTCTTAAAAAATCTCATTGTATAAATGTTTTGTGAGGCCACGAATAATCAACCCTACAGTATCACTGCATTATCAAAATCCAGGTATTTGGTCAAAAACATATGGTTTTCTCCACATCACCCGGCCCTAAGTTGCAATACTAAAAACAGTTATAATACAAAAACAGGTACAATTTTCAAAAACAACTCCAGTAAAAAACTTAGGATCAATCACGCTGACTAAGAGCGCTATTTTCTCAATCCTTTCAAATCGACTTAAATTCCCTCACAGTAATCAGGTCCAACAGTTCCAGGTCCTTCTGTGCATTATTCCAGAAAGAAGTGGCTGCATATTTAAAAGCTTTTCTGCCTGGTGCCTTGGACCCTTCTGCCTACACACTTCCCACACCAAGTGTGTGTGTTAGCAGTAACAACTCTATTCTACAAAGTGAGAAAATTGGGAAAATGCCAAACCAATTTTCGGAGTATTTCCAGATTACCACACCACTGTTTACAGGTACATAGTTTTTTAGTTTGGGATACACACTTGTAATAATAAAGGTACAAATTGTACTAATTGAACAACAGATGTTGACCTTATTAAAAAGGGATTTAAAAATGTGTAGGTCAGATCATTTCACTGGCACAGAAAGAGTTTAGTTCTTGCTGGGCAAGGTGTTGAGACTGAAAAGTTTGAGACAGGCCCACACAATGAAGAAAAAGACGGAATAAAATAAATGTTTGAGAGCAAAGTCGGGGAAAGTGCTACTGAAATCCTGTATAAATTTGAATGCTCATCTCTGCCAAAGTGGAAAAATGAAAGTACTTGTTTCAAGTGTCATCGCTTCACTCTTTAGCACATAATCTCCCTAAATAAGTTGACTTCGGTGAGAAGCTTGTCTAATAAGCTTCTGTGCAATGAATCTACTCCAAACACACCTTAGATTACCACACAGACAGCACCTGACGGGTTTAGTGATCAGCTTTTGTTTCTCTCATCCAGAACTACAATATCAGCGCATCACTAGAAGACAAATTATGCTCCAGTGCTAATCTTCGCCATGGCATCACCCAGTATCCAGCTGTCCCATATTTTTACAAAAATACTCATACAAATCTTTTACACGATCCTTTTATGGATCAAAGTCTTTTTCAAAGCTTCCTTCTCAGAAAATTCCAATTGCTCAATCAGACACCTATTTCCGCTGAGGAGCCTCAAGTTAATGACCCTGTTTCTCATCTGGGCTCCTCCTTATTTTCCTCTGGCGTTGAGGGTGAATGCTTAATCTTCAGGGGAAGCTGTCAGAACATGATGAATGCTAGCAGTAGACTGGCTCTCAAAACCTGCATTAATTTTTTAAGCACAATTACTAGAACAAATTTTTTTTATTAAGCTATGTAAGATGACTGCGGAGGCATATGCAAGGCCTGGAAAATCACACAGGTGTTTGCTGAAACAGTATTTCAGCATATTTGAGTCACAATTGGTGAGTTTTGTTGTAATGTCAAAGAAAAACATGAAACAGACAGAGTTTTCACACAAATGTGTTGCCTTGATCTCCAGGCACAGATGGCAGTGTTGTAGGGCTGCTAACCCGTCCAACTCTTTGCTGTGGTTTGCAATCAATGTCCCATTCATGCTCTGCCTCATTCTTTGATCCAAGAATTAACAAGACAGATGAAAGGAACAATTATCAGGTCCCACGCTTCACTTTAAGGACCGTCTTACACAAAGTTAGCTCGGTTTATGCTAAGCTTTTGCTACAAAGCGAGGTTTGCATTCTCCCACTATCTCCCACACTAATTCAACGAAAGAGACTGAGGGGAGAGATAAAGAGGACTAAGGAGGCTGTGATACAGCAGGGATGGGTGAATAATTAATGGGTTGTATTCAATTGTAAAAACCGAAGATGCACACAGCAAGACTGTAAATATGGATGCTGCAGAGAGAGCCGGAGAGATAGAGAGAATCATGGCGTTTAAAAAATTCAAGCATGTCAAAGGACCCTGAATTGTAAGGTGCCCTCTTTTATCCCTGCAAAAATGATGTTTGTGAGACAAAGACCTTGAAGTTTGACACGAGGATTTAACAGCAGCGAGCCTATACAGGAAGAGCCCTGGAATCAAATGTGTTTCCTGCTGAAAGCCACAAAGGAGGCACAAGGCCGTGCCCAGAGTGTCTTCTGTTTCTGTGTATTGACATGGAAGACATATTTCCTATTTCATTGCATTCGGCGGGGGAGAGCAATGAGTCATCTCAGCCTTGAAGTTTTTCATTAATAGGCTACAGGCTTTTTTTCTATGGTCATTAATGAATCTTATAATCAGCAAACACATTCAAAACATCTTTTAAGATTTAGCCATCTCTCACCTGTATCATATATATAGTCTCATCAGGGATATTGGGAGTACTTTTGACTGGTTATGCATGTCAGTCTGAAGGATAATTATGCTGCTCTTCAGTTCACTGCACTGCACATCGTCTGGTTCTTGTGGGAACTGCTAGCTAGGGTACCACTAGTAACCCCGTTCTGATCCAACAAGCATTGCTGTGGAAGCTTTGTGCCCACTCTTTGGTCTCCTCCCAGGTCACCCCAGTGAGTAAGCAAATCCCCTCTAAACAGCGTAAACTTTGTTATCACTGTTAGCTCTGTTAGCACCATTTGCACCGTCAACGCGGCCAGTGGCACTAACATAGTTAACAATGCTAAAGGAGTTTTCAGGCTGAAAATGATTACTCACAGGGTGACCTGCAGGGAGACTGGAGGTTGGCCATCATGTTTCGACAGCAATGTTATCCTGCCAACACCACTGCAGAAATCGTGGACAAGTAGCGTCACTAGCTAGCTCCCACCCAACCCTAGCGTTTCCACTCGCTAACCAGACCAGTGGGTGGGCAGTGGGCACTATGTTTCCACATGTTTTTCTTCTTTTATAGATATTTTTGGGGAGCCTTTTACCTTCTTTTGAACATTAACATAAACATGTTTACATCATATTTTTTAATAGATATTTTTTGTTTTTTCTCTTTATTTGATAAGACTGACATAGAAAGGCGGATGACATATAACAAAGGACTGTGGGTTGGAATCGCACCAGTGGCCACTGCGGCAAGGACACAGCCTTTGTACCTGGGCACCTGCTATACCATATGAGCTAGTGGTGTTAGTGCTGCTCGCCAGCTGTCTGTCAGCATCGCCAACAGAAACTAAAGTAAAAGGCAAAACATTTGCATAATAAAACACTAAAATTTCACCACCTCTAAGTGGATAGTGCTTTGAAATGCGGCACTAAAGCTCACTGAGTCAATGGAGCGCTGGACTGAAAGGAAAGCAGATTTTTTGAAAATAACAAATTTATCGGTTACTTTCAAGTTCATGGGTGTTATGCTAGTGAAAGCAAAATGAATAATTCTTCTTATTTTCTATATTGCTTTGTTGCTTGTTGTTATTGGTTCATTCCTTTAATCTATGTATTGTGTTCCTCGCTGAAAATTCTAATTTTCTTTGGTATAAAGTTGAAGTTGAGTTTGACTTTATTCCTCTCATTTAAATTTACCAAAAAAAAAACCTCAGAAAGATGTTAATACTATTCATTTGTGACTACAACTATTAGCATTTTAACTGTCAAACAATCTGCTGATAGTTTTCTGGTGTAATCGTCCATTATAAAGTGAACAAAATAGTGATGATGTCTTCACACTGCTTGTTTTTTTTTTTTGTTTGTTTTGTTTTAAAAACCCACAAAATTATCACATTTGAGTAGCCATTTTTTTTTTTGCTGTGAAACTGACATAATCAATTAACTGATTATCTGTTGCAGATTAATCTTCTGTTAGTCAACTACTATTACGTTTCAGCTATAACTATGTAATGTATCTTGCAATCATGTATCAGCGTAAAATTGTAAACAAATCCTAGACTTTCTGAAGACAAACAGCAGCATTTGAGAAAAAATTAATCATGCTTGTGTTCATGTTTCAGTTTTCATAAAAGTTTTGTGTCATGCTGTAACTCTGTTTGACGTTTCTTCACAACAAATACAGGATAAAAAGCAGTGTAAGGATGTCGGCCTGTTCTTCCACCATGCTAATTATAGAGTGTACAGTATAAGGACTGTGTTAAGTGACTTTGCTTTGGACACTGAGCTCCGCAGGGATTGATGGACAGCTGGACTGGCTGCCATCATCACGTCTCATTTGGCCATTAATACCTTCAATCACTGCAGCTCACTGTCACTGATTCAAAGCTCCTTGAAAGGAGCTTCTATCTAAAGTCTAAGGGCAGTTACTTCTCAGTCCTCAAACAGCCTTTGCTGCAGAACAGGTCAGAGGCTTCTGATGGCAGCCGGATCACAGCTGACAGGCCCTGTGGCTAGGCTTGGGGCCAGTGTCACAAAGCCATGTGCTGGACCTGCTCGGAGAGATATATGCATGCATGTATCGTGACCAAAAAGCTGCTGTAACTTCACGTTTTAGATTCAGTGTTCACAAAGTCAAGTGAGGTCTGTTTGCATAGCTGTTAATCACAGTTACAACCTTGAAAGGCTTCACAACAGCCGGATCATAAAACAGTAAATGAAAAGCACAACCCCCTCCACACCAACCTTAAACCATCAACTGAACGCAGGAAATAAAAACACGAAAACATCAATTAAGACTGAAATAATAAGGGAAGGGCCACATGGAGAAGAATGCTAAGGTAAACAAGCACAGATTAAACACCGAGAAAATCTTTACCTTGCTTTCACTGTTTCTATTCTATGCACAGTTGAATGATACGCAAACACAAAGCTGTACTGTAACATTCGTTTGACTGTAACAACCATCATGCACTATTTGCCTGCAGCGCTCTACTGTACCTCTCTAATGGTTTGCGAGACATTTTCTGCCAAGAATCCCAGAAAAAAGGCTTGGAACGGGAAAAAAAAGTGGCAGATTTTAATAAGAGTGCACTGGCAACCCAATTAGCAGTGATGCAAAGCTTACAACCTAATACCCTTTGATTCACTGTTTGTATTCCTGTATTTAACACTCAGCTCCACTCCTCTTGGCATCCTCATAACATGCTCTTTCAGCCACACTCCAGCTGCCCAGCATGCACATTTGACAAGATGAAGAAGGGCAAAAAAATCACTTTTATAAAATCTTTAGTCAGGGGATTAAATCCATGTCATGAGACCAAAGGCTGACTGGGTACCCTTTGAAGCTGGATAGATCCCTCTAAGAAGAGATGAATGGCAAAAGAGAGGAGAGATTTCAGTGTTGGCAGATAGCATTAAGCGAGCTGGGCTCTGCTCTCTAGTTTTTTAGTAATGATAGCACAAAAAAAGGAAAGATGACAGTGCCAGGAAGTGAGTGTGCCTGAAAGGGGACTGGTTGTGATGTTGACAGGGACCTTTGATAGGAGCGCCAAAGAGTGTGTGGCCCGATGCTGCAGCAGCTCAATATCAATTTACTATTGACCTGTAACATGTTGTACCATGGAGTTACTGTTTCACAATAGAGAGCAATCTGTGGCAACATGTTGTCCTCAGAAACCCGAGCAAAGGAAATGATTGTGGAAGAGAGATGCAGGTTTCACCATTTTTGGGATGTTATACATAACCACAACTATTTTGTTACAAGCCCTTTTTTTTTTTTTTTTACCAAGTATTACATTTAAAGACCACTGACTGGTTTCACAGATCAGGATTCTCATCCTGTATGTGGTTACAAGCAGGCTATGAAACCACTGAGGTTAGGGAAACATCAGGGCTTGGTTAAAGGAAAAGTCTGACATTTTGGGAAATATACTTCTTAGCTTTCTTGCTGCGAGTTAGATATGATCCCAGAGGAAAGGGAAAGTCAAAAATAAGATCTCTTCTTTGTCCAACCTATTCCTCCTAGACGTAACTGAGCTCAATATGACATCAATGTTTTTGACCATTTTCACATACCTATTAAATTTAGTTCCCAAGAAATCGCCTTCCTCTTGTCTCAACTAGATCCTTATTTAAGACCTTAAAATGCTCTTTTTCCTCTCTCACTGCAGTGATCTTTATTAGTCTGAAATAATCAGCTCTTGAGATATGCGTAAGATCCAAAAGAAAACCTGACTGGCTTATAAATTTGTCTCAGTGATCAAATTGAAGTCTCAAAACTCTGTGTATTTGATCTGTTCTCAGAGTTGAGTAACTTCTGAGAAGCCTGTGAGCACAGCAAAAGAACTCCTTCTGAATTATTCTTTTTTTTTAGGTTTGGGAGAAACACATCAAAATTTCGTGATGTCAAAATAAGAAGCCAATTTATTTCTGAAAAGACAAATAAAGCATTGTTTTGCGCAGCATTTTTTTTTTTCTCAGGGATACCACGCTCATCTCTGTATTGTAAATATGAAGCTAGAGCCTTCAACCGGCTAACGTAGCATAGCAGACAGGCAGGAAGAGGGGGGAAACGGTAAGTCTGGCTCCATCTAAAGGTAACAAAATCAGCAGCACCTCTAAAGCTCACTAAAATATTTTATCTTGTTTCTTTAAGCCATACAAAAAAAACAAAGTGTAAAGTCGACAAATCATTGTTACACATGGAGTTATGTGTTGGGATATGTCTTGGATCATTGGGCTGACAACCAGCAGAGACTCCAGGAAGTTACTGGTGAAAGCAGAAGTACAAAAAGGTGCTTTAATATAACCATAAAAATGTTAATGATGTGTTCAGAGATGAAATAATCAGCTGTTTAAGTGACAGAAAATCTATTGCCAAGCAGAATAATCTACTGATCTTAGTTATCTTTTACGGCAAAAATACTTATCATTGTTTGCTTTAGCTTCTTTATTGTTAGTATTTGTTAACGTTTCTTTGTCTTATGTGTAAACTGGACATATTTGGGTTTTTTAGTGGTTGTTGGACTAAACCAGTGGTTCTCAAATGGTGTGCCAATCCAGGTGTGCCGTGGGATTTTGTGATAATCACACATTATTATTGCAGTATTTAACTGGGCCTATACAAAATGTTGTGAATTAATGACTGTATCAGTATGTTTTACACAACCATGACCTAATAAAGAGGCAAACTTTAAATGTAATGTAATTTAAGAAAACCTTCTTGGGGGACCTATTTGTTACTGTTTGTGCACGGAAATTATAAGTGTGTGATACATCAGAGGCCCTGATTGACAGCCAGTGTGAGAGATGATAACATTTAAAAGGAGAAAGCTGTGAGTGGGACAATGGATCGCTTTACTGTAAGGAGCAAATCACAACAAAGCACCAGTGAAGACGACTTACCACTGAAGGAAAAGAGAAAAAACAGTCTCATGAAAGCTACCTGTCTTATTTTTCCTTATTCTGATTGTCTTATGTGGTGATAAGAGTGATAACACATTGCAGGTGTGCCTTGAGATTTTGGCTTGCCCGTTGGTGTGCCTTGGGCACAAAAAGTTTGAAAACTAGACTAAACAATACATTAGAAGACATCACTCTTGGCTTTAGGAAACTGCAACTGAAATTTTTCAATATTTTTTATATTATACAGGCCTTATGATTCAATGAGAAAGTCTTAAGCAGATTAATTGATAATGAAAACCATCAGGCCTACAGGTACATGTTAGCTGCAAACAGATAGGAAAAACTAATTCAATACCTGGCCAGTACATATTTTGCTGATATGTTCAGTTTGAACATTTTGCAACTCTTAAATGTAATATGTGTATTTTGTTCCCTATGTAAATTACTTTACAATGTATTTCCTGTTCCCATCTGGTTGCATAAAGGTAATTCCAGGTAGGGACTTC
>JAPZEB010000002.1:25303779-25322935 GCA_029783705.1 Chaetodon striatus
CTTGATCCCAGTAGACCTCCTGACTCCGCCCCAGCTCCAGACAGACACAGACAGACACACCCACAAAAGGAAGAGGAGAAGGGGAAACACAGGGAGAAGACACAGGGCCGTGACATACATTTTCACTGTTGTTTACAATGGAAGGCTACTATTTGATGCTTAGTAGCTTTGATGCTTTGATGTTTTTGTATAGCACAGGCTTCTTTTTATTATGCAAAACATGTTAAGGAAAGTCATGTTTGCACTTTACTTTATCAACCTCAATAGGGGAAATATACTGAATAGCAAAACTTGAGTATTAAAAACTTGTGTATATGTTTTATCACATAATTTTATGTTTTACTTATTTTTTTAAGTTAGTTTGAGGGTGCATTGTGTCACAGTCATTTTGAAACTTACTGAAAAGTTACATTTTCACTGCTTACAATGGCAGGCAGGACCTGCCATCTCCTCTTTTTGGCTTGTTTCTGATTGCACTTGAACAATTTCTTTGTCATCTGCAAACTGATTTTGAATAGGGGAAAAAAATCTATTTAAATTGTGAATCGGATTTGTTGTGAAAAAATCTGAGATTTTTTTTAGGCCATATCGCCCAGCCCTAGTATGTCCTTATGTGGGAATAGAGTTCCTGTAATGACCAGCTTGGTCATGTCACACATTTCACACAGCCTCTCTCTGTTATCATTCCGCTTTCCAAGCCCATGCTTCCCCATGACCCTGTCATAATCTTGGTTTTTATCTCCTACTTTAGCAGTCATATCTCCTGTGACAATCAACATGTCGTGTTTGTTCCTACTGTCTAATAGATCTTGCAGTTTCATGTAGAACTCATCTTTTGCTTGTTCTTCTGCATCTTTAGTGGGTGCATAGATACGCCTAACCCTTGCTGCCATCTTGGCATAAGTATACCCACGCCTTCTCTATGGTAATCGTCATCTCTTCCTGAGTAGATGATGGTTTCTCCTCCTGCAAGTTCAACTTTTCCTTGTCCTGTCCAGTGTGTTTCACTGATGCCCATGATGTCAGTTCCTCTGTTGGTCATTTCTCTTGCGAGTATTATGTCGACACTTATGTAAAATGTTCGCACATTCTAGTTTCCGATCTTCATTGTGCTTTTTGGGTGAAGTGGTGACCTATTCAGCCCAAGGGCGTCCTGTTGGCTTTGGCCCTTGTGCTTCGTGATGTCTCTCCTGTTGTGAGTACTGGCTACAGCGTTCCCCAGATTTGGTGAATTTGCTCTGCTTCTGGTTTCTACAATAAATATTTTTTTCTGGGAGCGGGTTATCAGCCCACAGCCCAACCCCCCACCTAGAGGACCAGTGGAATCACTCTTTGTCTGGTCTCTACCCTTCGACCTGTTCGGCTTGGTTGACCCTGCCAGGAGTACATGAGTCCTGCCGACGTAGCTCAAGTGGTCATGGAGACGCGCAAACCGCCCCACCACGATAAGGTGGTGATCCCATCGGGGTGAACAAGCATAAGTGCAGATAAGTCTTTTGTGTTTATATAAATGTCGCAGATCTTAAACCTGAAGCTGTGAAAAATCGGAGCAAAAACAAAAGTGATGGGTTTAAGTTTTTAACTGTAAATAATTGCATTAAAATTAAGTAAAATTAACCTTAAAATATTTTTGGCATTTACATGTTTGCTATTTTCCTGTTCCAGGTCTTTGAAGAATTTCCCTCTTTGTTTTACGTTATCTCCATGCAGGGGTTTAGCCCAATTTTAATCCCATAGAGTGGTTTAGTCCAATTAGGGTGGGGCCAGAATGGTTATATAAAGCCCGTTGGACATTGACTGTGTGGGAGAGTTGTTGTCAGTAGCAGTTTGTGGTGAGGTAGTGTTATTTCTCTTATTTTGTCATCATTTTCCTATGGCTTTTATCCTTTCCTGTTTCATTGTGATTATTTTGGTTAATAAAACCCCCACCATTTTTTTTTTTTTTTTTGCATAGACTTGTCTCCCGAGCCATTCTTCAATGCAACACCTTATTCAGTTTCCTCCAGTGCCAGCCAGTTACACTGTACATGTCAGGCATATGTGCATATCTTTTTATAGCAGAAACTTTAATATTGTTTTTTTTATCAACAACACAATTAATTTGGAAATATGACAACTTACTTGGGTGTTTTGCTGCCCTCTGGTAAAGTTTCTGTGTTTAAACAAATCTCTGCTTTGTGGATGTCATCACAGGACACCGTTTGCATTAAAGTTTAGCTCAGTCTGTGTAGGACTGGGCTATCATATGCAACATCATTTTATGTTATGTTCCATTCCTGTGCCAATACAACTTATGTCAACATGCTCCCTTTAAACAGCAGAAGTGGCTGCCTAAACATTTGCATTTTCTTCAGGAGATGTGGTTCTGATGCTGTAAAATAACCCATCCCTCACAATTACATTTTTTCATGTAAGAGAGAAAAAACACATCATGGGTGGCCTGTTGTAACAGAAACTAAGGACTATCTTAAGCCATGTATAGCATATGTTCTGGGAAATTACAAAACAAAATGCAAAAAAATAAAACAATGTTAAGCTGAGCAGATAACTTTTGTTGGAGAAGTTTAACTTTTTTTCTCAAGTAGAACATTGAATATTACAATTTAAATATTTCAGGTCATTAAAGTTAGATTTCTGTTGAATGACCTTCAACACGTAGCTAGGGTGTCTCTGCAGAACATTGCACCAGGTCAAACCACAAAAACCTCTCAGAAAGAGTCCCAGGGGTGTTACAAAGGGCTCCAAGCCGATCTGACATTCGTGGGATGAACCAGTAGCCCAAAGGTACCTCCAATTGATGGAGGTGCCTCCTTGGATTGGACTTGGGCCTGACTTGTAGAGGCATAGATAATGGGCCTCTGGGGGTGTCCTGTGGTGTCTGGTACCAGGGCATTGTTGGCAGATCCTTTTAGTCCTGTGGGTTGTAAGGTAGGATATCAACACTACTTGGGCTGCCATGGGGTTTTCGATGGGTGGAGTGTGTCAGGTGGCATCCACAGGAATGGAAGGACCCAAGGTTTTGCAGCATAACATTGCATTGTAACGAGATGGTCAATCTTACTTAACCTGTGATTAGTTTTATTGTTGTGGCTGATTGGTCAAGAATACACTCCTCATCAATACGTGAATTCAAGGTGGTACAAAGACTTCATTTGTCTAAAGTCAGAATATCAAAGATGTATTCCCCCCACCCTGTTTAAACACTTGATCGTTACCATTTTTAAAGCTACAAAAGGTCAGGTTTGCTCTACGAGGAAATATTCTTGACTTAATCACCAGGTTTCTCAATCTGGACAATTATACATGTATAGATGCAGCTAGTTGGCGGTGGGAATGTTTAATGAGTGAGTAAAGTTGGGTTGTTTGTCCATAAATGCCTTGGAAGTGTGTGTTTAACAATGTATGACTGTGTAGCGGCATAGAAGTCGGTGATCTATGCATTCTGTGGCCGCATTTAATTGGGGCAACTGGTGACTGATCATGGAGGTGGCTGGATATAAATGCGGCAGTCCTCCGCCGTCCCTCCTTTAGCGCTCCCCCGCCGCGTCACTTCCGGTCCAGAGGTGTGCTGTCCTAACAGGTATTGCCACTCACTGCTGCTTCATTTCAGTCATTTGGTTTCTCATCATGCTTAAGGCATTTGTGTCTATCTGCAGAGCAGCGGCAGAGTGCGCCGTGCTCCAGTGTTCCGCCTGGCCCCGTCTTGTATTGGTAGATGTCCTTTCTCTCTGTCATGCTGCATGATCTCAAGTGGCTAAACGCTAGTGTGGTTGCAGGTGAATGCCGGTAGCCAAGTGGGTTCCTCGCTCCCTCCCTCTCCTTGTGCGTAGTAGACTCTACAAACAGGTGTGTTGTTTTTCTTTATTGTAGCTCTCAAAAGCGTAACTGTTACCTTTTAGCTTAGCAATGCTAATTTTAAGTTTACCAATATAAAACGCTCATCAGCTGGCTGAGTCCACTGGTGGTGTGGACGTGATGTCATCACCAGCTGATTGGAGCCACTGCTGATTTGTCTCCTGCTTTTTCTCATTTTGTATCCAGCTGTGTCCCAGCTCTGTATTACTGCGTGCTGCTTGGTGGTGCTGCTTTGCAGCTCAGGCTGTGGGTTGTCTGCCCTGCCACTTTGGCTACAGCCAGCCTGGCTGCACAGTTGACTGCAGACACCACCTGTCACCTGGGTTTAATTCCCTTATTTTAGTTGTGTGATTGTGTGGAGTTACTCCTTTTTCTTTGTGTATTTTGTTAACAAATTTGGATCAGCCCCCATTAACTTGCTATTTAATTTCAGTAGTTGGTTTTGATTAATTTGATTTCTTTGTGTAACCTAGATATCTGTTTGGAGCAAGTGTTTGTGTCTTTATTTTGTTTATTCATCTTTTTGTTTTTGGGCCGTTACTTTGTTGAGCTCGTTGTTGTCACCTGCCCATTTTTGCCTTAAATTTTGGTTAACTAATGTCTATTGTAATTCTGTTTTGTTTAATTCCCTTTTCAGTTGCTGCAGGCCAGTGGTGATGGTACTGGTGACTTGGGCGGCGGCATCTCTCCTTCTGTGTGCTGTGTCTCCCTTGAGATCATTGGTGATTTCACAAAGTGTGTGAATGAATGTCACGTGTGCCTGGGTGATTTAGATATATTTCTTTCAAATATTTTTTTATTTGTTGGGTCCCCATCCCCTCACTAGCTCCTGTCTCACCAGTAGGCCTCAGCTCCTTATTAGGTTTCCCTTCCCCCCCTGTCCAGTACGAATTGTGTTTTGTAGTTTTTTTAAACGAACATATACATATTTTTTTGTAATAAAGTGTGCCCTTGTTTTAAAGATTTGGAACCACGTCTCTAGTCTTTGGGTAGAACGAACCTGTGTGTCTTACCGATATAAATGGTAATTAATTCTTTGGGTGAAATTCCTGAAGTGGCATTGTCAGGCAACCGTATAAACCTGTAATATATCATTTTATTTGTAGACCCCCTCCACTTGCCACAGCTGTGTCACTTTATAGGCCTACCCACTGTAAATTACTTAAATAAAGTCTTGGAAACAGGGTCAAATATTATAGAATCTAAAAAAAAAGGAAAAGTTTTGAAAAGTCATTGGTAAAAACTCTGAGTAACAAACAGACCCAAATCAAAAATTTACTCAAATAAGCAAAGCATGAAACATTATCAAGAATATGAACACTGCTAATTATTTCCAGGAAGTTACATATGCAACTATAATGTTTCACAATAAATTACATTATTATCACCTCACAAGCATTTACAGTGATATTTAACAACATTCAGAACTTTATTGTGAAATTCAGGCAGGTAAATGTAGTAATTTTACTGAAGCATACTGCTAACTCACAGTGATATATGAAGTTTAACTGAGATTACAGTGAAATACAGTAATCCTATGGGATCATACTGCGAAATCACAGTAATCAAATGCACATAAACTGTGAAGTTACAATTAAATTCAGTAATTTACAGGAACATACTAATATTAGTAATGTAATGGGCTTTAACTGTGAGGTTTCAGTTCGATATAATTTAAAGGAGCATACCGCTAAATCACAGTAATATGCAGACATAACTACTGTGAGATCACAGTATACATTCATTTCACAACAATTTACTGTAAAAACAATAGTTATTTACTATGAAAGTAATGCAGCTAGTAGCCAGTAACTGTAAATGTACAGTCAAATATTTTACAGTGAACAGCATGTTTCTTTTTCTTTTTTTTTCTCATTAGTTTATATGGTGCAAAAGAAAAATGGAAGTTTAACTCTTCCTTAAGTGCTTTTTTTCACACAAAAGACAGAAGACTCTCCTGTTTCTTTGACAGTGAACTTGAGAGCAACATATCCTTCCTGTACATGTTCTGTATGTACTGACATATTTACTAGGTCAGCAAGTTTTTCCTTCCTTTCAAACATCTGTCCATCTTCTACTTAACATGTCATTTTACTGTCTGAATAAGGCTTGCTTAACATAATCTTGAAGTATTGTGAGCAGCAGAACATTCTAATAAGTACTAATCCATAGACAGTATATTAGCTTCAGTGGGCGGCGGTTGGCATGTCCCCAGTTTGGAGAAGCAGGCTGGAGTACAACATGGAAGCGATGCATTCTACTGCTGCAAGGTGTCAGTCACAAAACCTATTTTAACCACCTAAAGAATTTACACCAAAAGTGAATTATCAGTTCAAGTTAATGCTATACTGGGAGTATTTTAACCGCTGTACCTGGCTGTCAGACAGTGATTTCCAATTTTCCCAACAGATGTTGTGTAATAGCAGATAACGCACAGGTGGAACAACATTAATGATGGCTTCATGCCAGCAATTATTACAGTGCAATGCAGATGTTCATGGGTTTGACTGTGACAACCTGTGATTTACTTTTATATTATGTTTATGTTAGTGTCAAAAGTAATCAGAGGTCACAGCCAGTCTACAGTTCAGCACAGTCACGATGAATCGAGCTGGAGCGTTCAACTGTTGTAAACAGTGGTGGCCAGGAGGGGGGAGGAAGTGGAAGTGGCAGAATGGGCAGCTCAGCTGTGTGAGGCAGGAAGCCAGCTGCAGCTGGACCGCAGCATGCAGCAACCTGCACTCACTGTCACACACAATGATACAAGAGAGAGCACACATCCCAGCTCACTGCCACAAACACACACACACACACACACACACACACTCACACACACACACACACACAAATCACCAGTCCAGGCTGTGCCAGGGCCCAGTGTTTGCTGTCATCACCCCTCCTTTAATCAACCTCTAGCAACAAAAAGGCTGCTGTGCTACTTTCAGCATCTGCTGTCAGAACTCCCATGACTGATTGTCTGACAGTAGAAATCAACAAAGCAGAAGTGTTCTGATGTTGCTGTCAGACTTGGCACAGTTAAAAAAACTGTGGGTTTCATTCATGAAACGTAAACAGAACAAATTTGTGTGTAAACTGTTCGCGGAAGTCAATTTATGTGTATTTCAGCTCTCATCAATATGTTGGTAGCTCCTATCTTTTCGTAGCTACTAACAAAACCTACACCTGACTAGCATAGACTATCAAAATAATGGACACAGCTATGTCACCCTCAACTTTACCGATTCATGTTCTGAAGCCTTGAGTTCTGTATTTCAGCTGTCGTGGTTTTTCATTAGGTGAGAGGCTGGTGCTGTAGAGGAGTGAAGGGGTAGATCTGACTGAAAAGCCAAGGACACTATCTGCAGACAGCCTGTCACTCCCCCCCCCCGTGCTCTCCTGTATTAGCAAAAAGCATGAGCTATAGCAAACCATCTCCTCAGTTTTGGTTCATTTCAGTACAGTAGGCATGCTACAGAGTTTTTAGAGTCTGGTGAAGCCACTCCAACGCACCTTGACAGTGTGCATGGTATGCAGCTGTTTCAGAACCCGTTAAAACATACAAGAAGTAAATTTAGAAGCTTGATCATTCTGATGAAGCATTCCACTCAGTGAATGCCAAAAATAGAACAACACATTCTCACTCCGATCTCATCACATGTCAACGTTTGGTCAAGGACTTTCCACATCGACATATGATGGACAAGATACCCTGGGTGCGTTAGTTGTTGGCGTTTTGGAAAGCCTGTTACATGCATTGTCTGTTTTCAAAATAGACTTCTGTTTTTACAGGAAATGTACAGTTTGCATGCAGTCTTTTTCAAAAATAAATGCACTATATCCAACACACATGTGGTTGGGTTTCAGCAACAAAAGCATGTGGTTGGGTTTAGAAAAAAAGAACAGAGTTTGGCTTTACAATCATACTGCAAGTGGTGAAAGTCGATGATTGTTTTTGTTGCGTTGTTGTCAGAAGTCAATCCCAAGCTTTGTATGTGACGACTTTGGAGTGTTGAATAGAAATGACTTGGGTTAGCAACCTACAGACTTTGTTATTGTGCATAATTGATAAGCAGTGAGATACCTTGTGTTCCGACACATCACATTTAACAGATACATGCTGCCTGCCACAGAGCGAGGAAGAGGTCTACATAGTCTATCATCAAAGGGTTAAAAAGCTGACCAACTGCTCAATGCTGCTGTTCAGCTTCTATGTGAGTTGAAAGATATGACCCATTCTGATGTTAGCTTCAAAATCATGCTTTAACCAAAGCCAAAAAAATTCTTAAAACGTGGTTGAATGTTGAATGTACACTGACATTTCCTGCTTGGTCATGAGACACCTTCAAAACCAGATCATGAAAGTCACCACAGCCTGAACAACTGGGTCACCCACAAAAATGTCACCACAGTGAAGCCATTTCCTTGCCAGCGGTCCCTCCTGAAGAATCTCTGACCAGAATTTTTTAACTCAACTCAGTGTCTGGCGGTATTTGATTATGATCTTTGCATTGTGGTTTTTCACAGCCAGTAAATTTGAACTGTAATCACCCAGTCAGTGAGGATGAAGAGCAGACCACATTAATCAAGCACTGATCTCCTTTGCTGTTTCTTTGGGTAGCTTGAAGAAAATCCCAAGCATGCACATTGGTGTTATTATTTATTTATTGATGCATCCATATGACTGTGTGTTCTATGTGAAGTAGAGTGTAGTTATATCAGCTATTTAATTATTTATAAACAGAACTGTGCTGCCACCCTCAGGAATGTTACAGTAACAGCATTATACAGTAACAGCATCTAATTAGCTTATCCCAGACAACAAGAACAGATTAAAAGCCTTTACCTATTAAATTATATAAGTAAATTCTACCTCACATAATTGCACATACAATTGTAGTCATGCATAGATAAAATTTTTAAAAAATAAAAAAGTAAATAAAAGAACACCCACATGTATACCTGGGGTGGAGATCAGCGCTCGATTAAAGCTACACCTGGTAACTTTTATAAAAATAACTTTTTGTCATTTTTGCTGGAACCGTCACAACATCTTCACAGTAGACCACAAGACAGACAGTCTGTGAAAAAGAAATCACATTCCTCGTCCTCATAGTGCTTCTAATGGCATTTGCTAGAATCTGCTGCAGCTGAAGGAAAACAACCAATCAGAGCTGAGGAGTCTCTCAAGCAGCTAACAATCACTTGAACTGCAGTCAAATTGTCAGACTAGGTAGCGCTGATCAGGATTCTGTTACTGTATTGCCTATTTCTCGCAAATGTTTTCAGAAACATAATTTCCTCGGGCTCACTTCCTTGTTGTCTGCTGTTTTTCCATCAAAAAAACTCAAGCTGGTGTGACTGTATTCCTCTGCAGCAGGGACATTGTACAACAACCACCAACTATTACTCAGGAGGTCGATGTTCACTTCCTATAAGATTGTCTAGCCAGTCCCTGTTCTTTTGTCTTAACCCAACCACGTGCGTGTGCTGGCAAAATGCACATGTACATGTACATTTCCTGTGAAAACAGACGTGTATTTTGAAAACAGACAATGCATGTATCAGGCTGACTTTGAGATTGCGTCCCAGAACGTCAGCAACCACAATGCAGCCAGTTTACCTTGCACATCACATGTCGATGTGGAAAGTCCATGACAGTCCAAAGAACGACATGCAACAAGGTAGTCTGGCTACACCGCAGCTGAAAAAAAAAAGGCCTGGAGCATGCTGTCAAGACGGCTGAGAAGACCATCAGTTACCCCCTACCAAACCTTTGTGACATCCACCCAGGCTGTCCTCTCACACAGGCCACAAACATAAGGTCGGACCCCTCATACCCTTCACACCCCCTCTTCCTCACCCTTCCCTCGGGCAGACTGAGAACCCCCATCACACACACACAAACAGGCTATGGAACAGCTTTTTCTAAAGAGCTGTGGACAGACTTCTGAGACTATATCTCATGAAAAATAGAGATATAGAGAGTGAGTGGGGTAAGGAGGGGATGAGCAAATCAAAACGCTGCATGCAGCTCAACAATAAAACAAGTTTTTACCTGTTTTAAGTTGACAAATATGAATTAAGGTTTCTGTGATTGGACAAAAGTGCAAGGTCATGCAGAATTCACAGGAATTGGATGAATTTGCATTTACTGTCATGATCATAACATCATGGAGGAGCTGACTACTGCCAAACACCATTTTGACCTGAACTTTTTTATCTTCCACTGTTCAACAGTGTCTCCACCATTGAGCAACAGCAGTCCGTGTTCATTCAGACAACCCTCTGAAGTTTTAAATATGAAAGTGCAAAATCAATCAGCATAGTTTTGATTAAAGTGAATTCTTTCAAAGCATATTCATGTCAAATGTCTCTTGGACTAAACACTTCAAGGGCTTAGCTGTTAACCCCCACTCTCTGAAGGTTTTGTAATTGTCAAACATTAATGTCTCCATCGCCATATTTCACTCTGTCTTCTCCAGCAGAGTTTGTGTTTTGTGGTGTGATTTGTCATCGTGTCTGTCTCAGTTGGAGCAGCCCTTAAGCCTGTCGTGCAGATGTTCCCAGACTAAACATCTGCCCATCACCTTTCAGACGGCGGTCTGATGGGCGAATGTCACAGCTTGGCACAGCTCTGACACAACATGGCAAACAACTAAAGCAGGGGAAGTACCAGTAGAATTTTAAAATGCAAGCCAATTTCAAACACTTAACAATGATATGTACAGCTGTGCCAAGAGTAGGCTGAGACAGGGCAACATATTGATGTTAAAATACTGTTCATCATATAGGACAGCTTATCTAGCGCTTAGTGAGTAGTAGGGTTGGGATAGCTTTAATTGCTAAATCTTTTCTTGCTTTAGTGATCTTACAAAATCACAGAATCAGGATGGCTTTTGGTTTCAGTGCATGTTTCCCCCCACCTCCCTCCCTTCCTGTGAGATTCTATGATGAACTCCAGATGCTGGGAATTCAAAGTGGAGGTTGGAGTTAAGGCTGGTGATAGGGCTGGGGCTCGAGTTGAGACTTGGGGCAGCTGTGGCGTCAGAGGTAACGTTAATGTTAGGTGAGAGTCATTGTTAGTCACTGTTTTATTGCAGTTTTATCTTTGCAACGGCACACAATTTAATTATATCTGATCCTTTTTTATAATAAATTAGTAATTCAATTAATCTGCTAATCACTTTTCTGAGAACAGGCATACAGACACGCACAAAACAGTAACAGCTGTTTTAGACAATGGGAGGGACTGTTTCTCCTAAATCATTCAATGGGACAGGAAATGTGAAAATTACAGTGTTGATCCATGTAAGAGGCACATAATAAATTCTGACTTTTTAACTAAATCTGAGAACACACAATGAGACTAATAAAAACCTACCAAGACCAGACATCCCACACATAATGACGATTTCCACCAACATAAATAGACTTTTTAGCCTCAATAGTCAGAGAGCACATACTCAACAACTCGGTTCATACAGTGGACAACACACTGGATGATAGACCGGAATGAAGTCTTATTTTTAGGCAAACCAGCAAGTATGCAACTTTTAATGTAAATGCAGCAAGATGGATTTGGACATCCATCAAAAATAGTTTGACATGCTGATCAGTCTAGACAGGAAAGACATGGGAAAAATGCAAAACTTCTCTGTTCACTTCAGTGGCTTTCTTTTGCTGCTTGGATCTGTTGCAATGCATTCTCACTCAAACCTCCTCACATTTCGACATTTGGTCATGGACTCTCCACATCAAGATATGATGTGTAAGGTACCCTGGGTTTCAGGACGCCACGCCAACTTCAGCCTGTTACATGCATTGTGTGCTTTCTCAATAGACTTCTGTTTTCACAGGAAATGTACAGTTTGCATACAGTCTCTTTCAAAATAAACACACTGTGTTGGTACAACACTGCAAATTGATGTGTTTTTCCTTCAACAGAAAATGCAGGTTGTTACATTTAAACAACAAAAGTGAGTTTAGGAAGAGAGACCAGGATTCGACTGTACATCATACAGAAGGGAAAAAACACTGGCCTCCTGAGTAAAAGCCATTGGTTGTTGGACCCATCCACCACCTCGGTCACCTGCTCCATTTGGACTTTCAACTGTTAAACAATGTTCACCTGTTTACCCTTGACACCACTGAGTGCCGTTATTGTGTGAGGCTGAAAACACACTGGCGCATCATATGATGCATGTCACATCATGCCGCCCCCAGCACAGAGTGGACGTGTCGCACTGCAGCTCATCAAACGATGACCATGCAAAGTTATTACTACTTTTACTGAAAGACGTGTACTTCCTCCACCTTTGTAAGCTGATCTCTAGAGCTATGACTCGTCACGCAATATCTTTTTTATAATGTCTAATCTCCCGTATAATGTCCCGTCATTATAATGTCTTTATAATGACGGGATTGTGGGTTGTTTAGTTCAGGATATTTCTTGAAGTCAAAAATGAGTCTCTCCTCATTTATTCTTTGTCACACACGAGACATTGCAACAAAGTTCCCTTTATGCATCCATTAAGAGCTGGTATGTAAAAGCAGAGAGTGAGTAGTGAAAAAAATGCATTTAATTCCAGGGGTGGGGAAGCTCAAAATAGTACAGTGGTGTAAAGCGCTGTGGGGTGCATCTAGCCACCGCCAGTATGGGGGTTGTACATGAAAATAATAGGGGTGTATTGATGTGTTTTGGCCTTGTTGGCCGGCACTGGCTACCTATCATGCCAATGTGAAAAGAAGGCTTTTTTTTACAGTGTCTGACCCCGGAAGTCACTGCAACAACTTTAGAATGAGACCGGGTTGTCTGTTTCAAGACTATGGTGCTAACCTTAAGGCAATGAAGGGAACTACTGCCATCCATCCATCCATTTTCATCCGCCTGGATGAGCTCAAATTTCCTGATGTTAAATCCAGACAAAACTGAGGTTATTGTTCTGGGTCCCAAACACCTCAGAAACTCTTTATCTGATGATATAGTTGGAATCACCTTCCTGTTTCGGTCCGGGAGGCAGACACCGTCTCCACTTTTAAGACTAGACTTAAGACCTTTTTGATAAAGCTTATAGTTAGGGCTGGCCCATATGTCATATGGATTACTATTAATTTATTATGTTGATCTGCTCTGTACAACATCTATTGCTCGTCTGTTCGTCCTGGAAGAGGGATCCCTCCTCAGTTGCTCCTCCTGAGGTTTCAACCATTTTTTCCCCCGGTTAAAGGGTTTTTTTTGGGGAGTTTTTCCTTATCCGCTGTGAGGGTCCTAAGGACAGAGGGATGTTGTATGCTGTAAAGCCTTTTGAGGCAAATTGTGATTTGTTATATTGGGCTTTATAAATAAAATTGATTGACTGATTGATTGAACTAAGTTTTAATAAACCACCAAACTGAAAAACTGAGCCTTTAAGAAGACAAAAGGTGATACAAGCAATAAGATGTAATGCAGGCATGTCTTAAGTCCAGCCAGGGAGCCAATCATCGCAGGCTCAGTCTCTCCAACTATACTCCATGTGACCTGCCACACAATATTGGTTAATCAAGCAATATTTTGTATTTTTTCTTTCAACCTCATGATGGCAGGACTATCATACAGTTTGTAGACATGCACCAACTAAAAACTACGCAGGTGAAATTAATGTGTTTTCATTAACAGAAGGTACTCAAGCAAATGGTTATCTAATTGCAGACACTTCCTGCTTGGTAGCAGACATGGCCACAGCAAAAAAGTATGAAGTCGACAGAAAGGGCCGCTGCTTGCAAGAGTAGTGGAAAGTTAAATATTTTTTTACCGAAATATTTAACAGTTGCATTTCTCTCATTTGTATGTATTATTGTATTTTTTTTTTACAACCCATGTAATTAGAAAAGCAGCTGCTCTAATCTGGCCCCTATTAAAAAAAGTTTGCACACCCCTGACATAAGGCATCAGCAGGAAGAATGGGACTTTCTGGGAGTTCCTGACACTCATAAATAAGTTCATTTCATCATTCATTTTCTGTAACTGCTTATCCTGTTGGGGGTCGCAGGGGCCGGAGCCTATCCCAGCTGACACTGGGACACCCTGGACAGGTCACCAGTCCAGTGACAGACAACCAGTCAAGCTCACATTCACACTGACAGGCAATTTAGAGTCACCAATTTACCTGACTGCTGTGAGGTAACACTGCTAACCACTGCACCAGCGTGCTGCCCCTCATGAATAAGTTATAGTTGCTAATTTGGCCAGACAAACTGTTGAGAGTGAAGCAAAGCTAGGCTGGGTTTTGATCTTCGTAGGTTAAGTGATGATCTTATCAGGTGATTCTATCAAATCGTTGTAAATATCAAAGTATTTCATTCAAGCCATTCAGTGGGATCATTTCTCTGGCACTGACACTGAAATAAACCAAAAATACTGGATTTGTGAATATACCTTTTCCTCTCTGCTAGACTTAGCATCCTAAAATAATCCTTTGACATGCTGAAATTTAAGGGTTTAGCTAGCTGCAGGCATTTTGTTAATGTTTCAGCCCTGGGTTGCATATTGTGGTGCCGATTGTTTTTCCCTCCGGTGGGTGCTGATTTTTAGTATGAGTATGAGGCGTTGTGTTCTGTCTGTGTAAAGATGGCTTTGATGCTACATAAACAATAGCTGAAATGATTCAGCTAATTATTGGCCGAGTTGCCTCCGAAGCAGTCTGGCTTGGTGGGAGTTTGCTTGTCTTTCCGCCTTGGTGTTGGCTGGCGTGTAGCCAAAGGCTGATTCAAAATTTAGAATCGCCGTCGGCAATCGTTGATCATTTGGCAGAGAAAGAGGTTTGTACTTTTCTGAACTGTTTCAGAGGCAGTTCTTGTGTGTCCCTTCATTTTTAGCATTTAATCTTTTTCCAGCTCTCCAATACTTAGTTAAATCCCCAAGAGAAACTCCCTGGTGGGCATTACACTTTCCCATGCTTGTAACAAATTTAAGAAAATTGCACTCAATTTAAATGTCAGAACAGAAAGTGTTTGTGTGGCGCTGCTGAAAAAGAGTCTTTATTCAAAAAAGTCCAAACACATGCAGCTAATTGCTCTAGAAACAATTACCAAGATAGATTTTAAAGCATCTTAAAAAATCTATTCATGCAGACTTTCTACACAAGTGTCGTTTGATGGCAGCCGTAAAATATGATGCTACGTTTAATGTATTATTGATGTTTTTAGAGAGAATGAAATGACCTGAAATTGCTGCTTACTCTGTGCTCATCAACACTTTTACCTTTATTTTAAGCCTATTTAAAATGCAAAACATGTTGTAAATTATCTGTGCATTGAGCACTGAGATGGCTTTATCGACAATTTACCGATAAGAATCTGATTAATTTGCCCTACAATGTAAACAAACAGACTTTAACAGGGATTAATTGAACCTTAATGATTGGTTCCCACTCATTTAACTGTGTGGAGAGCACGCGAATGCTGACAAAAAAACAAACAAAAAAAAAAGCCGTTCCTGTCTCATAAATGCTAGACACACTCCAGTAAATAGTATATTAAAAAGTTTATTCCAGGCAATGTGTGTTTCCATCTCAGAGAAACCCTTCGTGGAGTAAAGCCTACAGCTCTGTCAGCCATCAGTGTGGCAGTGCACACAGCAGCGGGGGACTGCGGTCGAGTGCAGAGGAAGCCGGAGTTCCTCCTCGTCACAGTGAGGGGAGACGGTTGCTGTGTGGATTCTGCAATTTCCCCTAACTCCTGCTCTCTGCAGACAGCTGATGTTTATCTGCTCTGCCCATCTGGGCCTTGTGACTAAACATCTGGTAAAGCTGCCACTGTGCACGCAGTGTTTCACAGAGTGATGACAGTGAAGGGGCAGTGCTGTCCACCCCTTCCAAAAAGATCTTGAGAGGCGGGGAGGACTTCATCTCTCAGATGTCAAGGCTTGTTCTTAAAACGTGACTCAATTACCGCAGTATTGTCCAGCGCTAAAGACATTTATCTGGTTGTTTTGTTCAGCGCTGCGCCGTAATTATCCACGATTGTAGCTTTATTAGTTTGTAATCACAATGATGAAGGATAAGGTGATTTGAAATAAGATGCAAATTCCTTGCCTGCAGCTCTTCTCCATAATTTTCAGGCTAAGATTATGATCTCATTGAAAATTATCAAACAACATTATTACCAAAATGCCCACAAAGAGAAATGCAATCGTCAAATTAAAAAGCTATTTTCAGGGCCACCCATGCTGCAAATCTTTTCAAAGTAAAGCTCAGAGTGCTCTGGAGAATCATTATGGTCCATACAACAGGGGCCATTTTCCTTCTACGTGGTGCTTTTGTAATGGTGGTTAAAAAGCTGGTGTCGCTCCATCATCATTACCCAGACACCACTTTGAGCAGCAGTTTCCTTCCCTACCTGTTTGCCTGTTTATAACTCTTTCACAAAAGGCCATGCCTGTGTAGTCACCCTACCCTCATCCTTCTCTTCTAGGCTTCCCCCTAGAACGAGATGTTTTGCAGCGACTGGTAGACCTTCATCCATTATGGATGCTGTTTTTTGGTTCCCAGCAGGATGGGAGAAGCAGCACAAGACAGGCCACTGTGTAGTGTTAGAGCAGGGCATCTTTATTATTTGATTTGATGTCCAAAGTAAAAGAAAGCAAAGAAGCACACGTGATGCAGAAGGCAATGCTGTTTTTAATTCATGAGTCCTGGCAAATCTCTTGGCACCTCCACGTCAATGGGTTAGTTCTACAAATATGTACTCAACATTAGAGAAGACAGTGCAGTCGCTGCCAGCCTCCACACCTCCATCCCCATTAAAATAATTGCACAATATCCCTGCTCCACAGCGATGGCTTTTACAGCTGCTACAAGGTAGCACACCTTTCTGGTCCTGAACGAGCTTTTGCCCTCTGTGTCCTCTGTTACAGGCCACGCCACTGTGGGAGGCTGTATGTTAGCATACAAAAGCAGCATGAAGTAAAGCCTCACAGATACGTGTGTGTGTGTGAGAGATGGTCAATTGAGAGGGAGAAAGAGGGAGGGCTGCAGGACTCTCCCACTGTGTCCAGATCCTCTGCTCTATTAGTCTGGCACTGTGGGAGAAGCAGGCCTACTGTTGAGAGAGCGTGCACACACACATACACACACAGAGTACCCATCACCACTGTTGATATAAAGAGAAGGATAGACTGCGAGGGATCAAATGTGCAAAGAGCAGATGTGTTCATAACCCGAGGAATATTGTTTCTTTGATTACCAGAATCCCATGCTCTTAATTTAGCACTATATTTCATAACCTTTTGGTAAAACAGTCTGGAGAGGATCTACATGAGCAGAGCAGTGTGCGGTTATGAAGTCTATGGAACAGTGCCAAGCAGCAGCAAATCAGTTATGCTCAAGGCACATAGAAATAATTTATTGCGGTGCTCTGAAAGCAGTGGAGGCATGGGTGCAACACAGAACAGATTTCCTGTGTGGAGCTGCTGGGTCCAGGTATTATTTATGCTTGAATTTTCGGATCCAGAAAATAGTTTGGATCTTGAACTGTTCAGTGCAAATGTGCTCGGCAGCTCTGAGTATGATATCAGTTAAAATATGGAGACTGTGACATAGCAGCTTGTCTCCCATCCCCTGACTGAAGTGGGACTGTGTTGGAGGCTAATACAAGGCTGCACAGAGCTATTGTTGCTCTTTCTGTTGTCTCCTTTCTTCTAACACTTCTTCTCTCCTTTTTTTCAGGCGCCTGCGGTGGAACCCGCTGGGTCAGCTCGTGACTTTCTGCCTGCTTGAAGGACCAAAAGGAGAGCTAAATGCAACTGAGTGATCCTGGAGAAGCGGAGAAGAGAGGCTAACTTTCCACCTTTGTTCTTGCCTTATGAGAACACTCTCTGTGGACTCTGGCTCAGCTCGCCCTGTGCTGTTTAGTTACTGCGTGTAGTCACTCTCAGGTGCGGGAAAAAGAGTGAAACACAAAGAGGAGAGAAGAAAGAGATAAAGAGAGCGAGGGCTGCATAATTAGTATTACCCAGTTTGTGTCAGAGCTAGAAACCATGAGAAGAGACTTCTGAAGAACGACTGTGCTCTGAAAAACATTGCGGCTAACCTTCAGGACATTTGTATGTGTGTGTGGGTGTATGTGTGCACACCTCTTTCATTTTCAAAGGACTTGAATTTGTATTTGGATGCGGATTTAGCCTTTCATTATGACTCTGCGAGGAGGCTTTGAGAGAGCGTGGATTGGCTGCAACAGAGGTGTCTGCTGCTGGGTGCTGCTGCTGCTGCTGGCTTGTTATTTCTCGATCGCCTTGGCAGCCAAGCCCAAAATGCCAGGCCACACACACCTCAATTCAATACGCATTGATGGGGACATATCTCTGGGTGGGCTGTTTCCAGTGCATGCAAGAGGAAACGATGGCAAAGCCTGTGGGGAGCTAAAGAAGGAGAAAGGGATCCATAGGCTGGAGGCCATGTTATTTGCCCTGGATCGTATCAATAATGACAATGAGCTGCTGCCTAATATCACTCTGGGGGCGCGCATCCTGGACACCTGCTCCCGGGACACCCATGCTCTGGAGCAGTCTCTGACATTCGTTCAGGCGCTGATTGAGAAAGACTCAACTGATGTCAAGTGTCTCAGCGGAGGGCCGCCCATCATCACTAAGCCTGAGAGAGTGGTGGGAGTGATTGGTGCGTCTGCCAGCTCCGTGTCAATCATGGTAGCCAACATTTTGCGTCTCTTCAAGGTCAGTTTCTCTCACAGCATCTTACTTTACTTTTCTTCAGTATCTTTCTGATCATGCTTGCAGTGCATGAGTTTATTAAAGAATTCTCTGCTGGATTTGTGGGGGGATCTTCCTATAGGCGACATAGGGTGCCACCCAGAGGGGGGCAGCACCAAAATCCTGCCCCCCAAACCAATTAAAAAACAATACACAAAAAAAAAAGGGAAAAAGGATCCAAAGACCTAATGCTAGCAGTCAGCCAATTTTAGGGGTGTCTCCTCAGGCCCTGGCAATGCAGTCACCTTAAACTCCCTGTGACACCTGTGACAGGCCCCCCGGTGAAACAGAATATTTGATCGGTGTACAGTTACAAGAGGGACTTAAATCATATTTTTCACATTTGAGTGAACCGCTAAAAAGTGGGGTACTGTCAGACCTCAGAGTTAAGCGGACCAGATCAAATGCATTGCATGAGAAAGCTGCTCTTGATAGGTCAGAATGTCCACTCGGGAAAAATCCAGGAAGTAAAGAAAAAGTTGAAGAAGAGTACACTTGCAAGATAAATGTGACACTTTCTAATGTCACAATGGAGGGACAACTACGCAGGTTGAT
>JAPZEB010000002.1:25333484-25343703 GCA_029783705.1 Chaetodon striatus
CGAACCCGGGCCACTGCGGCAATAGCCTTCGTACATGGGGTGCCTGCTCTACCACTAAGCCACCGACGCCCCAGACTTTTGCTTTTTATATGACTTCCTTCTTTACTCCTGTCAGCGCATTAGTCACATGATGGCAGCCTTCATGATTATGTGAATTACTGGCTCAAGATTACAGGGGTTACATACAAAATCTGTTGCCTTACATTTTGTAGGTATAAATACAAAGTGCATGAGAACAGCCTGTTATGGTTAACGTTAACGTCTTCGTTCTTGGTGTAGATGATCCTTAAGAGTCTACAGTCACGCTCACGTGCTCAATGAGAACATGCTGATATTAAGCAGACATAATGTTAACCATGTTCAGCATCTCATTTTACGATGCTATCATGCTAACATTGTCAAATTAGCGCTAAACACAAAGTGCAGTTGAAGGTGATGAGAATGTCACCAATAGTATTAGTAGTATCATTCCAGATGTTCTTACAAACTGTTTTTATGGTTTCTCATGAAAAGTAATGCACCCAAATTCGTACATATCCCATTTATTTTGAAAGGCTGCGATCATGTGACCAATGCGGAGTAAACAAGGAAGCAGTCCTGAGCAGTCATTTAATGAGGCAAGTTGGGGTGGTGGATGGGTCACAAAAACCTGGACATTCACCTGGAGTCCTGTGTTCCAAACTGTGTGAAGTATGAGTCATTTTATGGTTCATCCTCGCCATGTTTTTCGTAACTTTACTTGTCTAAACCTATTAATTACATGACGTCATTCAAGGGGCCTTATTGTGCATGCATTCTTTGTAGGATATCATAAAAAGTATTCTATGAGACTACATGGCATCATTAGTTTTGAAGGTATTTAGTCATAAAACAAAGTATTGGGAAAATTAAAATGTTGCCCTGATGACGGCACTAGTGGAAAAAAGTAAAGAACAAAGTAAATTCAATTCACCCAGGGAGGGCATGAATTTCTGAACCAAATGTCACTGAAATCCATCCAACAGCTGTCGAGACTTTTCACTCAAAATCACAAATGTCAGCCTCATGGTGGCACGTTAGGGAATTGTTTGGGAACCCTAAATATCTGGACAAGATTTTGTGCCAGTCCATCCGGTAGATGTGAGATATTTTGCAGAATGAGTAAAAACTGACCTGCTGTTGGTGCTGGAGAAAGAGTCAGTAAGGTTCATCATTTGGGAAACACTGCACAAAAGTTCACCGCAATACATCCAATTGTTGATTTTCAGCCTGGACCAATGTGGTTAACCAACTAACCAACAGACCAACACTGCCATTTCTTGGAAAGAAACAACTGAAAACCCTCCAGAAAAGGCTGAGAGTTGTCATCATGCACTGATACTGGATATGAGGGTTTTTGTGTAACAACACGGCTGATAGTCAGGTTGCTTTTAGAAAAGATAAAAGATACCAAGCACTAGCTGCATTTTGCTTTTAGTGATGTTTAATTCATCACTATTCAATTCATTCTTTTAATTAAACGAACACAAACTAAGAATGCAAGAGACAACAATACCATCATTTGCCACAGCTCCATCTATGTGCAGCAATAAACACTAGGACGATCTAATGAGTATAATGTGTCATGAATTCTACTGATGCATTTCTACATTAATTCCAATGGTTATTTTGGCAGAAATCATTAAAATTGATTGACCTAATCTCACCCTGCGCCTTGAGAAATATTTAAAACATGCTCCAGAGACATAATTTAGCTTTAAAAAAAAAGAAGAAGCTGTGCGCAATGATTAAGGTATTGATTAGCCCTAAAATATTTGCTTATCCTTTCCTTTAGTAAAGACTTGATTTTAAGAGACGTGCCAAGAAAAACAATTATGTGGTTGTTTTTCAAAATACCGATGGATGTTAAAAAAAAAAGAGCTGACACAAAAAAAGACACATAAATGAAATGGTTTCAGCGACTGTGACAGCTGATATTTATGTATGCCAACAGGCAAAGATGAGACGAGGAAAAACAACTTTATAGTGGCAGTACACTATTCATCTATTCAGATTTTTTAAGCTGTTTAGAAACATTCAAACCCTTTGCTTCTTGATTTCTAAAGCCCCAGTATACATTTCTAATATTCTCACACCAGATTGTCGCACTCGTCTTATGATTTTGTTTACATTTCCTTTTATTATGATTCCCTTGAGCACTTCCAGATTTCTGTTTCTATAGCAGTGCAAAGGTGGAGCGCTGCCATCGAGGAAAGAAACTATTTGCATGGCTTTACTGCGGCTGCCATTTTATGAAGTCTGCTGATATTTAAAACCAGCGTCCAATGAGACTGGCGGCAAATACAGAGACAGAATACAGAGGCCAATCAGGCATGCTCTCCAAATATTTGCACACATTCACATTACCAGCTGGCAGAGGGGGGATCAATTCTCATTTACAGGCTAATTATCGTCTCAGAAGCTTCCTCACTCGGTAAAAACACGATAAATCCTTACAGACTAGCTGTCCGTTTGTCACCACCCCATCACCTTGTTTCTTTAACCTGCGATCATTAAGCTATCAAGGTTTGAAGACAAACACACACCTTGATATTGACCTAGCATCTTCAAGCTGGCGTGACAGCATGCCTCATTGCCTGACATGTCCACCTCGTCCTTCTGTGGCTGAAAGTCAGTGTTCAGATGGGTACGGTGCAGAATTGGAGCACAGTGCTATTGATCTCTTCAAAATCTGACATGTGGATATTAAACTTCAGATGACCCATTATGTAATAGCAGCAAACTAAAAAATCTCTGCCCTCCTTCTTGGTGGATCATTTCCTGAATAAATTCTTGTTATGAAATGGTGTATCAATAATAATTCAATCTGTGGCAGTGTGGGCAGTCTGAACGATTAAAAATTCTGTATAATCTTTCTACTCATGGCACCGACAGACATGCAGCTGTGTTGAGCAGTCCTGACAACAACAGTAATAAGAACAGTAATAAAATATAATAGTCATCTCTCATGAGGCCAAGGAGCTGCAGATTCTTTGTGAAATCCTGTTCTCAGGAACCAGCATTTTGTGTTTCACGTTGAAGTAGTGTTTTGTGTCCCGAGGTCCTCTGTATTAGTCACTGCTGATTTGTCTCATATAATACCATTTGTTACACAGTTAAACATGCAGTTTGCCCTCTGATGTAACATATCTAGTAGGTCATCTTATCTAATCTTAGTTGCAATACATTATAAATGATGGCTTTGCAGTTTCAGAATTTCCCTTAAGTAATTAAGAATTCGACATGGGCCTCAATAAAAATAATGTCAGAGGAGCATTTGCATAATTGGATATTGTTTGTGGCTGTAATAGTGGAGGTGGTTTCTCATCCAAAGAAGAATGACGCCAACAGTTGTTTCAGCAAGTTCTCCCAAGCGTACAAGGGGAAAAGCCCTCTTGCAGCCGCAGTAATTACGACAGAAGCAAACAAGGAAGTCAAGGTTGGCAGAGGAGATTGGTGGGATGACAAAATGTCGTTCTTTAATGAGGTAGACAGCTGTTTGTTTCCTGTTTACAACCATGTTTCAATGTTTTTTAAGCCTTACCACAATAGGTCCCCTAACTTTAAAGTTTTTGTGCGTGACAATCAGAGCATTGCTACAGCAGCAAACCACTATGTGAAGATATGGTGGAGTAATACTCCTGAATAAAGTCACGCTGAGCTTCTCTGTGATTTGTTGTGGTAAGCTGGTCCAGCCGAGTGTGAATGTCAGTACATATCCCCTGCTGACAAAGCCAAATATGTTGAAGTAAAAGAAAAGTTGCACATTTGAGGGTGTACTCGCGAGAAAGCCAAAGAATTAGTACATCATGACAATTTATAGTGTCTGACAAACAAGCCGTATCAGCTGACACACCCACAGCTTTCCCATACACATTAAAAGGTGTTTCCTGGCATTAAAGCAACTGTTTTTCTGTTATTCAGACAACCAGCTCTGAGAACAATTGCTTCTACTCACATAACCAAATTTGTGCCAGAATTGTGCCAGATCTTTAAGCTGAAGTCACATCAAGATAACAACAGTCTATATCCAGTCACGCACACCATATATTACACAGTAAGAGTTTATGCCAGGTCATTTACACTATACTAGACCCTGGTTAGCACTGTTAGCTGTGTCAGCATTGTTGCTGTTGTTTAGCACTGTTTATGGAGTTAGCATTGGAGTAACACCATGGTAAAAACTGTGTCTAGACAACTCATATGCTCTAAATTTTGCATAGAGCCCCTTTAAAGGAGGTTCTATGGTGTTTGCATCATATGATGTACCATGGACATGTAAAACCTTAAACTTTACAAATCTATCTCTGTCAGTCACACCCTCCTCATGAGTTCAGTCAATCCAAAGGAATAAAAATGACAAAAAACTTATGTGGATGAACACTAACACAGGTACAGCACTGTTAGCACTGTTGCACTGTTTAAAGGGTTAGCAATGCTAGCTGCTAGCTTGCAGCTCAGCTGCCTTAATGTTGGGAACCCTACACAACTCAAATGCTCTGAAATTCGAATACAGCCCCTTAAACTACATGTTCATTAATGTCATTATTAAGAGAAGCTCCCTTAACATAAATAAGAAGGTCATTGTAATCCAAACTATGATGCTTTCCTAAATATATCGTTTTTGTGCTTAGATTCAACCGAACCTCAACCATGATGTTGCCAGGTAATAAAATGGATATAGTGTTCAACAGTAGTTGCTAACAGTTTTGGAGGGAACATCAAATATTGAGGCATCAGATCAAAAAAAAGAGGGCAGGGACAAACAACAAGTTGGAGGAGTTGTTGCATGAAGTATGACTGTTGCGAGAAAAAAAGAATGTTAAAGAATTTTATTTTAATTTTACTGTTTTGCCGTTTTGAACTCAAATAATCGTTTTTAAGATGCACAGTTTCCGACACTTGACTGGCTAAATTAATGTTTGTTTGGAAATGAACAGATAATGCAGATAATGTGCGCACACAACTTTGTCAAATTTTTTATGATAGTTTTCAGATTTGTGAAGTTATTGCAACAAGTTCTGTAATTTAAAACAACAAAATAAGGTTTTGTTTTGGCACAACGACTTGGTTCTTCTTAGAGAAAGGTCATGGTAAAAATATCAACATTGACACATATGTTGATATATGTTTTTAGGACACCAAAATGCAGAGTTGGACACTGTGTTTCACATATACAGTATAGTGAATCTAGGCCACAGAACACTTACAGGAGTTTTCATGTCACTCTGCATTTAACTTTTGCAGGTTATACAGATTTGACTCCTGGAGTTTCTGGGTCATTGCCAAGGATGCAGCAGTTTCCCATCTAAACTACTTTTAGTGCTTCATATGGCATGATATCATCTCAGGGTGGAGATCTCTACCCTGTTGGGCTTCCTGATGAAACTCTATAAATTGAGACATGATCCACGGCCTCAGCAGTGTTGTGAGCCTCTGGCAGCTCACAACACTGCTGCACGCAGTAAATGAAATGTCAACAGAGCGGCAGTTTAATCACATTAACAATGTCACATTCCTTATTTTGTCATGCATGACTTTCTAAATCAGGGAGAGGATTTACTACTCTTTATATTGCAACCTGCTGTCTTTCGTCTGACCCCAGATTTACTGTCTCATGTGTCTCAATGACACTGCAAAGTCAACAGTACAGATGGTCAACCCACAAGATCCCATTGACCCCTGCTGGAGCATGACCATTACTTAAAACCTGAGCAGTATCGACACGCGGATGAGCACAGTGAGCGGATGGACTTCTTCCAAAGTCATTCTAAGGTGTTGTGCCATTATGATATATAAATGATAGTGCAGTTTGTGTGGGAGGAATCAATATCTGTGAATGAGCATAACAAATTCTGTCATGAATATGTTCGGAGAACAAATGTCGTTGATCCGAACGGTTTCCATCGTGCCAAACAATCTGTTACGTGCCTCAGGAGTAACGTGAAATCACTTACAGTATTCATTCTTGGTGTTTTCATTCTTGGAAAACATCAAGTGATGAATTCTTATAGCACAGATTTATCCATATAATCTGAACCACAAGAGAAATATTTTCAACATTCTTCTTTTTACTTTCCTGAATAAAAGATCATATACAGCATTTTTGGTCGATGCTAAAGTGAAAAAAACCCCAACTTTTTTAATAACATATTTTCTATAAATATGGTAATATATCTTAAAGAATAACTGAAATCATCCCTCTATAAGTAATCAAAGGAGGGAAAAAGCTTTAGATAGGAGCATTTAAGTGGGCAAAGCAGGTAATTATGCCCAATGTGAGTATGAACGTTACTTTAACACAAACAAAAATGAGTTTAAATTCTGTTCAGGGTGTTCCAGATAAATCCTGCAGATACTTTGGGTCTAATCAGCATTTTTTTTCCCTCACAGCTCAAAAGAAAGGTCATGGCAGGATAAGAAGGATAGCATGGTTTCCATCAATCATGTAATTTTGTCTAAATCATGAGGTAATGTATAAAATTATCTGCAATTCGAACCGAGGAATAAAATGTGTTTAAAGCGGTCCTCGCAGCAGCGGATGCATCCAGCCAGTCACAGCGTGCATCTCCTCTTGAATAGATTACCTGTGCAGACAGTGACTCTTTTGTGTTAAAGCCATTGCCATGGACTCAGTGAATACATTACCTGCCTGTGTACTGTTCTCTCAGTTAATCAACTAGTCAGTGTTAATGGAGGCGTCAGATCCTGACACAGACACCAGCAGTGAGTCTGCAGCTGCAGCAAAGTGCCTTTTATTTCCGTTTTACTTCACTTTTGTTAAATGTTTTAAAAGCACAAAAGATAGCTTTGGTCAGCCAAAATGGTGGTGATATTCTCTCTACAGGAAAAGTGATGGAAAATGAGTTCTTAAAGCAGCCGTGAATGTGTTAGGAAGAGCTCAGCCCAGTTAACAGCAGTGTTTTTAACTGGTAAACAACAAAACGTGGAAGATTGTTTTGGTAAAGGCTTTTCACGTGTGCTTTACACATGAATACCCTTCCCGGTAATTTAATATTGCATTATAAACAATATGAATTGCATGTGACATGGAGGCCTATTATACAATTCCCCTTTGTTCTCCACACATGACAGAAATAATAGAAGGCATGTGGACTTTCTTTTTTGTTGGGCTTTATGCAGTGAAAAAAAAAATAACATGATGCTTATTTTCAGGTTCATATTTCTAAGTTTCTACAAGAACATGTTTACATGCTTTATTGTTACACTCTATTTTCCTCAAAGTGTCTGTACTGGAACACTTGAATTCTCCCTCTGTCTGACACTCTGTTTGGTGTCTGTCCGTTTAAGGCCCCGCTTACAAAAAAGCCTGCTCTGCTTGGTCAGCGTTTCCAGTCCTTTCATATCTTGGTGTCCCTGCACTGCCACTGTAGTGGTCGGGGGAATGACTGTAACAGAGAATAGCTTCACTTTTTGGTATGAAAAATCACCAATAAAAGCTTCTTAATACAGCTAGACATGTTCAAGCAGCAGCCTGATCCAAAATCGCAGAGAAATTTACAACATCGGCAACCAATTTTACATGTTTGCCGGATGTTAGCATGTAGCTACATATATATTAACAGTGCACTTGCAGCTGGAGTGTGACAGTAGCAGAGAATAATGGCAGTTCCTACTCTGAAAAATGACCAGGAAAGCTTCTTAACACAATCAGGGAAAAATGTACAACATCAGCAACCAAGTCTACATGTTTCCCTGATGTTAGCATGTAGCTACACAGATTGTAGCTTAATTGCAGCCGGGAATGACTGTGACGGAAAAATGCTGCACTTTTTGGTGTGACAGCTTCCTAACAAAACCAAGCCATTTTTCAGTTGGAATATGATCGAAATAAGGCAGAAATTTATAACATAAGTAGCCAAGATTACATTTTCCCTGACCTTAGTATGTAGCTACATGTACGTCAGCAATGTGCTTGCAGCTGGGGAATTATGGTGAAAGAAAATAGAGGCCCTTTTTGGTGTGAAAAATCTCCAATAAAAGCATCTAAACTGAACAGTTGAGACATTAACAACATCAGGGACTGAGATTACATTTTTCCCTGATGTTAGCATGTAGCTACATAGACATTAGCAATGTACTTGCAGCCAGGGACTGACTGTAATAGAGAATTACATCACTTTCTGCCATGAAAAATCTCCAATAAAAGCTCCTAAACATAACAGTGAAGAAATTTGCAACAACTAACCAAGTTTACATGTTTACCTGATGTTAGCATGACGCTACATGTAGCAGGACAGGTAACGTAATGCAAGCTTTTGTAGCAGCGTGCCTGAAGCAGATGACCATATAAAGAAATCCCACACATTATGACAGCTTACTTCTACATACGTTTACCTCGTCATGTGAATCATTGGCCATGTTTAATATGAACATCCTCCATTGTAACACTATATAGGAGATACAAAGTCCACTAAAGCATACAGGCCCATTTAAACTGTCCACAGCTCTGTGGATCATCCTGAATAACCTGGTCAGAAAGATATGCTGCTGCTGTGTCTTAAAGGTCATTTTCATTGTGCTGTGAGCTTCACAAACAAATTTCAGTTTTTATTTCTATAACTATTAGTATATGACACACTGTATGTCACTGTTGCTAAGGGGAACGTGTTGTATATGGCTCAGTATGGACCTACTGTGGACAAATTATACACAGCCGTATGTTTCAGCCTCAGAGGGAAAACAGAGTAAATGCATGTGTCCATCACTTGCAGCTTTAATGGATATCAGAGTAGCATAGGCCTTCAACAGCCATACATTTTTAAATGCTGTGTCATGTCATCAGATTGAATCTCAAGATCTGAAGATTTTAGAAGTCAGCTAAAAGCATTACTACCAGGAGTAAACCATGCACTGCGACAGGTTTGTTAAAAATAATTATTAAGTTGTAACTTTGCAGCAGTGCAACAACAGTCTGTAGAGTTTCATGATTTTCAGCAAATTTACTTATTGTTGTAAATATTTTATGCTGCCGTCAGTCTTTGTAAAAGCCACATCGAGAGTATTACACCTATGTTTCTTCTTATTTCCATTTGCAGGTCCTAAACATCAAAGATCTGCCTCAGGTGAAAAGCCTGGTTTGCTTACACATGGAGAAGTCGGCTGTCTGTTGGCATCAATGTCAAAGCGCACACAGGAATGACTAGATTGAAACACTCAGGCAATCAGCCCGCACTGCTTACAGACTTTAGCTAGGCACAGCTTGATTTTGAGCAGGAGAGACTGCAGGCACACTCACTCAGCCCACTCTGTTGTCTCATAACTGCTGCACACTGTGCTATCAATGCTTTTCACCGCCCCACTTCTCTTTTCTGCAAGTTAAGCTGAAAAAGGAGTAATGAAATATTTAAAATCCAACTATTGGGGTTTGCAGAGGAGTGCCTTTCTTCCTCTCCGAGTCCCAGAGGCGTTGCACATGTAGGTGTAGTTTGACCTTGATTTAATTCCAGATAATGAAACACAACTTAAGGTGGAGCACACTGGTAAAAATGACAGAGTTAAAGTGACAGTTCGCTCTAAAATTAAAACTACATATATTTCCTCTTGCCGGTAGTGTTATTTATCAATCTAGATTGTTTTGGTGTCGGTGAGTGTTGGAGACGTCTGCCTTCTCTTCAGCACAAGGGAACTGCTATTGGTCTTTCAAACAAATTATAACGCTGGATGCCATGACATAGTGTCTTCTTATTCCATGATTTACAGTATCAGTATAGGAGATATGGATCTTATGCTGTGCTGTGTATATTGTATTGTATGTATTTGTGTTGGACAACTGTTTGTAAAGCAAACTGCCTCTCAAGGGCATTCAAGTTTTTTGAATCCTGAATCTAGATGGCACTCAGCTTGTGGTGCTCAAATTGAGACAACATTTGAAAAACTCAACAGCAATGTCTCTTTCCAGAAATCAATACCTTGTTACTCAAGATAATCCACAGACCTTGTTGTAAGAAGTTTCATGTAGGAACTATTTTCTTTTTTTCCAAGCTACACCCACCAATCGAATCACTATGCAGAAGAAAATGTGCATTTACTGCTAGCTCAACTAGCACCACTGAGCTAGCTACCCAGCCTAACCACCTACATTTGCACCACCATCATAAGCACATCTACTGTAGTAAAATCTTCTATTCTCTATCCCAATGTGCATATGTGTTTTTGTATGCGTTGTGTAATAAAGTTC
>JAPZEB010000002.1:25346684-25358870 GCA_029783705.1 Chaetodon striatus
GGGATGTTTTTGGTTTATTGCCTGTAAGCCACATAGGCACAGCTGTAAAAAAAAAAAAAAAAAAACAGCATGGAAATTTTGAAAATTATTTTTGAAAATTATCTACGTTACTGAAATTGAAAAAAAAAGTAAAAAAAAAAACCCACAACATTTTGGGGGTAGGGGTAATATCTTGGCAGGAAAAGCAGCAAAGTTTCGTAAAATAAATCCAATGCTTTTTGTGCCTAACTGCTGCAAAAAAATGACAGATGGCTAAAAAGCACCCACCTTTGGTGCTCAAAGAGTTGCTGGAGACACTGCAATGATTTGCTAAATCACAACCAGTTGTTTGCTGGTCTCAACAAACAAGAAAACTTAGCAGGCATCTCAGCAAGGTGTCCAATGTCCACTATCCCCTCCATCTCCTGGTCAGCTCATATATTACATCATTTTAGATATACTGACATGATACGCATGAAACATACAAATTTGATGTATATGCTGTTTGCAGAAACATATGATACTTTTACATATTTTAGAAAAACAAACAAGACTTTTTTTATTAACTAAAATCAGGAGAGCCACATAAGTGATCTGAATCATATTTCCACAGATCCAGAGAGAAAGAAAAGCTTTTCATCTACTAACTCATGTAGACTGATAATTTAATGAAAGGGTTCTGTGATTTGAATTCTCTGTCTACTTTACTGTGGTTACAGCAGCAGCTTGTTGCCGCTATCTCCGTTATGTTATTAATTATTCATGGTAATTTGGCAGTGCTCCAAAACACGTAACACGTTCAGTGCAGCATTTTTCAATAGCAGTGTCACCAAGTCAGGTCTCCTCGGCATTTTTGCCTTCAAGTCTCAAATCTTGCAATTTCAATTTCAATTTTATTCACAAAAAAAACCCAGGTAAAAATAATACAAGTACATTTCAGAAGAAATAATGTCGCACTCACAGCATCTAGACAGCTTTTAGCTTCTTATTATTATCTGTTAGTAGAACGGTTGATTTTCGGGATAAGTAGGACAGAAATTGGGATTCAGGAGCATTTAAGGATGTCATAAATGTTTCAGTTCTTCCGGCCACCTTAGTATGGAGGAGGGGCTAAGTTTCTATGTTGTGCTGTCACTAACAATCCCTGCATAGCGTACCTTTAAAGTGGACCTACTCAAGTGACTTAATCTTAGAGTAGATTTCATACAGTGTAACACATCCATCAGTGAACCATTCATCACTTCAACACTAAGTATGTTTTAACCAGCATTTTAAGTCAAGCAATCATTACTTCAGCTTTGGAAAAGTACAGGTAAAGGCACAAAATGCACTCTGGAAAATATGCAGTAGGTAGTCATTAACTGAAGTAGAAGGAAACAGGCAGGTTCAGAGAAAATATGTCGCCTTGCACCAAGCTGCTACTTATGGTTGAGAGTTACTGGTGGCCTGGCCGGCTGATTAGCCTGGCGTGACCAGTGTTAAAAATGCTGAATTAAATGGGTAAATCAAAGCAAAAACACCAACAGGCAGCTACTGCAACTCTTGATTAGACCTTGACCACCAGCCCACGCCGTTTTTAACCTATAAGGATATGATCTCAGTCTGTCATCACACGCGGTTGTTGACAGTTACTCAGAGTTACACGTAACAGAGCATCATGATCAAGCCTGAGGAAATGCCAGGAGCAAAAACAAACACTCCAACGATTCACAAAATGTATGTGTATATTTATTCCTATAGCTTTAATTATGGAAGTTCAATTGAGTAACTCTTGAAACTGAAGACATTTGGAAACAGAAATAGAAATAGTCCGACCCTAACTGTCAGAAACTGTCAATTCAGTTGCTTAGCTGCAAGATACAGCTACAGTTCTTCAGTCGCAGTGTGTTGGGTGAATATGTTAATATAATGTATTTGTCCTCATGTAATAACACTTGAATTAATAGTGCACACTTTACGCCCACAACAGGTTTCCATCCTTGATTATTGCTCATGAATCTAAGGGATGCATTCTCGGTCTTTTACCTTGCCAATGATTACAATTGACAACAAGTTTCTTTCTTTTTTTCTTTCTACATATTGTAAACATTCACAATGTGAGCAACAATGAGACAAGGTCACGGAGATCTTTTCATGTCCTATTGTGAGCTGAACAATCTCGGAGACACTTGAAAAATTCAAACAGCTCAGGAGTGGAGGCAACTTGAAGTTTTTGTACATATTAGCTGCAAATAGCCAGTCACATTTTGGAGCCCATTTTGTCCCTGTAGCTGATAATGTTATGAACAACCATAAATCATTTTCCACTTCTATGAAATGGCTGAGTAAAGTACTCTGTAGCTGAAGGGAGAAACAGATAGATAGATAAAATATAGGCTTATATTAATGAAGGTTCATTAGTACGGTTTTGTATTTCTCCGTAATGTAGCACAGTGTTAACAATGTTAGTGATAGTATTCTTTCTCACACCTTCAACTCAAACCATTGTGTTGCCCCGCCCAAAATTTAATAATTAAATTAATATCGTAAAGATGCAGACAACTAGTCGACTAATGGCCCAAAATGACGACTATTGGGTGTCTGGGAAAATTCTTCGGGGGCAGCCCTAGAGTTCATGCTGTGCTTTAAAACGTGATACAAAAATCAATCAATCATCTATATTCACTCTTATTAGAAAATAAATAGATTATCAGATCTATTAATTCACTAAAAAAATGTCGTCTATTTGTCTTATTACAGCTTAACCTGAGGTATGTGTGGTTTTAGGAAAAAGATCATCTTCGCAATCATTTTTTCTGGTCGTGTTATACAGACGTACAGTTGTGTTTTTGTCCAGTTATCTATATTCGATGTGTTTCTGCCCAGTGCAAAGAGGAAATAAAAATTTGGGCATTAAATTTTAACACAAAGCTGGGGAAGACAGTGTGAAGAGCATCATAATGGAAACATTTTAGCCCTGAGTGCAATAACTCCGTCGTTTTATGCACTGATTTTATGTTGCATAAGCAAACGGAAAGTGTTCTGAGCTCCTGTTGCATCCATATAATTACTGTAACAACGACTGAATATGTTTGATGAAAACCTTTTGAGAGATGATGGTAAGAGAGTGGACAGCAAAAAGATGCACTTAGCTCTACTCAAGCCGACACCTGTTCCTATTTATTTCAAAAGACTGACACGCGGCGACTTGTCAGACGACGCTCGGGGAAACGAGATCTAATTAGCTTTCGCTCCTTAGCCGGAAACTCCAACCTCGTTCTCCCAAATCCAAACCACAACTATACCTCATTTCCTGACACTCCACAGCAGAACAGTTATTATCAACTCCACTTTTATTAGCTATCTGTAATGGCTCTTGACCAATTATAAAGTGGTCGGATAATTGGTTGCCTTGAAAAATGGGGAGACTCTCAATTGTTTGTCGCTTGAGGCTATCTTTGAGGAATTATTTGTCAGAAAAGAGGAGAGTGCAATAAAATAGCACAAAAGAGAGGAAACTAAAGTGAATGAATTTGAAGAGACGGAGAGTCTCCAGTGGTTTTAGGGGGGAGAAAGGGCGCCACACGCACTGGAGCCAAGTCCTAAAATTCTCCTGAAGTGCTGTAGCAGCCCGTGAAATGGCTTCCTGGGGTCGTGTAACCCCAAATTGTTTCAAGAGGTTGTATATAATGGCATGTATTCTACCACCTCCCACTAAACCGCGGAGCGATAATGGCAGGGAAAACATACAGTAAATGTGGGCAGAGTCTTCAGGCTTTGTTTCTGTTTGTGTTTATCAGGCATCCACAGATCCCTTCCAGTGTAGGCGTCTAGGGTAATGGATTAGAGTGCTGGTGCCAGTGATATCATGGTTGAGAAAGAACTGCATATTTTAGACTTTCTTTGTCTCTATGTGAGGCCTGTGTATTTCACTGGTGAGTTAGACTGTTACTGATATGCCCCCTGGCGTGGCGGTCCAGTGTGAGTATAATTTAGTGCAACAACACTGGCAAACCTGAGGGTGTGGAAGAATGGTGGAGTAACAGGCCGGCCAGGGAGGATTTAACATGAACCTTACTTTGTGGCTGCAGAAATATGGATTGTTTTGCATGCAAACTGCAGCCAGGTGCACCAACTTTTAATAAAAAATACTATTGGCAGGTAGTATACACACTACCTGCCAACATTTCAGTGATGACTTTAGTTAAAACTGCATGAAAAAAATAAACCCCAGATGTTTCCGTGCTTGACACAGTGTTGTTTGTTGTTATTGTTGGAAAGTGGCATTCATGAGAACAACTGCTGACCTGTGAATACAACCGAAACAAGCAAGCAAGTTTCTACACCTCATCTCTGAGTCATTCCTGTTTCCTCACCTCACTCACACACATTTCTCAGCTGTTTACTGAAAGATCCTAGATCCCGTTCCAAGTGTAACACATCATTTTCAGAAACACGTCTGTCGGATTTTTCAACAATAATGCAGAAAATGTGTAAAATTTCCTCTACAGTACAGTACGCCCCCCTCGATTCCAGCCGCTTCCCCGAGTGCATGTTCTGTCACAAGCATTCATTGATAACTGACATCATCTGTCAGCCATCAATTTTAAAATGGGACCTTATGGAAGGAACAGATGCAAAGATGAAACGATGATGAAACAATAATGAGATGCTTACTGACATCTTATTCTTATTGATGCTTCCTGAAATCCTGAGATGCATAAATTGTTCCCGTGTCTCCAGTGGAAAAGTTGCACGGCTTCATCTAATATGTGATGTTGTCAGCTCGCATTCTGCGGCTTTGTTGAAGATATTCTCACATCTCATCAATATTATCTTCATGTCAGTATTTTACTCGCATTTTAGGCTCAGAGTCCGTAGCCTGCGCACATCCGTGCATACTATTAATGAGTTGAAAAAGAATCTGTTCCATTGAAAAAGAATCTATTTAAAAGATGAAGGTGTTTTGAGAAAGAGCTGTGGGGTAGCGTTTATTATCCGTCTGTATAATTGCTCAGAAAGTAGGGAAGAAATCAGCAGGGACCTTCTGATAAGATATTGTAAGAGCTTGCATGAGTCCTGCTCGTAGCCCCCCATGGCCTAATCGTAGCCCACATAAGTGGACACAAAAAGGAGCCCACGTTGAGCTTGTGGATGATCACTCACATGACTCCTGTCTGTTGGCAGCATTAGTGACCCACATACAGTTGGAGCTGACGGACACATTTTTGTGAGCCAAATTTGGGAGGCCTCAATGGAGGCCAAATGCCAGACCATAACAAATACACATGAAGCCTGCAAGGATGTTCAATAAGAGAGGCAGTTTGTCATCATGTGTTCATGCGATTATTTTATAAATCAGTACAGATCTTGAATTCATGTCTCCAGAGACATGGAGAAGCAACAGGTCTCCTCTCGAATTTATTTTACAGGTTTGTGCCACATGTATCAACTAGTTATAGGCATTAGTACTCAAGTCCTCAACATATGGAGTCATCACCGACCAACCTCCCACATGTGAACATGACTTTTCTAAAATGTGGTGTAGGCATGTACTGTTCGAGCGCTTTGAGTGTTTAATAGACTAGAATGGCGCCATACAAGAGCAGGTCCATTTACCACTCGATTTAATGTTACCTAATGGTTACTAATGATTTAACAACAGCGTCAAGCCATTTCAGTGTCATTGTGAGTTTGTGTAGTCCATTAATGACTAAGTGTCAGATATTAGCAGCTGTTGAGTGTTAGCTCATGCTTACAGAGCAGATGTTGAACTGAGTGGAAGGAGAGTGACGTGGTGTCTAACTTGTGTAGAGGCAGCAACAGAAAGTTTGCTGATTTTCTTACACTAATTGGAAATTAATGGTTTTATAGGTTGACTGAAAGCTGGTTGTTTAATAGATCAATTTCACACTTGTTTTCCATTGTTGGCCAACTGACATGCGTATTCTTATGATTTTTTTGCAAATATTTAAGTACTAATTATAATAATTGAGATGAGGCACTTGCATTTGAAAACTACTTCAAATGACCATCCCTAATATCAGAATTCTTAAAGCTGCACTACCAGTTTTGTTTTGTTTCGTTTTTGGGCTGTTTTGAAATTTTTTGTTTGTTTGTTTGTATGTTGGTCAAGTATGTTTGTTAGTCTATTTGTTTATGTGGTTTTTTTTTTAGATGAAAATTAAAAAAAAAAAAAAATATATATATATATATATTTTTGGCTAACATACACACGAAAATAACTTATTATAACCTTATAGGGCTGATATGGCAAACTTGTTGCTTATTTCCACATCCAGCAGACATGGAGCAATATTAGTATCTACTTTGAGTCGTGTTCTTGACACATGATGAATGTATGTCTAGTTTTTGATCTCCTTTTAGCCGTTTGCTGTTACTGAGAAGGAAGTAGATTTACACAATCCTATATATTCAAATGACTTTTTGCCTGATAGGTGAGTATACTGTGAACAGCCAGAAGGGAGGTGGGTATACCCTGTAGACCTGCATATACCCTCTAACCAACTCCTGAGGTAAATATCTGTCTCTTTAGCTGCTAAATCCTCCACTGAGTTTACCAGCTATTTGCCAACTGCTGTTTGTTACTGGTCAGGTGGCGTGCAGAGGGGTTTTTAAAGCATCTTTGGTGAAAAGAGCTGCCTGTTGAAACAATGCTGATGAGAGCTGTGAGAGAATAAAAACAAAGCGCTGAAAGATGCTGAAAGCTCTGTAGAGCTGAAGGGAAACTGAAGAGCCGGGTGATAATTCTCCGTGGGTAATATGAAAATATTGATTATAGCAGCTTTAAATTGGCTATGACAGGGTTTACAAAGAGCTTTAGTCATACTGTATCAAGCTTTGCTTTGTCTTTTAAATTGTGAATCAGCGCCAGAGCTCGGATTCAAAGTGGGCAGGTGCCGCTCAAATCTAACGCGCGCGTGTGTGTGTATAATCATCCTCCATGTGTGTCTTTGCTTCTCTGGTAATTTGACCAGCGTGCGAATTCTCATAGACAAAGGACCGCTTGTTTCAACTCTTGAGTTAAGAGAAGAGACAAAACAATATGCCTTAGGCTCATTAAAGTAGTGTTTGAAAGATATCGAGCTGAGCTATAAAAAACAGTTACATGTTATACTGAAAGATATAATTGATAACTGAATTTTTCTCCTGCCCGTTCTGTCTCGACCACATTAAGAGAGAAAAGCAGACCATCAATATGTCGGTGCTTAGAGGCAGACTTGAATGGATGGATCAAAATGAGACAGTCCGTAGTGGGTAAAAGGATTTAGACCTTGGAATGATAAATAAAGTAGAGGCCTTGCTAAGCTTAACAGAATGAAAATGCCGCTATCCCTCGACCCCCCAGACCATGCATATGAGCTGGAGTTAAGCAAATGGAAAGCCACCATTAATGCTGAACTAATTAACACGACACGACAGCAGCTCACTGCTCAGTAGTTGACTGGGATCATTATTGAATGAAGTGAGGTAGGAAATCACTACTGGCATTAACTCCGACTTAAAACAGCTGCTCTGCTACCGGATGCTCAGAAGGCCGAACACTGGAGTTATGCATCAACTGATCGAACAGTCACCAATCATTCAATTCAGATAAATCAATGAGGCGGTCTTTAAAGCCCTAACAGCATACACTAACTCTCCTGATGCTTCACGCCACTCCTGATGTTTCTGTTTTTTTCTCCTACGTTGCCTCTGTAACTAATTAAGCTGCTGCCAGTGTCTGTCGCGACACCCGCTTAGAAGCCGAGAGTCCAAACTCGGATTACTTTAAGCCAATGGCCTTTCATTATATTAAGGCCTCACTCAGTCATAAAGTCCTGCTTCAGGCCTTGGAAACCGCTCATTATCCCGCTCCTTTCACCGCCAGACACACATGCACTGGGTCTTAAAACACTGGAGCTCGGAGAAGAGAACACTTTCCCTTGAACTCATTAAGACACCAGGGCCTTAACTTCCAAAGGAATTTTGGACACAAAGATATCTATTTACCAGAAAAGACTGCTGGGACATGCAGTCCTCCTACCCTCATTTAACCTACGACAGTGCTATCAGAAGGTTTTAGTCTGCCTCACTCACATTTAACAACAGAATCAGAAATACTTTATTAATCCCTGGGGGCAGCTGGGATACATTACAGCTGCTGTCATATATAAGTAATAAGCAGAAGCAATAATAGAAAATAAAAAGTGTGTAAAAAATAAATAATTTATTATTTTATATTATACACGCACACATATCTATATATCTATATATAAAAATATGTACACATACAGGCATCATACTACAAGAATAGTATAATTAATAATTAAATATAAGTATTGCTTGAAAAGAATAATGCGAGTTGCCAGTTTCATTTTTGCAGAGAATTATTGTACTGTCAAGTCAGTGCTGCTCAGTTGGAAATAGGGCTGAGCGATATGAACAAAAATTCATATCTCAGTATTTACAGGCTGACTGGGGATGCACAATATGGCATTCACAAACAAAAACATTTGTCTCTTGCTGGACACATGTTCCCCACAAATACAAATCATGCTAATGTTATTAGCAGAAGCCTATGGTGTTTTATATTGTATAAATTAGCCTTCTCCTCTACTCATATGAAGCCAGGGACAACAGCAACATTAAGCAAAGGTAATGTTACAAAATTCGGTTCTACTTCAGCTCACAAGGTTCACTGACAAAACAACTGTCTTGTACCAAACTCTTTTCCCCAAATAAATATAACATGCTAACATTATTAGCACAAGTCTATGGCATTTTACATTGTATAAATTAGCCTAGTGACGTGCGGACACATGAAGCCAGGATAAATCACACACAGGACTTAAAATGCTATTTAATGGAGGTGTATTGTCCTCACAATTTATTTATTGTTTCTTATCTGTGAAATTAAAGTAAATAAAAGCTTTGTTTCCACTGAGAGAAATGGTTTTCAGCTTACAAAAACAGACAGGTCACCGTGCTGTGTAGTTACATTTCTGCTGGCTGGTATGCGTCATGTAGTGCACCTTGACCCTATGTCAATATAAATGTTGTTGTCTAAATTTATATCTTGCTTGAAAATATATCGATATATCATACATAGTCGTTATATTCCCCAATACATATACACAGGCTAACCTCAACAATGCTTTTGCAAATATTAAAGGAACAGCTCGTCATTTTAGGGAATACCCTTATTCACTAACTTGCTGAAAGTTTAATGCGCAGGTCAACATCACTGTATCCATCATTTGAAGGTCGACTGTGTAAAAATTAGTGGCATGTAGCAACGAGGTTGCAGAACTGAAACTTCTCCTGTGTGCTAAGCATGTAGGAGAACTTCAGTAGCCCATGCGAAAATGCAACTGGTCCTATTTAGAGCCAGGGTTTGGTTTGTCCATTCTGGGCTACTGTACAACAACATGGCAGACTCCAGGGAAAGAGGACCCTGTCTGTATGTAGATATACACAGCTCATTCTAAGGTAAGAAAAACACAATGATTATTTTTTCATGTGATTAACAATTAATGAAAATATAGTTAAGTTAAGTGCTACATCGTAGGCAGCTGGACTTGCTTGAGTTTCTTGATGACGTTTCGCCTCCCATCCAAGAAGCTTCTTCAGGTCTAACAGACTGGTGTAGAGTCGCAGGTGGGGTGAACTCTGTTTGGGTGTGAACTCTGGCAGAGTCGTTGAGGTCACATGTGAGTTGTTGACCCACCAGGTCATCATGTGTGCTGTTAGTATTAGATGGTTCCAGGTGTGAATCTGGGGAGGGATCCCAAGACTGCATTGTAGGTGGGTGATAAGTGGTATCGTAGGCCACCTCCTCTGTTTAACGATGATCGTTCCAGTTTGACGTAGATGGCCCCTTTCATGCCTCTTGCAAACCATCTTTCCTCTCTGGCCAAGATGTGAACATTGCTGTCCACTAAAGAATGTTCAGCAATGTTCACATCTCTGCACCTGTCTGTTAGAGCTGAAGACGCCTCTTGAATTAGAGGTGATGTCTTCAAGAAACGCAAGTAAGTCCAGTTGTGTACGATACATTACTTAAGATTACCACGACCTGAATGACTGAGAATCTTCACCAACAAACATTACATACCATTTCTGCAAATGGATGCCCCTAATTCCTACACACAGGACCTTTAATATGAAAACAAGGCTGGATCAAGACATCTTTAAACAACTGAGTCTTAGACCTAAAGAGTGTTCATCTAAGACAAACACTGTAATTCTGACATGTACTGTTAGTCTGTAAAAATAAAATTGCATAACTTCAGTACAAACTGAGTGTAAGTAAGACATCATGCTTGCACACACTCAGTAGGACAGATTGTTTGAAACCATTTTAAATTCTGTGTAACACCTCAGTTGCAAACTTGAAGCTTAATATTTAAGCCCAGAAGTTGTCCAGAACTTTTCTCTTATATAAAAATAGTGATGCAATCTTAATCATTTGAGGGTATCCAGTAGCTGAGCTCATACCTCAAGTGAAAAGATTTGTAAGCATCCACGAAGAATTACAACATGCTTGTTCCATCACATATATGAATAAGATGAAGACTGTGGTGTTGCGTCCGTTTGAGGCAAGGTGCTCCTTCAAAATCAGGAGACAGAGCTTTGTATTGTTTGGGATATTTTCTTGTATTATTGTTGTGCTCACCACAGATTCTCACACAACTGCTTGGAGTCCTTGGGGGAGGATCTTGGAGAACAGAGTCCTTTCTGCCAAATTCAAGCGTTTCTGAGTGAAATGGAGCATTGCATTTGTTCAGGCAGAACACTGCAATCATGCACTCCATCAGGCGATCAGTATTAGCTCTTACAGTCACCAATCACATTCAAAAAAGTCAATGGGGTGGTCCTCATAATCTGACAGCACAGACAGCGCTCCTTTAGGTGATCATTCAAGCCAATACAACCACCACAATCTACGGTTTTAAAGAGGGCTGTTGTCGAGTGGTCTTGTATCCTCATCAACTAGCAGGTGTCACTGATCTATAACTATTGGCACGGATATTTTGTTGCCGAAAACACTCTTAACATCTGTACTCCTCATTATGGACACATGAAGTGGGTACTTCTCATTCATGCTTTGTGTGAAGCCTTTAGATAATCCAATCAGCTTTAATCTGTCAGTCATTGCCACTTCACAGCCGCAGAAATGTAGGTACTTGACTTTGTTGTGAATTGCTTTGCTTTGGACACTGAAAAAATGAAATACCCTGATTACACAAAGGTAAGCATCGGGGTGTTAATTAGCCATTTGCTCCTAATTAGCATTGACATCCTTGTCACCAGCAATACAGCTTCTAGTGGTTCCAACAACAGACTGTGTGTGTGTGTCATTGTGAATGAGAGGCTTAGTTTTACACTCATACAAGACGAACGACATCATTCAGGCACAGTAGTTGATTATTAATAGGATGTAATGTCTTGGCATGGTCTTAAGCCATGTTCTAATTATGGATTTAATAAACTTGCAGTCTGTTTTGGAGCAGAAACTAAAATTACTGTCGTCTCATGAATAATAGATCCTGTTTTAAATACAGTATGCTTCTCAATTCATCAGCGAGCATCCAGTGCACTTAAGGACATTCTGCTTCCACTAATGTGTTTTCTGGATTTTAGGACGACGTGTGAGTTATATTCTGGGAGATTTTTTTTTGTTTCATTTATGAATTTCAGAGAAAATTGCAGAGAGATTCAGTGGAACGACTGCAGAAGTTGAATGGGAAGAATACTACAGTGAGGCTGTGTGTGGATTGCTCACTGTTGATTGAGTTCATAGAATCAAAAGGAAGGGATACCCTTTTGATGAATCAGATGGGCTTATCCACAGACGAAGTATAATAAATTCAAATCGCTCCCATGCTTACCAAACAGAATATATGTTTTTAAATCCAGGAAGGAGACATTTTTGTTTTCTATTCAAATGCTAATCTTGATTCAAAGTTGTTTAGTCGATCTGCTCCTTCATGAATTAAAGAAAAACACATAGAATAGATGGTGGTCCCAGAATACAGCCAGTAGACGGTACAGTGGAAAGTCTGCAGGAGATGGAAACTTCTGCAGTGCACACATGGCATGAAACGGTCAGTTTCAGAGTCACTGTGCATTCAAATACCTAAACTACCATGCTATATAGTGCGCCAGAAAAAGATTTAGTGTGTTAGTATGTTTTATTCCAAAAATATCAGGATGTTCTACTAC
>JAPZEB010000002.1:25369037-25380075 GCA_029783705.1 Chaetodon striatus
GTGTCAAAAGGAAAAGTAATACGAATACAATAATCGCCTTGGCTTTCATGACAACATTCATAGTTAATAACCCTGCTTTTGAAAATTATAAATGACAGACTGAGTCTACCTCCTCAGAATTCATGGCAGTGACTAAACAGTGTGGGACCCACACCACGTAATCAGCTGTATCTTTGACCAAAATCAGGCGAGTAAACAACGCGCTGCAGCTTCGTGGGTTTTATAATCTCTCGTGTGTGTGTGTGTGTGTGTGCTCTGTCTTAGACTGCCCACGTATACCTTAGAAAATGCTTTGAATCACAGATTATCATTGATAGAGATCCCAGCACCATGGGAGGACTATTCATTATTTCTTCTACTCTTACTGATTACACATAGACCTTTAACTTTCCGTAACATCCATCAACTACAGCAGAGAAATGAAAGACATTACTTACACTTCCCCTCCAGACTCTTATTAAAGTATGTAAAATACTCTACTATTATTAAAATTCTGTGTAGCATAGTTTTCCCACACAACAAAACTCTGAAAAGGGGTTTGATGCAGATAATCTTTCTCCAGCACAGAGAAATTCTGAATGTGACCCACCACCACTGCTTTCTCCAGCACTCACATAGTGCTAAAACGCAGCGTGGAGATAGGTCTGGCTATGCGAGACTAGCGCTGCGTTGACTGGTGTAAGAGCAGTGCACATCAAGATGGCTAGCATTAGCATGGGAGGAAACATCGTAGAGATTCAGCCACTTATGTTTGAGCTTCAGTTAAATGCAGACTCAGATGAGGAGTCTGTTGTGCACCTAAATCATGACATGTATAGTTACAGCCACATTTGGAGCCTTCAGGACACGCCCCTACAAACCGCGCCCACTACCAGTACAAGACAAACCCAGCAACATGACGGTTAGCTGAACCCTTATCCTAACCTTAATTGCCTCTGTTTAAAATGTAACGCTTCATAGCAAGCTAAACATATTTTCTTAAGGGCTTCAGCTTCTGGACGGAGGGGCAAAGAGGGTTGAACATGTACTGATGTGTAGGTATGGTGGGTGCCTCAGGTAGCTGGCGGGCAGGTCACCTTGCTCCTCCAGCTGCAGATATAGCCACTCACCAAAACTGGCAACTCCTCATCTAATTGGGTAAACTCCCCTTTGTACATTTGTACTTTGAAATGAGATCTGATTGTAGCTATAGTCAGAGATCTCAAGACTTAGTTTTGTTGTAGGTTCTTAGTGCACAGACTGAGCTGGGAAAGAAAAAGCTTTTATGTGCTCTGCTCCTCTCATTTGGAATAACCTTCAAAAAGATTTGAGGCTACACAAACTGGTCTCTCTGCTTGATTTTAAAGCTCTCATAAGTACAATGTTGAATGAGTTGATTGGGTCATGTCAGTGTGCGTAGTTGTTCTAATATTTCTACATCCTACTGTGTATCTTTTTTGTGTTTTATTGTGTGGTTGTTTGGCTGTTACTTTTTTAGTGCTGCTGTCTTGGCCAGGTCTCCCTTGTAAAAGAGCGTGTTGATCTCAACTGGACATACCTGAATAAATATGGGTTAAATTAAATAAACTAGCAGAAATATCAGTATGAAAAGTCTCGTAAGCATCTTTTATGAGTTTATGTTGTCTGTTAGCTTGTTAGCTTGTATCTGGCAGCAGCTGACACAGTGTTAGTGGTCGTAAAACACAGTAATATCTGCTACAATGTCACAGATTGTTCACGTTGGTCCTCAACGTTCTACTATGTTTGCCTTCAACACTTTTGCGATGCTAACGCAAACTCTTGCTCTCTGTACTGAGAGTCCACTATGCACTAGAAATTTCAGGTTTCTTTGCCAGCATTTGCACCTTAGACGAATTGGCTTTCGTATTTTGTGACGTACCTACAGTTATCTAGCTTACCCAGGTATGTTTGAATCTCACGTTTTAGAGAAACGCACAGACATCTCCCTCTTCAGTAGAGGAATGTGAAAACACCTCTCGAGTGACAAACTCTGCACAGATACAAGTTACTGAAGTCAAGGTCAGACGTTTTAGAAGGGACATAAACATAAAACAACACTTCTCTGAGTGGAGGAGATCTTTAAATGACACCTCCGTGAAGAGGATCCTTAAAATACTGCATAGGCTCTCTATTGGATTGCACATTTCATTTGGTTTAAGTATTGATAAGGCAAGGCTGTGACTTTGAGGTGATTGATTTTAGTTTGAAGAAAAGGTCATGTTTAATGACTTGCGAGTGCTTCATGCCAGCTTTGATCCATTCCAATATTAGACAAGTAAATATCAGACGGTACAGTTTAATCAAAGTGAAAAAGGGATTTAATTAGAGTTTTCTTTCTCCTCCAGATACTGTACAGAAGGTACAGACACTACACTGTCCTCACTAAGTACAGGATTTGTGGATGATTGCAAGAAACTGTACAAATCTCTTTGGTTGCATTTAGACGATACTAATGTCTAGACTGTGTAAACCCCACTTATGCTACAGGAGGTGAAAGCATGCAGGGTGACAAGCTCCACCAACTGCTGACAAAGCCTGTGACATGCCTTGGCGCTCAGTGGTCCCTGGGTTGCTTCTGCATGTCAGGACTCAAAAACTAATTCGAGCTAAGACTTGCTTGTTGAGTAGCTAAAAATAGATTCTGAATAATAACGAAAATACACATGAAAGACAATCCCATCTCACTGCCTGACACCTGTATATGAAATAAACGACACCTATTTCATATCAATCACAGACTTTTGCTCTGACTTGACTCGACTCTCCATTGTGCCATTTTGGTTTTAATCAGACAGCCTAGCAACTCTAATAGGAGTTTCTTTTTCATGAATCTGTATGTAGGGCGAAATAATGAATTCACCAAAAAAAAGAACAAAGGAAAGAAAACTTTTCTAAGCAGCCTTTTAAAGTTTCCTTTCCTACCAATCTAAATAGGCACTTCAATACATTTACAGTATCATCAGTGTATTTAATTGAATAAGCCTCATGATTTTAATGTGTCTGTAGTCTGCCAACGCTGATATCAGTAAAACAAATTGCAATGCAAATGCAGTGACCCGCAAAGCTTGAATTCTTTATTGAACACTGTTATAAAACACACATTAAAGTCTGCACGAAGTTTGTTTGTTTCTGTCTAATGAATGCAGAACGAAGAGTCTCTGAGCGCCTTATAGACATGTTAATGAGGGCTGGAGGATATCAGCAAAAGCTCTTGAGTTGTTACCCACCAAAGACGGCACAGAAAAGTTGATGCGATAACCTTTCTTCAGGGACCGCTTTAGTCCTGTTGTGCACACAGGGTACAGAGGTACTTAAGGAGACTCTCATTTCACTTTCCTATTAACTGCCAGTCCCCTTGTCTCCGTCCTCCACCCTCAAGTATATTGATTCGTCACAAGAGTATAGGGCCTCAGACTAGGCTAAGATTGCCTAGGATTGGATTCTTTCAGACTTTTTGGAATGGAGTAGGAGGGGTTCCTGTTTGTGATGTGAGGCATGTCTTAAAAATATGCTTGAAGTACTACAACATAGATGAACTGACCGTCCTGTACCGTGTCTATTGTACTGCTTTGAGTGTGTAGTGTCAGATAGGGTTTCTACTGACAACACATCAGACAGTAACAGTAACTACCAGGATATGCGACATGATTTGGCTCCTAATGACTGTTTACCCTGAACAATATTTGACTTAATTTCAAATGATTCATTCACACATTATTTTGATGTTTTGTTTTGTTTAATTCTGTGACTTTTTTCACAATTTTTTAAATTTTATATCTATTTACTAATTATTATAATTGCTTAATGTTAACGAATTGTGTTTTTGTTGGATAGGCTTTCTGGGGTTGGGATCATTATGTATCATTCTCTGTGTTGTGCTGTACCTTATTAAAACTCTATGGAAGGATTAAAAAGAAAAGAGAAATAAAATCAGCCACCAGCATAAAAGGCCAGACACACCATAGAGCGGCGCAACAAAATTCACCTGCAAGTTTACTAACGCAGTAGGGTTGCAGTAATATACCAGTTTAAAGATATACCATGATATATAAGTTGACATTTATCATACTGTGCACATTTGCTAAAAAAAAAACAAAAAACAATTAAACTGGACCTTGAATCTCCTCTTTATTCTAGTTTTTTTCTACGTGGAGACTTTTTACACATACTTCCATTCACAAAATGGTTTCACGTTTCAATGATAGTGATAAAACTATTGTTCCACCAACAATAACCTTTCTGTTTTCATTTCCAGGTCATTCTGACTGATAATAAAATAAATTCTTTAATACCGTGATACTGTGAAATGGCGGTATTTTCTGAGACAGTTATGTTGCAACCCTATTACATCGTGACTTCCTACAGGGCTAAATGGTAAACTACTGTAGCTGCTGAGCTAACTGCTAACATGCTTGCTAGCCAAGACATATTAGTGCTCTTTACTGTGCTGTTCATTGAGCTCTGGCATTTGGTTCTCGGGATTGTAGGCTACATGTAGCTGGATGAAGAACTTTATCAAAGATGGGGAAAAAGCATGGATGTATAAAGAGAACACGATACAGCATGGGAGGTGCTGGCTCAGTGGCACATGAAGCCTAAAATGGTCGACTTTGTGGATATGAAAATACCTAAATCTTGCGCATGGTGGGGCCCATAGAGTTAGCACACCAGCCATTTTCACCATTTTCACCGGCCAAGCAGCACCTACTTGATTTGCCTTTGCTAACTTGAAAGAGGATACAATGAATTTATCAACTGGCTCTTCTGGACTTTTGAAATGTTATTGGATTCAATGGATCAAATCTCAGAAGTGAAAGAAGCCATTTTCCAGGGGTTAAGATACTCAAAAAATGCATCGACTGATTCACAAACATCTCTTTCCCAATGTAAATCTATAAGACAAAGTCTTTTTGGCCAAATGGCTTCATGTGACAGAGCCGTAGTTACAGAGTTCGGCCACTATGTCATAACTGCTCGCTATCTGTCAGTTAGCATGTACAATCAACTCCTGTTTCGTAAATGTTGGAAAACAAAACCTCTTTTGTGGCACAGTTTATACTCTGACATAGGAGAGTCAATACAATAAACGGTGCAACAGAGCTGATAGGCTAACAATACACAATATGACATAATGGCTTCCTCCATTTCGGACTCTCTGATTCTCAGCTCCCTCAAAAACAACTTGCCATAGGTCAATCAATCATAAAACTGCAGGTCAAAGTTCACCAAATTTGAACTTGAGGCAAAAATATATGTGTAAATTTACTCGATCCACTGATTGCCAACATTTAAAATTTTGCCACAAATAACAATGTTGTGATCAGGCCTTGATGTTAGTAATTTTGTTGATTCAGTAAAGGTGTCAAGTCTGTCCACCATCCCGAGGTTAACAGCTATTTTATGGTTCTTGAGTTGTGACGAACTCTAAGAAACAATACAGTTGATACCTGCTTCAACCCAAAAGGAGTTTTTTCTCCCCAGTCTTACTGGGTCGTCTACAATCAGCAGGAGTCACACAGAGATATCACAGACTTTCCATCATACCAGTGCTCTATTTATAAGCCTCCCCATACACCAGCCCTGCTCTCCAGGGAGGTCATTAATTTGCCTCTCTGTCAGTGGTATGCCCCACAAAAAGTCCATCAAAACTTGTGGGCTGCTTATCTATACAGCTACATTTGCTACAGTAGAAATTATAGCTGTGTGAATTCTCATTAGAAAGAAGCCTTTTAATTACCGTGTCATGACAAATGCTGCAGGAAGCCCATAAGACAGATGACCCTCTTTATTTTTGTTTCTTGTGTTTTAGTTTCAGACAAAATTAAATTATCCCATAACAGTGTTCACAGTGATATAACACTTTATATCTGACTGCTCTGGAAAATAGGACAAAGCCAACTTATCAGAGCCCAGTGCCATGCTTTGGCTCCGAAGAACAGTCTACTCTGTGTTGCCCAAACACACAGTGTTGATTTTTATTATTTTTTAATATTCTTATTCATTACTTCCCTCCAGTTCAAGCGTAAAGCAATAAGATATGAGGGACAGGACACGGTGCAGGTGCAGATGTTTTCCAGTGAAGATAAAGTGGTCTTGAGATAAATGTAATGCAGTCTGTGACTCTGATAACCTCGGGTTGCTTCTTGTGTGGCTCTTCACTCCATGCTCCTGTCTCAGCATTTATCAGCGGACTTCTATAGAAGGTTGACCCCTTGACCTGCATGAGCTTATATCGTGCTTTTCATTCCAGGCATAGTGCCACGGTGGCTGTGAAAGGTGTTTAATGAACTGTCTTGTAAGGAGAAGGTTGTGCTTGCCCATCAGCACTCATCCCTCCTCCCTGTTTCTGCATCACTTTCTTATTTACAGCCATATCTCAGCTGCTTTTTGCTGAGCTAAGGAGTTTTCCTCGAATTGAAAAGCCCTGGAGGGGTGAATAGTCCATCTGTAGAAAGATACATCATTTGTTGGGATTTGCATGTTACAGAGGGGAGTGTGAAGAACACAAAAAACGTGTGATACCTGATACTTGCATTGAATCTACCTGATTTTACATCCCGGATTCCCACAAAATGAATCACATTCGAGAAACAGGAAATGCTTTGTTGATGTTGAGAGCTAAATTGAATGAATGTAACGTAATATCCTAAAAATATTTTGGGTGAACCACATAATTGCATCTATTGGTCTACAGCAAAAGCTACTGGTCAATGGTTCTTTGTTGGAAGCTGCTGAGAGTGTGTTAGATACTTTCATTGTTGATTTATTCAGTATTGATCACTCTGCACATGAATAGGAGGCTTAAAATAGAAAAAAGGATTTTCATACGTTCATTGTTAAATGACTGTGTATTGCTAACATTCTTTCTCACAGTTAATGCATTTTTAGTTCTCCATAGAGGCATATTCTTTGCAGTCAGCTGTCTTGATTTTACAATTAACATTTTCAGCTTAATTCAGAGCTCTACTGTACTGGCTACAGAGGAAAAAATGCACCAGACTCTTTAGAGTGCATGCAAAAACACAAAGAGGCACCACTTGGTTTTGCCTTGAAATCAGTTCATGTGCAATTTACTAGGGAGGACTGCAGTTTACCAGTAATTCTTTTTTACCAAGCATAAAAGTTACTATAATTTACACGTACTATTATACTTCAGTACATTGTGAGTCAAGAGAACACCGGGGACAGATAAATAGCAGCAAGTAAACAAGACTTTTAGTGCTTTGTATCTGCTTTTAAAATAGACTTGTTTCTGTTCTCAGATTCTGAATGGCTGCTTCTCTTTTGCTATGTTTCCTTTTCACGATTAATGATTGTTTTAGTTCCCCACTGAGACAGATTTCTTGCAGTCAGCTGTCTTGACTTTGCAATTACCAGATTTTTATCCTCATTTGGACAAACAGTTTTGTTTTTTTTTTCTGTGCGGGGGATCGACATGTGGAATTTCCTTACCTGCAGAACTCAAACTGGATCCTGACTGGGAAAAATTAAAAATCAGACTGACACTGTTTTCTAGGAGGAATCACTCATGTCAATGATCTGGTGCTTCTTGTTGCATAGTGCTTTTTTGTATGATAGTTTGTGTCTTGTATTGTTCTGTCTGAGATTTGTGTATTTAATGTATGGATTTATTGTTAAGTTTATGTTTTGTACTGTCTCTGGTGTATTTGTTGTTGAGTTTTATGTATTTTAAAGCCCCTCCAGGGACAGGCATTGCAAATCAGCTGGGGCTTTAAATGCTGTGGTGTGTGGTGCATACCAGTCTATAGCTCAATTTTTCTGCTCTTCAGTTTACTGCACTGCGCACCAACCTGGTCCAGTGGGAACTAGCCAGTGCCACCTCTCGTTGAGCAACTACAGCTGGTAACGACGTCTCGATCAAACATGCAGAAACATTGCTCTCACCCTCAGGTCTCCCCCCAGGACGCTCCATCGAGAAAGTGGCTCAATTTTCAGCTGCAAACCTCCTTGTTAACTTGTGTTAGCTCTGTTTGCACCATTGGCAGTGGCAGCAAGGCTAGTGGTGCTAACATAGCTAACAATGCTAAAGGGGTTTTTATGGCTCATGATGTAGTCGTTTATTCACCAGGGTGACCTGGGGGGAGACTGGAGAGTGACTACAATGTTTCCGCAGCCACAGCAGGACAGCATTAACAGCAGTTATCTCTGAATAAGTGGAGTCACAAGCTAGCTCCCATCCAACCCAGGTGGTGTGGAGTGCAGAGTGACCGAGACTAGCTAACTAGTGGAGACCAGAGGGTTAGCAGTGGGCACTGTTTCTGCATGTTACTGCTAGCCAGCTGTCTGTCAGAAAAACCACCCTAACATGAAATAACTTTGCTATGTCCTGTCCCCTGAACATGGACCGGCTGATAATAGCGTAGCAGCGGCCACATCAAGGGTCCGGGAACATCATGGCTGTGCTCCATGGACTCTCATGCAGTTTTGAGTCTGTTTCAAGCTTAACGTTGTGGCTGAGGCACGGTGTGGTAATGATACTCATTACCTGGAGAGATTGGAAGGAGAGCTATGTTTCTTCCGTGTTCCAACACCAAAATATAGGGTTAGCTAGCTCACTCGCTAGCTGCTGGAGGTATAGCCTATTGAATGTATACACATGCTGCTTTTGTATTTTAATGATCATAGCACTGAATAAAGACCTACCCTGCCCTACAGGTACCAGCGAAGGGAAGCAGGTAAACTTTGGGTCTTCAACCAGCTGTGTGTCACAAAACACCATTCATCTGCACACACTGTGATGGAACACAGCTGGCTGAATATTGGCAATGTTTTCCTTTATTTCGATTGCCTTCTGTCTTCACTGCCATTGATGTGGTGGTTCACTTTTGAAAAGCTGGGCTGAGTGAAGGGTAGTAAACAGGTGTCGGGCTACTGGAGGCAAAATGAACCAAAACTGACATAAACTGACACAAGATATATAAAACTGTATGTGTAGATATATACAAAGCATCATTACATATTGAAGGACAGTCTAAAGGAAGGCCCTGAGATGGAGCCCAGATTACTGATTGCTGTCATGCATCCAAACATTTTTCTACATCCTCAGCACAAATCTACACAGAGCTGCATTACTGAAGATGTTAACATTTCATCTAGATTTCCAAAGGCTGCAGAGATGCCCATTAAAATAATGTATGTATAATATGAGGCCTGTGCAGTGATGACTAATAAGATATCTAGGGAGTGTCTAAAGGTTAAAATAATCAGATATAAGATTATGGGGTTGGTTAGAGTAATGATTATAATATCAGTAAGCGGCAGAGCTGGAAAATCATTTATTCCCCTTTCCTATCTTAATGAGTGGATGAATTACTAAATGAAATGTTGCAAGTATCCTTCCATAACATGTTAATTTATGAACAGAAATGTTTCAGTAACAGAGATGGTGGATAAGGGTGTTCTCTGAATCATACGAGGGGAATTGAATATGTTTCTTTTGATGTTTCAAAAGGGTTTCTATGAGGCCAGTGATGTTGGCTAACCATACTGTAACAGCAGATACTGCTTCTGTTCAGGAGCAACCACAAAGAGCCATCAACAAGCATCACAGAATTAACCAAACAGCCAATCGCCATACTCCTCTATTAATCTACGAGCATAGCAAGTGATCTTATGAACACAAGGTTAGTGGTTTGTTTTCCAGTGGTGCTTTTGAAGGCTGTGGTTGTAATAGGCAGCTCCCAGGTCAGAGACACTTACTGTACGTCACGGAACTGACCATTTAAAGCTAACGTTGGGACAGCTAGATGCGGCAGAGAAGGCCCTGCTGTCTGAGGGAGCTCTCAAAGAACTCAAACACCACGTCAGTGTAATGCAATACAATTCAACAGCACCACAGACTACAGCCTCCAAACTGTAAAACTGTTTAAAGTAAAACTGATTATCACCCTCAAGAAGGTGAGCTATACTGCAGGACTGTTAATAACAGACTGCATTATTTTCAGCCTGCTATAACTGCAATTTCACGTGAAACGGAATATTTGGGTGAGGTATACTTATGAAACAGATTGAAATAAGATTCTTCAGATTTGACTCACTCAACAGTTAGCACAGCTTAATGCGGAGTGATACGGTGCCGTTTCCATCCATTAACGCCCACACCTAACTATTACATTGTTCTGTTAGCTACTACGAGCCACTAGCCACAATGGTCAGGTGTAGTTTCACAGTATAGAGATAGAGTTAGCTCAGTGCTCAAAAATAAGAAGATCCTGCTCTCCTGTGGATAATGAAAATAGCAACCAGTCCACAAAGATACAGAGTCTGGAACAATTCTTGGGCAGCAGAGAGATGTGAATGAAAGTATTATATTTATGAGTCATGGAATATACATTATTTTAGGTGTTAGGTGTTCAATTTTGATAAATGTGAGGTGGCACCGCCAAGTGCAAGCTCTACGCTTCGTCAAACGTGTGCTGATACACAAAAAATTAATCACAGAGATAGACTTGGGCGATGACGTGAAAACCCAGCAGGAGTTATCAAAATGCTGAGGTGGCTGAACAACAGTAGCAGCAGTAACAAAGCAAGGACGAAAGTCACACTGACAGCCATTTTATTCAGATGTAAGTGCAGGACAACAACTAGCAGAACTAGTTGGAGTGAGTCAATGAAGTGATGCAAATTAACTGGCATAATTTATAATAAATAATGTATAATAAAACTATATTTATTGTGGAGAACATTGGTGTAATGTAACCTAGCAATAATACTTTTTGCTAACTCCACTACATTTCCTAAATAAAATGTATACTTTTACTCCAATACATTTTACCAAGGCATCTCTGCTGCTAATGTTTGGACAAATAAAGGACTTGGGGGTGCCCCAGGAACAACATTTTTCTGAAGGCCGACGCAGAAGTTAGCATTACACTGGTTTCTCTCTCTGTGGCAAACAAACAATTATGATACTTACATGTTTTGATAAGCAGGAAAGACACTTAATATTTTGAGTGCATAAGTGCGTTCACACTGAGAAGTATGGAAAAATGCAGTGCACTATGAGTACCTGGATGGT
>JAPZEB010000002.1:25380175-25390743 GCA_029783705.1 Chaetodon striatus
ATTTTGAGTGCATAAGTGCGTTCACACTGAGAAGTATGGAAAAATGCAGTGCACTATGAGTACCTGGATGGTGCACTCAAAACCGTCAAGAAGTTGAGTGTGGAACTATGGGCACCTTTCGCCCTCAATGGTCGCCATCTAGGCTACGTAGCAGAAAGGGGGGGGGATCACTTTTCAAACTGGAAATGGCGGCCAAGGACTGTGCGACTGTGACTGATTTTCTTCAAATGTAACGTGCACTTCATTTTTAAGGTGGTGTACATGTTTAGAAGAAATTAACTTCATAATTCTCAAAATTGTGAATGTTTGGTTTTAAATTAACAGCATTTACTTGTGCATTTACATTCAATACTTGAGTACATTTAATACTACAAAATTACTTTAGATTTTTAAGTATACTAAAGTACTACTCTAATAGGTAACTTAAACTTCTGCCAAAGTCATTTTCTGGTAAGATATCTGTACTTTTTGCAAGTGTGGCTTTAAGGTACTTCATCCACCCCTGGTGTGTGTTCATTTAGGAATTTGGTTGTTAAATGTGGGACGACTGATAGCAGAATTCAGGACAGTTAGAGGACACAGTGGAACAAAGTAAATTTCGAGTCATCAAAATATTTGAACATTTTACAGGAAAAGAGTGGGTTTATAATAAATATGTTTTAACATGTATTTGGAATATAACAAGAGACAGCTGAACTATTAACCTCGGATTAGAATTCAGAAAATGAGTTAGTGTTATTTCGACATTTTTACCTTGTTTCCTCTCAGCCTTAATTGAAAACTCATTTCAAACTGACTCTAAAAGAAACAAGTGATATCACCACGCTGGTGAAGCTATTTCCTCAAAAGAGTGTTTTTGTTCTTACTGTATTCATCTGTTTGGTGCCTCTGAAAGAAATCTAATTTATATACCTCACATGGGAGCTGCTTTATATGTAGACAGCAGAAAGGGGAAAAAAGTGGAATAACATCATAAATAAATAATAGACCCTCTATTGTTAAAAAGCTCTGCGCTCTGCGTCTGGGCTCCTTCCTGAACATTTAGGTGAGGATCAGAAGGACATACAGTGAACACCACAACTAATTTAAGAGAGATTTACGGGTACAGGGAGTGTGTTGCTGTGTTGCTTTTCAGGCAATGCACATTCTTTAATCTTTTCAACACTACAACAGGTCATGATTCTCATGGGAATACATTCAAAAGGATAAAGTGACCCATATTGTCTAGAAGTACGTACACTTAACCAATGCGCCGAGCAGAGAAAGAGACTCTCTTAAACAAACTCCCAAATTGCAAAAGGTTTTTAGGTTATTGCAGTTCAAAGCAAACACAATTAACGTAATGGTTTAAGGAGCAGGAAGTCGCCTGGAGTAAGTGTTCCCACATTTACGGAACTAAATTAGATCAAAACTATGTTGTTTGTTCCCCTAAAGATTTGAAAGTTGCAGCATACTGCATGTAGTCTACATTAATCTTTGATGAGATCAACTCAGAAAATACAATGCACTGCCTCACCGCATCTGTTATATGTGACCTCAGTACAGTTTAATCCTGCTGGCAGAATTATGTGGTGAATGATATAAGTTTCAAATGTAGGCAGGGAACGATAGAAACACCTGACGTGCTGCTTTATATGCTGGTTCTCCACTGATGGGAATAATTAAGTCAAAGCCCTATCCTGTTTTTCTTCTTTTAAGGCTTTCTGCTGGGGTTTACATTTCCCTGCTGATATAGTTTTATTAAGAGGTGCTTGGGCTTGGCTGGCTGCTTTATGGAACTGAGCTCCAATTTCTGCTCTTCACATCAACAACAACACTTGTTTACCTTGTCCACTTGGGACAAGTCTTCACGTTACACCCTGGATTCAATTTTGCTTGGCTTTTTAGTTTGTCTTTGTGAACAAAACAACCGGGCGGCAGTGGTCTCTGTCTGACCTCTATTTGTCTTTAGCTCTCCCACTGAAATGAGCCGTCTATCCCCCCTAGATCCTATTTTTCCTCTATGGAAATGGCTCACTGACACATTTTACATGTTTACCCTGAAGGTGAAAAGCTGGCTGATCAAAGCCTGTTGGAAAGCTAAATAAAAACAATATGCTGTCTAACACCAACACAAACATTTGAACCAGTATACATAAGGTACTTTCTGATCATTAGGCAGGTACAGAGTTCACAGGAGTTTATTATTTACATAGTTTGAGCATACCTAATACAGCCCAGTCACCAGAGGGAAAGGTTGGCACTGGGGGATTTATAATTGTGTGGCAATGCTGTTATACTTGTGTGGTGGTGTGTCTGTGTCGCTCTGCAGTTACACCTCCCAAACACTAGTTGGCGGCGGGGTTTGTCAAATGCTGTAAAGTTTAGTTGATTCAAAACACACATTAAACATGGCTTAATACTATTTCAAACACAAGTACACACATCAGCTTCACATTAACTCGCAGCATTCATAGACAAAGCATTTGTCTTTTGCTGGACACATTTTCCCCACAAATATAACATGCTAATGTTTTTAGCACAAGCCTATGACATTTTACATTGCATAAATTAGCCTAGCAGCTAGCGGACTTTTCCTTTACTCCTATGAAGCCAGGGACAACAGCAACATTTAACAAAGGTACCATTACAAAGTTCGGCTCTATTACAGCTCACAAGGTTCACCGACAAAACAACTTTAAGTCGACTCAGAGCCTACGGTGTTGATTCGACGCAGAAGTATAAATTCTGCTTTGATGTTTCCACAGACCACATTTTTACATTTCTAGGTATCATATCAATGTCTCAAAAGTGACACTGTATGCAAGCTGACTTTGTCATCTGGAGGTGGAGGGAATGATGGATGGCATGACACCTAGGTGAGACGCTTACCAAGCTGCAGACCACTGTTTGAGACCAACAAACAACAAAAACGGCTCTGGTTTAGCAATCTGTTGCTGTTTTTCCAGTGGCTTTTTAGACACCAAATGTGGGTGTTTTTTAGCACCTCGTTGCTGTTTTTCAGCTGGGGATAGTGCCATGAAAAGCGTCTGTTTTTTACCAAGACATCTCTGCATTTCCAGCCAGGATAGTGCCATGAAAAGCAGGTATTTCAAGCCCAAACACAATCTCTTCCTAACCATTACCACAGCATTATAGAAACTCAAACATTAAGTTTCAACGTATCAGCTACATAATATTGTACAAATGTAACATATCCATTTGCAGAAATGTACAATGCCACGACTTTTTTTTGGTGATTAGTGTGCTTAATAATTTTGGAACAGACAAGATGAAGGCATTTTCAAAATTTGAATTCAGATCTACTGTATCTGCACTGTAACAAGAAGGCAGCTGAAAAAGATTTAAAGAGACTGAATGGAAGTTTATTTAAGGTTGTCCATCTATTGAAAAATTTATAGCTTAACAGCACTTGACTCTAAAATGGACTTCATGGGCACGCTCCCCAGGGTGTGTCTACTATAACCAACCCACATAACCTCACCTAGCCTAGAACAGGATCCCACTGTGTGCATAGAAAATGAGGAAATGAAAAATACAAGATCATCTGCTCACGTGCGGATTAACACACACTCAGAGAGCCAGTTATTTGGAGCACCTGTCAAATTCATAAAAATATGCTACCAAGCTGACGTTTTTTTGTTAAGATTCAGCATTTTTCCATGATATTACTCATTTTATACAGAATCAATCAGCAAAGTCCAGTCTTGAATGACATAATTTGATGAAAACAAATGTGTTCATCTCAGTGTTTGTACACAGAATACAATGAACAATCCAGTAAGAAATATTCTGTTATGTGGTCTGAGGTTGTGTCCATCATTGGTCTTGCATAGCTAGACCTATCTCAACACTGCTGACACACTGCTGACACACTGCTAGACCTATCTCAGCAGTGTGTCAGCATTAGATAAAGGTCCGGATGCACATATTTCATTCTTCTATAAGGGAAAAATGCCCTGGCTTGTTTGTATGTCTGTAAACCAACCACAGTGCCTTTGCAAAATAGTGTGTGTGTGTGTGGGGGGGACTCTTTTGGTTAAACATTTGCACATGGAGATTTAAATGGCTCTGCAAATAAAAATGCCACAAAAAAGAAAAAAAAGTAACAGACATATGTTGAGTGTGTGATTCAACTTTAAATGTCATTTGATAATCACTACCCTGAAGGTAAAACCTGCCTATACTTTAGCTCTGGAGGAGCTCAACAGACCCGATGAAACCACAGACAATTTGCTAGCCATATGTGACTCTTGCAGAACATTATAGCGACAATATTACAGAAGCTCGTGTGAAGTGGAATGGATCGCTACATTCGGGAAGTCAATGTCAATGGCACATGCCACTGCCATGGTAAAAAGTCTGGGTCTGAGTCTGTGCTTTTCCGGAGTGCATTCACAAGTCGTTTTATTTGTCGTAGATATTTACAACAGTTCACCAAACAAACAAAGCAGACACGTCTTACAGCACAATCAAAATCATCACAAAACTTTTCGCTAGGTTGGTGACTGAAAGGTTGTGGTTTCCCATTGCAAAGAGGATTTTGAAAACAGTGACATGCAGAAAGCAGGTAGCATGCCATCCTTAATAGCTGGCTAATGGCATGTTCAAAGCCACAGTCTACATTCCGTGAGCCAGACTAGTCCATCGTCAACATGTGACATGTACAGCAGTTCATTATGAAAGACACACTATAAATGTTGTACTCCGGCTTCCTCCCACAGTCCAAAGACAGGCATATTTGGTTAACTGTTGACTCTAAATTGTCCGTAGGTGTGAATGTGAGTGTGAATGGTTGTCTGTCTCTATGTGTCAGCCCCGTGATAGTCTGACGAACTGTCCAGGGTGTACGCTGCCTCTCGTCCAATGTCAGCTAAGATAGGCTCCAGCCCCCCACACAAACCCTAACAGGATAAGCAGTTACGGAAAATGAATGAATGAATAAATAGTATAAATGTAAGAAAATAAAAACATACATAGCACAAATACACTAGGTATATCTTCCGTGTAAGTAGTCAAAGAGTGTTGTGTTTAAGTACTTCCATACGGCCGAATATACCTCAATGAGCCACTCTTGAGTCTCCACATAAACTTTCAAGGTTGAATGGCTTGAAAGTTGATGGCAACTTACCTTGATATATATACTGAATAAAATGTTTCTTTCAGTGGCTTCTTAGAAGCACAGTCATCATTAATTGACACCTCATCTTTCATGCTAAGGCAGAGAAGTTATCACAGGCTCTCTTTCTCATCTGCCTTTCCTTCGTCTCACCCGACTTCACTCCTGAAGCAGAATAAGTAGAGGAAGGAGGAAGGAGCGATAGTGAGAGGATTTGGGACATACCCTCAGTAAATGGAGCTGATGATGCCACATTTTGGGAGAGGCTCCCTGTGGTCAACCTGCAGGGAATACTTATCTGAATTCCCAATCACTTTAGATGGTGATGTCTTTTTCTATTCCAGATAAGATGAATGTTGTCACTTTTCTACATACAAGGTGGAACTCTGAATTATTCATGGAGTTCATATTTCCATATTAACGGATGGTATCATCTTTGTACTGTGTTTTGGAGCTGTCAGCTAAAGTGTATTTTCAAACTTCCTAGGGGGCACCAAAGTCAGAACATTTCAGGTTCTACAAACAGACTTTAAACATGAAAATCACGAAGAAGATTTGGTATTTTTTCATGTTTTTGAACAGGACTCTGCAGCCATGCTGGCAGCTCTGTAGGCTGTTCTTAGGCACAGCAGTGCTGTGAGCTAAATGCTAACCTCTGCATGCTTACAAGGTTTACAATGTTCACCATCTTAGTTTAGTATTTTAGCTTGCTAACATTCGATCACAAACACCCAAGCACAGCTGAGGCTGACAGAACATACGTAATATCACAGGTACACTAAAGTACAAGTCAGAATAAAAGTTTGACCTGATTATGGCACAAGATGAAAAATCAGAGGATCCCCATTACAATTCATCCCGTGATTTCACGGCAGTCCAACCAATAGCTGTCAAGTATCCAATTCAAAACAACATTACCAGAGTCATAAGGATTCATCATCTGGGAACCATGAGTGTCTTAACCAAATTTCATCCAATCCAGGTGTTGTCACAGTATTAACTAGAAGCCAAAAATTCAGTCTGCTGGTGGCACAACAGGAAAAGTTAGGAGATCACCAAAATCAGGAGGATTAATTATCTAGAGACCATGAATGTCTCTACAAGACTTCATGACACATCCAATATTTGTAGAGATATGTCTGTCCAGAGCAACATGCTGGTCCAACTCATCAACTGGCAGACAGATGGACCAACAGATTAATGGTGCCATCCCTAGAACCAGCACGGCTAAATGCTAGTCTTGTCCCAAAATCCTGAATATATGATTTTGAATTAAGTCAAAAATACAGGCGCTCCTCTTTCTTTTTTTGTTAACTCTTTTTGCATTAAAGAAACAAAGAACATGTGGTCGTCATGGGTGCTACAAGGTCAAATCCCAGTACATTTTTCACTTACATCCTGGCATACAGTGTCAGACTTTTCTCAACGGCATTTATACACAAGCCATCTCTCCCAGTATTTTGTACATTTTCCCATCTGAAGCCTGCATTTGGTTTATAATCTCCAGCCATTAGGGCAAATGTTGAAGGATCAACTTGCCACGATTTGCAAGTTATGGCTTTCCTGCTACTTGCCAAAAGTATCTTTAATAATAGTGTATCTTTGTGTGAGAATAATGTTACAGTTGAGTAGACTAAATCAATTCCAATTATCTTATGAATCCCAGCTGCCATCTTAAGCCAATATAATTGTATTTTTGGACATGCCCACATGCCTCTCTTTCTGTTAAACTGATACGGAGATGCTGAATTGAGGTGATGCACTGTTGTGCACAGCACACGCCACCTGAGGTCAGTCTGTGCTGGTGGAAGCGTGACATCACCCATTGGGTTGTGGACTTTTGGAGCCTCAAGTTCAGCATTTCGGCCATCATCATCTTTGTTTTTTTGCAGTCAGAAGTGACTATAACTGGGTAAGAGGCTGGCGCAGTGCAAGGGCAAGGGGTGGATCTGACGGAGAAGCCGAGGACGCTCTCAGCGGATAACTCAAAGCAGCCCACCCTTAGTTATATGTAAATTTACACCTTAATAAAATGTAAACCGGTGAGTTTCATAAAAAATTTATCTCATGCACAGTTGTCACGAAGGAGGAAATTAGAAATTAATTAAAAGACCAAAACCGTTTTTGTACAAGCCTGTAAACATGTATATTTCTGCTGTAAAGTTGGGCATTTTAACATGAGGACCTATGAGGATTGACTTGCTTCTGGAGCCAGCCTCAAGTGGCCGTTCAAAGAACTGCAGTTTTTGGCACTTCTGTTCCGTGCTTCAATTTTTAGCCCTGGAGGTGGCTGCTTGAGATCACCATGTTGCACCATGACGTTTCTAGCTCGGAATGGACAAACGAATCATTGACTCTGGATATGGCCATTCTTTTTTTTTTTTTCACGTCAGGCATTGTAGTTAGCAGCCCCTCCACAATGAGCCTACTAGTGTCAGAAAAACACAATTGTTTTTAACATGAAAGTGCTTTAATCAGTGTTTTTACCACTTTAAATCAGCAGGTATATTTGTTTTGGAGAGGAAGAGACCTCTGCAGATAATTCAGCTTTGTCAAAAACCTCCTGAACATCTGGATCTTCTCAAATAAAAAAAAAATGAGGACACATTAGCAGGTGTTGGGCCATAGGTTCATCGGCAATGATCCCAACAGCGTAGGAGAAACCATGATTTGTAATTTGAAACTGCTTTTTTATCTGTTTTTTTAACGGTTTTAATTACCTGACTCGTTTGTTTTGGAGAGGAAGAGACCTCTGCAGATAATTCAGCTCCTGGTAAAAACCTCCTGAACAATGAACACTGACAGAGTTCTATCCAGGAGAAGTTTCAGCTGGTTGCAATCTGCAGTCCTCACTGCTTGATGCCACGAAATCCTACACATTAGACCTTTAATGGAAAATGAATATTTAATGTGTTCCTTTATGAAAGAGCAGATGACAATGTGGCAAATGTCATCTTCAGCACATGTAAACAACACATATGGAAAACATAGTTCCTTAGGATAGGGATATGGGCATCTTTGTTTCATTTTTATCTTGTATAAAAAAAAATCATAAAGGTATATTGATATTAGCATCTGCCAAACTATTGCCTCAATATAAATATAAGAAACTATTTTTCATTTTTGGTTAAATTCCCAGACAATTAAAGAGATTAGCAGACCATTGTCTTGGCTCTGGTTATGCATTTTTGTGCTTTGGTTGTTTTGTTAATAAGCTTGCTGATTATAAAACAAATATTACACTTCACTGGAAACTATTTGAATAAAATGCTCTATGCAACAGTACACTGAGGGTTTTTTTTCATCATACATCATGTCACCTGACATGATCGTCTATAGCTTTGGGTAAAAATGTAACATTTGCATTCTCATCTATAATAAGTGCACTGCCTGCTATGTTATTATAAAATAATGCACATCATATGGAAACATGAATTCCATTTGTTTGTGTTGTTTTATTTAGATTATGAAAATGAATGATCAACAGCTCACCACTGATCCTCGAGGGGTTTTAATGGAAGAGTGTAACTGCTTCACAATTAATTATTTTGATGTTGCTAAACTGAAGGCAGAGAAGGTGAAGGTTGAAATAAGAAGTTATGATAATTCTGTTCCGCTGTGACGCTTACAAAAAGATTATTATGCACTAATTACGAGTTTCCTCTCATTTGCGTATTAATCATAATGGAAGACATGCCAAATTAGGCCACTGGAGAGGGCTTATGCAACTTATTTTTCAAAGCAGCTGTAGCATCTGTTCTTCATTGATGAGGCATACCTCATTCTAGAGAGGCATATATTTCCATGCCAGCTGATGTGGCTGTGGTTGTGTTTGTTGCTTCTTTTTCTTTCCAAGTAATTTAAATAATTTATAAGAGCACTTGCTGGTTTATCTTTGTACCAAACCCACTTTTTCATTGATAAAAGTAAAAAGAACACACATGCATGTCCTGAGTGTTGCCCTCAGGTCCTATAGAGCCACAAGTCAGGAGGAAGGTGTGTCACTGTGCTCATTGTTTTTGGATTTAAAAAAAAAAGAAGGAACAAATCACTTGTAGATGTTTATTATGCAACATATTCTCCACACAAGAGGATACTTAATGTGATAATTATGTAAAGTGATACTGAATACATGTCACTCATCAGCAGACACATCAATGCCTGTGCTTTCTTCCTATAAATAGTGCAGGTTATTTTCTTCCATCATCCTAATTACTTATTTTATTATTGACAATATGTATTTTCTTCCTTCTCCCCTTTATTAGAAAATGCAGTATTCACTAATGATTATGACTTAAAGTTACATTTCCATTTATTTCTGTAGCTGCCTATTCTATTGGGGGTCATAGGGGGGCTGGCAAGGTACACCCTGGACAGGTCGCCAGACTATCACAGGGCTGACATATAAAGAGTAGTAAAGTAGTCCAGAATGGACAAACCAAACACTGGCTCTAGGGCAGTTGTGTGCGGAAGTTACAATAGGTCCCATATCGTCTAGTCATGTGATCATGTGATGTGATTTATAGTTACAGAATACAGAAATTGTTACAGATGCTCTTGACAAGATATGAGACCAGAGATGGGTTTGCCTTTTTCAAGGGTATGTATAGCAAATGGTGCTGGTTTTAATTTAATGATAATGAGAGTTTTTCTTTGAACACAGTCATATATTCAAGGTGGCAGTCACTCATAAGGGCCCATTCTCCACCCAACGCATTGTTGGAGGGCCCACTTTCTCTATGGGCCTCCCCATCTCACGGGCCCCCGTCCAAACACACTGCCAGCACTGTCTCTATTTACGCCCCTGCTTTAGGGGCCATTCGTGTTTTGCATCGGCACCGTAGTTATCCTACACGCTTGGTACACAGGAAGGTTTCAGTTCTACAACCTCAGCTTCTACACTCCACTAAACCCAACACACTGGACCTTTAAGACATTGAGCTCCCAGATGGATTTTGTAACCCCAAGTGTTAGTTCTGCTAGCCTAAACACAGAACTCTTTAAAAGTACACTTCCAGCAGATCATTACTTGCTAATAAGTGGTATACCTTCCAGGCTAATGAAAAGTGTGAACACAGTTGCTTGTTTGACATGTTCTTGTTGAACAGAGGTTTCTCAGGTGGAACAAATTGAATTTTGTTTATGCTCTGTCAGTGTGAGCTGGTGGTGTAACACTCTCTGACCAATGGACTAGAAAGTCAATTTCAAAGGGAGATGTAATCACCTAATTTATGCAAACATCACTACAACGCTCACCCCTAATCCTTAAAGGGTAATCAACGGAGTGCTGACTACACACTCTACATGTAGACCTCATGTTTATCAAACACTTTCTCTGCTGCAGTTTCTCCATCATGTGGCAACAGCATGAACTACAGACTCTGATACACACCACTTAAAATTATTCTTGTGGTTTTGCATCAGTTCAATTTGTATTTGTTAATGCCTG
>JAPZEB010000002.1:25435655-25449887 GCA_029783705.1 Chaetodon striatus
GTTTCTTTCAGGTTTCTATCCATCCATAAAGAAATGCACTTCCTTGTGTAGTACACTAGAGGCATCATCTGTATATTTACGGATTTATGGACACTGGTCACATACAAAGTGGAACAAGGCGTGAGGTTTCTACCCTTTTTTTTTTCCTGTTAAAGGCTCTTCCTTTTGAGGACTTTTTTCTCATCTGCTGTAAGGGTCCAAGGACAGAGGGATGTCATATGCTGTAAAGCCCTCTGAGGCAAATTGTGATATTGGACTTTATAAATAAAATTGAAAATATGATTTAAATCGCTTGCACTGAATTGGAAATTATAGTAACGTCATGTGTTAGGTAAAGCAGCGACAGTTACTGATAAGTTGTCACATTTAATTTAATCACCAACTACTTTGATGATCTATCACTCACTCTGAGTATATTCTTTAAGAAAAAATCCAAAATTCTTTAATTACAGCTTCTTAAATGTGAATGCATTCTGTTGTCTTTACTCCTCTATGACAGTAAACTGAATATCTTTGGGTTGAGGACAAAACAAGACATTTGAGGACGTCGTCTTGGGCTTCGGGAAACACCAAGCGACATTTTCTGACATTTTATAGACCAAACAACTAATCCATTAAATGAGAAAATAACTGACAAAATATCAGACAGTGAAAATAATGGTTAGCTGCTGCCTTAATGTCAGGCAATTTGAGATCACCACTACCACAACGTTAGATCACATACTAAGCACAGATGAAAAAAAGCAGGGTCACAAACAAAAAAGTTAAATGTGGCTCAACTAATGCTGCATTGCAAATGCAACGTCACCTTGCAAAGCACTGCGTTGGGCTGGCATACATGCAAATGTCCGTTCCTGGATGATAACTTTGTAACGTCAACACAGTATTTCTTCTGTTTACCATGTCACATTCAAAGATGAAATGATGGTCACCGTATTAACTTTTTAGATCAGCATAACCTTTTCTAGTGGCATCATAAACAGCCCTCAGACTCAGGGATCTATTCCTCTTGTAACTGGTCATCCTGGATCATATTTCATTGTCTCACTGGTACATGAATCAACACACTTCAACCAAGACAGCCCTTTGTATTTCTTTAACGCAGGGCCACTTGGGTCTAAACACCCACTCAGGCCCCTTTTCAAACTCAGTTGAACATGCACAACAGTCAGAGTATACAAGCACTTCTGAATGTATCGCCAAAAATGTTTTCTTTGCTTCAGAATTGAAAAATGTTCATGTAATCAATAAATTATTGATAGGATATTTATAACTATATTTAAATTAAAATCCCAAATTACAAAGTATTTGAAAGACAATGTAAAGACACCAGTCAGTGTAACAAATTTCTTGTCATCATATGATTAGTGATCTAATGACGGCAGTGGTCGTAGAGCACGTGTTTGTTTTAGATATTTTCTTAGTAGAAACGGTGTCACAGATATTCTACAGGAAACATATGAGAAGATGCATCACAGCAATCACAGACTTCTTTAATCCAATCTAATTTCACACATCAGCATGCAGATGTCTTTCTTATTAACATCAGATCATCTCCCCATGAGTGCATTTGAAACCCATCATAAACGACGACACAGCAAGCTAGAAAATTGCTTCCTTTCATTTTGTTTCATCTTCTGCTTCTTTGATATCCAAATATTCAGCAGCACCACTCTCTGTCAATAACAGCAAAGCCAGACGGAAGCACAGAGGAAGTGTGCGGCTAGTCATTAAGAAAATAAAGAACTAGAAAACACTGTGAAGGCTTGTATGTTCTCCGCAGTCATTACTGGTTTCTTTACATGTTCAAGGAAATTCACTGAGAGGTGAAAATAAAAATCTTATATATGTCCATAACCAGTTTGCTGTTCTGCAGATTGATTAGTTTTTGAAGTAACATTGTCATTCATTTTATATTCAGAATCATTCTTTATGTTTTATGTAGTTATTGGGAAGCATTGGTTAAATAATTTACATTATGTTTCAGTACTGTTATACATACAAAATTTGGACGACAAATGAAGATATAAAGGCTGCGTCTGAATTGTAAATGGATTAGCTTGAACTACATGATACATAAAGTGCTGTTACATGTAAAAAGCCTCTCACTGATTTGGCTGTCTTTAGATTCTAACATTTTGATAAAACTTTATGTAATCTACAGATGTCCTGACCCATCTCTAATTGAAACGGAATAAATTAAAATACACATCACAAACACTGTAAAGTTGTTTCAGCTTGTTTCAGCGGTCTTGTGGGATGTCTTTAATCCTTGTTTTGGGTAAACACTACTCAAATTATTTTCAACGACATCAAGTGGAATGGCTCAATATTCATGCTTTATATTGAAAGCTTCCAATATTTTTCTCTTCCTGTCTATTTATGATCAAAAAGGCCAAATACAACTTCTAATATAATGCCGACCAATTCAACACCACCACAATGTACAGCCTCATAATGCCTCAGGGAATAGTGTGAAAACACTCAGCTGAACATTATCAATGAGGTGATTCATGTTGCAATGTTATTGCATTTTATTCCATAATACATGACTTTTTAATTCCCTGGTCTGTCAGTATATGTCTCAGTGTATATAATTGTAATCTGCTCTTCATTCGTATTAACGTCAGCAGAGCAAAAACAGGAAGAGCATGTGATGTGGGCTGCTCAGTGAAGTCTGCGTAATGCTGGGTGATATGGATTATATATAACATCTCAATATTTTGACGTTATGCCTCACAACATGTTGTCATATTTTCTTTGAAATAGGGATGGCACTATATCAGATTATACAATTATCCATCACATTCTCACTCCGACTTCGTCACATATACTTTCCACATCAACATGCCCAGCTGACGTTGGGCAAGAGGCGGGGTACACCCTAGACAGGTCGCCAGACTATCACAGGGCTGACACATAGAGACAGACAATCATTCATGCTCACATTCACACCTACGAGAGTCACCAATTCACCTATCCCCAACCTGTCTTTGGACTGTGGGAGGAAACCGGAGTACCCAGAGAAAGCCCAGAGAGCAGCAAACTAGAAAGCAGAGAACATGCAAACTCCACACAGAGGGGCTCCTTCCTGGGACTTGCTGTGAGGCGTGAGTGCCAACCACTACACCACCGTGCCGCCCAAAAGACATAGCAATCACATTTCAATCAGGAGAGATGTATTTTAGAGTGAACAATAATTTCTCACAAAATGCACAACATGATGAATGTGAGGAGTTCTTTGGCGATTAGACCCATCCGGACGTGAATATTTAGGAGGTAGAGAAGCCGTGATTAATTTAGGAATACTCCTCCAATGGAGTCTAGACAATGGTGGTGGGGGTGAAGAGAGTAATGGCTGAAGGATGACGATGATGGGATAAGGAGCAGGACTGGGTAGTGATGAGCTGAAGACTGGAGGTGGATGGGGTGGAGGATGATTGTATCTGTTCAACCTACACGGACAACTGATGGCAGCAGAGAGGAGATCCATAATTAAAGCCTGACAGCAACTATGTGATTGAGTTATGGGAGATTGTGGCAAAATCTGGTTGGATTCATTTAAAGTGAGGCCCATAGCCAGCTGATGGCTATAGGCCAGAGACAGGCAGAGAATATTCTGGATGAAATAAGAGTGTAAAGAGTCGTCCTGACTGAACTTTCGCTGTGCTTCATTATCGTGCAATCTATAGAAAATTAGAGGAAAAAAAAAAGATGCTATTAGTCAAACTTTAACTTTGTTTATTTTTTACTTTGTGTCTTTTTGGGGCAAATGAATTATACTTAAAATTTGAGTGTACGGACGTAGAAACAAAGTCTGTAACCATTACTGCACAAAACTGTACAAAAAGACCAATTACACTTAATAGATACTTAAAAGGCAACCAGATGGTGTCGGGGAAAGGATGACAAACCAAGAACAAAAGGAAATGGAAATAATTTAAGAGGCAACGGATTATTGTGATTATGTGTATAACCGCGACACCTTGACTATGATAATACAGCTGTTTGATTTGACTCTTTGATGTGTATTATCGTACCAGTGTGATCACTCTAGATTAAGAGGAAAAAGTGTTTCTACATGACATTTTAGAGGACTTTAATTTTGGATTTTCATATCAAAATGTCTTGATAATGTCTGAGTGACACTCTGGTGGAGGTGGTGTACTGAAATTTTAAAGTCAGATCGTTCTTTAGCATTGTATTCTTTGTTATTAAGATTGACGATTAGTCGCACAATTAAAATGTATACATATTTTTTTAATACAGTTGTAATACTTTTGTATGATTTAATTTATGCTTTATTTATTAATGATAGCTTCATTTATTTGTGCATTTATCTATTTTTATTTATGTATTTATGACTGACTTATGAATGGATGTGTACTTGCCACGTTAACGTTCACCAGAAGGTCACTTTTATTTTCAGGTTCTTACACACTCTTACATAACATCTAAGATACAGACGTACAGCAAAACAACGTGGGGGCTAGTTTGACAGTCTTTTTGAAGTGGAGGCTGGCTTGACAGCTGCGTTCTGCACTGGGTGGTGTTATAAGCGATGGAACAGAAACTGAACCACCTCCAGATAATAGACCTGCAACAGCACCATCCTCCAATTTAAATTCACAGAAACACAGGACAATGATTGACTTTGTGTGTGTGTGTGTGTGCTGGATGGAGAACGTGTCTCCTGCATGTAAACAAGGCCTGCTTTGAATACGGAAATAAATTACTAACATGTGCAAGGAATATCACAACATAACAAAATGGCCATATGCCAAATCGCACATAAAATGATATTTGAGTATATCGGACATATTCGATACATCGCTCACCCTTTTATCTGAGAGCAGAAACTCTCACAAGCCTCATTTTCCCAACAGTACATCACGGTGAACCCAGGGCTTATCTCATGATCCAGCCCAAAGCTGGTCTTAGATATTAACCTGAAGACTCAGCAAGTCCCTGACAAGTTATCCAGGCTGTGCAGAAAACGCACACACACACATCCATGTGTTTGAGATTTATTTTAAATGAAGACACACACACATATACTGTACAATACATACATTATTTATACACAATACCTTTCAAATGTTGTATAGGAGGGTTATAGTTATGGAAAGTGACACACATGCACGGCATAATAAAGACAAATTGCAATGACAAATAGGTGAAATTGGAGTCATTCATCTTCTCCCCTTTAATATAAGAGCCACTCAGGTTTAAATAAATTGTAATCTCTATCTAATTTCGTTGCAGGTACTACTGATACACAACATGGTTTTTACATTAGTGTTGTTCTCTCCATGTTGCAGGCATGAGCAGGTCAGTCGCTGTCTGTAAATTCATCCGAGCCATCCTCATATTATTGCAGAAAAGAATGAAATTCGTTGGTTTGGGGTATCTTTGTGGCTCAGCAGTCTATAATAATTATAATGGGATATTATACCGTAATTGATCCCCTGAGGAGAAATTCATTTCTTTTTATTCCCTCAGCTCTGCACGGTGAGGTAAGAGCACAGAGTCGACAGAACAGCGCCTCGGGGACTGTGGGGGATTTAGTGTCATGCTCCAGGACACTTTAGAAAGGGGGTTGGAGGAACAGGGGACTTAACCTGGACCTTTTGTGCTCAGGGTCACTCTCCCTAATGATTTCAGTCCACTATTTCACACTCTCCTCCCAGTATTTCACTCTCACTCACCCGTGGCTGTATTTCTGGTAAGTGGGGGAAATGTACCAATGTTAAAACACAGCACTTTTCCTGCAGATCGTCTATGGAAACATTTTGCTACCAGGAATGGTCAGGATTTCACCTATTCTGTTGTTTTTCTTGCCTAAAATCAATTCTATCCATTTTCCCTGCCTCTCAGGGGCCTGAGCGTGTCCCAGCATGCACTGGATGAAAGGCAGAGAAACATTGGACAGGTTGCCAGTTTATCGCAGGCCTCTGATCAACTAATTTGCATAAATCATTTGGTGCACAGTTGACTAAATCAGAGGGGGATATTATTTATCTCCCATTTAGTGCTATCCACATCATCTTGTTTTGGTCCACAACATTTTTCATTACTTTGATCTCATCTGAGAGCATTTGTATAACGTGAACAACTGTGATCACACCACTGAGGCTGAGTGATGCTGCTCTGTACATTACTGGTCAGTAGCCAAACAGTATACACAGGACTATCAATGAATTGATGGAACAACACCGCCATTCAAAGCAGATGGGAATTCAAAGCACTGTGCAGCTCAAACAGGCTCTCTAATTATTAACTGATTGTGTCTGTTGCCTAACAAATCATCTGCTGCCAAACTAAGTTGCAGCTGCAGTGTTGATGTTTTCATTTAGCGATGAAGAAAGTGACAATTTTTCAAGCCTGCGGAGATCGAAAATTATTGACCATCAGCAGTGTTGAGGCAATGTTAGGTTTGGTTTCGGATCCCTGTATTTTCGTTGCAGGTAATGTTCTCCAGCTGCAAATTAAGCCTACTTGTGTAGGTATTTCCACTAAGGGCATCCCAGTAAAGGCTATTTATATACCTGCACCTTCCCCACAACACCCACCTGGGTGTATTTTGTGTGCTTCTGCACTACTTTTCACCAAGCACAGGAGCTGTATTGTGATCGGCCACAGTGCCAGGGAATATTTAACGCTTATGGCAGCACTGTCTCTCCCAGGGGTGTCAAATGAGAAGGAATATTAGTGTTCTGAGCTATTAGGAGAGCAGAGACTGAGGCTGACAATGGAAGACACGAGAGAGGAGACTCGCAGTCTCCTCAGCAACGGATATTTTTAGAGGTGGTTTTTCAGACGTGTCTCAGATGTTAAGAGTGGTATAGGATGAGTGTTGGGAGAGAAACACACCGCTCATGAAGTTTTCAGCAGTATCTGCAGTAAAAAGGATGCTTCACTTGTTACAGGAGATTTGATTTTGCCCTTATCCTTTTATGTATCGATAATGTGCTGGGGGTTTGGCACACTGCAACAGGTCATTGGGAAAATGAACAACCTGCTAAATGTGGATCTTAGTCACGTTTTGATTAATCTTTCACTTTGCAAAACCTGTAGCACAACCCAGTTGTTCAGTTTGGTTTCACACAAGCCAATGATTATTAATCTGCACAGATAATTTTCAAGTAATTGTGATATATAACTATAATTAATCAACAGACCTGTACTTCTCTGGAGACACAAACAATAAAGCAAATGCTATTTCTTTCTTTAGGGCTGCAGCACATTTGTAATTAATTGCTTTATAATTGTCTTTCTTTATATTCTTGTGTTTACAAAGTAGCATTAGGTGGGAGATGGTGGTCTGGCTCAGTCTGAGGGAAGTCTTATGAGACGCCATGTGCAGACAAGAGGAGGGGCCTTCTGTAATCACATCCTGTCTGACGGCAAAGTGGAATCCATCTAATTGTTTTATTGAAAATCTGATACCTCTTTAGAGACTAGTTTCATTAGCTAAAATTAATATAAAGTTCGTAATGAGCAAGACCTATAATTACCAAGACCAATTAAAAGCCACTTAGGTTATATGAAAATAAGCTTTAGGAGCAGCTTGGCAAAGCTGAATTAAAATATATTACAGCATGTGAGAGAAAATATGAGTATTAGGTTTGGATGTTTGGTTGTGCGTTCTGTATGTGTGTGGTGAAGAGAAATGATGGACAGAGAGACCTTGCTGGGGGGGAGAGAGTGGAGTTAGTTACAGAACAGAAAAAGAGAAAGTCATAGTGGGGGCAGGTAGGGATTGAGTGTCTTGGTCAATAGCTGCTCCCTGTCACGGGGTTTGAATTGAGGTCCTTGAGTCAAGGGACCATGTCTCTGACTATCCCACTCTTGGAGAGGAATGGGTGGACAGATGCATGGGTGAATGAGTAGTGTTAGCAATAAAACAAATTGCCGTGTCTACCCGACATCTAACAGAGTTACAGCACTGGCCCCATGGAGGGCCTTGTTCAGTGTGCCTCAACTCCCACAGGCCGGGTTCTTATCCCCTCTGGCCCTCGTGGTATTCTCTCCAGAGGGTAAGCAATGCTGCAGCCTGCTGCTGGTGACGTGAGAAGAGAAGGAAAGGAAGGGATGAGTGCTCTGCTTCCACACAGCAGATGTTGGGGGAATGGGGGACTAAAGTACCAGCGAGGCAAAGACATAGAATCTAATGATTGATAGAGTCTCTGAGAGCAGAGAGCTGCTGGAATGCTGCTGCTGCTACTGCTGCTAAATTTCCCATGTGCCTGTCTGAGAAGTGTAAGTGTAATGACACAGAGAGGTAGACAGATAAACCTCAGCTTTAGTTTAAGGAGCCTCAACAAGCAAGATCGTAGAATGGTACACAAATATTGCAAACTGTGAAATGATTTACTTGCATATTTTTATGGATTTAGTTTAACTTGTTCAGCAAAACAGCCATGGCAGTAAATGGACACAGGCATGCCCTTAAACCACACTTTTCACATCAACAAATGTGCCTGCAACATTTGTCTTAACACCAGTCAGTGAATAGAGCAGCAAAGAAAGTCCCGCACTTTCATCAACAACACCACAGCGGCTGCTATTACTCGTGACCACAACTGCACAAACGGCTCAGGCTAAGTGCTCGTATCATTAATTTGTCAAATGTCCCTTAAACAGTGATAAATCAATCACCGTCTTTTTTTTTTTGTTTACTCTCGCATCAATACATACTTTACAAAGTGCCTCACACTGAGGATATAATGAGAGGAGCACTCACACAGGGAAATAAAAAGTGATGCATCCTATGCAAATTAAAAGAGTGATGAAATGGAGCACACAGAGGTAATTAAAGTTGGGGTGGGCAGCAATCTGGAAAAGGGGAAAAAAGACAAAATGTGAAAATATATCCTCCTCCTGCAGCTCTTTCCTCCCTGTTCTCACCCCCTCAGCATGGTACAGGAACCAAGTGTTTCCCATACATTGATGTATTTAATCTAATCTCATTGTAGAGTTGCAACGAAAGCCCCTCTTCACCGTGCTCTCTTACTATGTTTATCAGACAACAAATCAGAGAAAAATTAGCTAGCTAGCCACCCCACAATCTGTCCAAGGAGGACAGTGGGCAGCTTCTCAGGAGACGAATCCTAGCTGCAGCTGTAGAGACTGAAATTTGGCCAGTGCAAACCCCCCAGTGCCAGGTGCCACAGTGGGCTGATGCCCAGTGGCAGTACTAGGTATAAGGACAGCAACAGAAAGATGTGCTGATCCAGTGGAGAGTCTGGGCTGCCTGCTCCCCTGGTTTGCACTTGCTGGACACGGGTTGCCGCGTCCACTGACTCAGGGTACGTTTTAGGAGCAGCTTCACGCTCTTTTTCAAGGGAGGTGGTGCGTAGCGGCAGGGAGGCAGGCTCTAGCTAACATTAGCTTCACAGACATGAACATGTAGCTACAGCTATTAGCAACATTTTCTCACCATCTCTGAGAAGCTTTGTCAACATTGAGTGTGTTTTATAGCATCAGAAACTCCTTTAAATCTTCCTTTTTTGGGTTGCTTTGCAGGGTTAGCAGTTGCTTCACCGAAGGGACGTGCGCATGCATGTGCATGTACATTTGTAGAACAGCCAAAAGGAACACCCTTTCTCTGAAATGGCCTGTGATTGGCCAAAAATTCCTGTCACATGATAGATTTTCTAAAGCTTACAAGAGAGCCAAGTGAGGGTACAGAAGTCGAGTTTCCATATGCTCACCGTCACAAATAAGAATAAACTCTTAGCTAGTAAACTCACAGGTATTCCTACCTCCAACCAGTTTGATTGTTTCACCTCATCCCTGATCCACAAAGCACTCACACCTTAGAGTGAGTGCCCCCTTCCCTCTGGAGGCAGATATAGCAGCAAGGGCTTTGTTCCCACAGCCATACGAGCTCTAAATAAGTAGCCTCCTTTGATTTGAAATTCAGTTTTTGGTGTGTCAAATGCCAATCCATGTTGCAATCTCTGAAATTCCAGACTCGTGTTAACTCTGAAATTCAAGTCAGGTTTGAGAAACGGAAAAAAAAACCAGTAAATTAGAGGTTTAACACAGCTGTGATGACAAAAAAAATAAAAATTTTCGCTTGAGTGCAGAAGGAAGCATCCCCCAAAAACAAGACATGGGTGAACACACACAAAGGAATGAGTCTATTCCTCCAGTGAAGGAGCTGCTAATCCATTAACCAGCCAAGTGAATGTAAAAGCCAGAACTGTCGTGTTCTAGCTGTGACATGCATGACCACAGGAAACCTATACACGCAGCCTTTCTGAATGAAAAAAAAAAAAGATACAGCCACAGTGAAATAGCAAAATCACGAGTCTGAAGAGAAAGGAAACATCATTAAATTCATCCACAGTGTACAATCAGAACAATGTTGCAGGCCACTGACTGAAGCTCCTCACTGACTTGAGCGGAAGTGACTTTTTGTACCCATGAGCAAAGCAGCCAAACATCATTGTTAATTTAATGGCATCCCCTACTCTTTACTCATATTTCTAGTTTCCCAACCTATTAGTATCTGAGTTGGGGCCAGGCTTTGTTTTATGGTGTGAGTCTGGCTGCCATGAACTGAACTAGAGGGTATTATTCCTGCATTGATTGTTCATTGGGCTGGCTTTGTACTGGGTCACGAAAGGGAAATTCATTAGCATGCACATACTCTCTGTGGCATTTTGGCAGGGCTACAAAACAGTTATCCTGAAATGTTGCGTTGGGAATTAAAAAGCCTTTGCTTGTTGGTAACCAGGGGACGTCGCCCCCTGCCTTTAGACTTGTGTTCAATACCAGAGCATTTCTAAAAGGCTGAGGGCTCTGTTTTAACTCATCCCTGGGGAATTACTGTAGCTATTGTGCGGGGCAGTGCCTAACAAGCTAAACCACTAATCAATGCCACTGGACCATACTATGAGTGCACCAGCATGTGATTTGACTGATTCAAATGGATAGTCAATATTTCTTTTAAAAACAGCTCAATCTTCAGTCAAGACAAAGAAAAGATTTTTACTTAGGACAAAATGAAACAACCTATAAGAAAAATGACTTGGAACAAATGAAACCAGTTTTCAATTACAAAATTTATGTACTTCCAAAATGCTACCAAATTCCCCTGGTCTCACTGGCAGCACCATAAACGGAATTGATGGGTCTCCATGTCTCAAAGTTGCCCCTTGTGATCCGAGGAAAGATTTTTTTTTTAATACCTTGCATCCCTCACGCTGTGAAATATTGCACCTGTGCACATTTAATAGTGCATGTGTCATAAAAAGTCCACAGGATTGAAAAAGATTTGTGTGGGTTAAACGAAAGAAGAGAAGAAAAATCAAAGACTCAAACAAATACATCTGGTGACGGAGACTCTGAAATAGACACACCTGAAACTGCAGCAGTAATATGCATTAAACTGTCTGCTAATGAGATGGGTTCAGATGTTGTACAGAAGAAAAGGCAGCTTTTTTTCCTCTTAAACCCACTTAATTTGGAAACTTTTCTCTTTTTGTCGTCCAATTAGGTGGTCTGTGCATTTCCCAGTCTGTGAAAATACCACGTGAACCAAAAGCTGGAGAGTTTGACAAGATCATTCGCAGGCTGAGTGAGAATCCCAACGCCCGAGTAGTCATTATCTTTGCCAATGAGGATGACATCAGGTGAGTGTGGTCTCCTGAAATCCTAATTGCTGTCAGTTAATAGAACTCTTAACCTGACTTAACCTCAACCACTTTTAACCACGAACAGATACCTCCTTTATCAACATTTACCTGCCAGTTTTCCTTAAAGGAAAACACACAGTGTTTTGATACGCTGAAGTAAAGCTGTTTAAGAGTTTTCAAAATCTAGTAGCGTCTAAAGTGATAAATGTTGTTTAGCAGTGTCTCTACCTCAGGCTGCCTCTGCAGCTGGCATTAAAATGTCACAAATGTCTCCTGTGTGCATAAAGATATTAAATTGCCTTTTCCTTGAGAAAAACAGCCTGCCGCCTGCCTGTTAATATTTATGAGTTATAAATGGAAGATATGATTATATTTGGGTGTATTCACATTCTCTTAAGCTTTGTCACTGAAGATGTCACAGGTATTTTACAGGCAAGTGCAGTAGTTTTACTCACGAAGACACCAAGACATGGTGTGAGCTAATGCGACACAATCGAACAGACTGGAAAATAACTACTACCCAGTGGTGGAAGATTTCCATTTTATGATACTTTGGACTTTTGGTGTGAAATGTACTTCATTTATTTGACAGCTTAAGTTGTTAGCGGAAAATTAGGAGTTAAACATACAAACCACTGTCATGATCCTGAGTATTTGTTTATATATTCTGTTATCTTGTGGACTTTGTTATGGAGTTTTGTGTTCCATATTTCATGTTATTCACCCGTGTTGAATCTGTTTCCTGTTTTGTTTTGTAGATTCTCTCCTCATGTCCCATGTCTGCTTTTACTTTCTGCCTTTGCGTGTTTTCCCGCCTGTTTTATATCACACCTGTCTTCCTTCAGTCTCGTTAGTCCATCCCTGTCTTCCCTTCACAGCTTTTCTGTACTAGGCTGAACCCAAATGTCCACCCTCTGGACGTACTGTGACGAGTGCACTGTCCATCACCATCACGAAAAGTCTGCGAGGGCAGAGACTGCAAGCCGCTGATAAACAGCCCTCGAGACTGTTTTACTCGTTGCCATGGAAATGTTCAAGTAATGATTACAATTATTGTAGCTTTCATATTGTGTCTGCTCATCTGTCCCCGCAGACAACAAGATATAAATCTCATGTATAGAGTTGTATGGTGAGTAAAGAAAATAAATTTCTGTATAACATAGACTGCAGGCATTAAAATATGGAGACGTTTCTAAATAAGGGCTGGACTGTGACTAAATAAACTGGGCAGACCTATTAGTTACATCAAAAGATTTTTTTTTTTTTGTTATTTTTCAGCTAATTTTATAGTCTATATATTTGGCATTACAGTGCACAACTTATAGGGTAAGCTGCAATAATACAGTTCATTTGGATTCCCCTCTATAGCCTATATTTCTACATATTTCTGTAACATGATGTTGTTAAATATTATTTCTCGCCTATATGATTCAAGTAGAGTATTAATAGGCTACAGTAACTATTTTACATACACATAAGTTTTGTTTTTTTTAGTCGGCTATTGAAAAAAAAAACCTATCATGTCATGTCGGTATTGCAATGAATTGTGGGCAATTAAATCAGTGACGTCTGCTCAGGTCTGCCCCCCTAGCGGACTCTCTGGAAGCCTGCAAAAAGTACGCTTCAGGCCTCTTGTTGACTGGTTGAATTGCGGATTTGGACAGCCCTATGCACTTCCTGGCTTCCCAGGAACGCACCTACACTGCAAGTGCAGTGAGTCCGAACATTTGGATTCAGCCCTAGTCTTGTTTGCTCCTCCTTAATGTTCCCCACCACACCCTTGTTGTATGCTTATCCACATTTCCCTCCTTTTGCCCTTGTCCACCCACTCCAGCTGTGTCTCGATCTTGTGATGAGTTTTCTGTGTATATATACACCTGTGTGTTCACTTTATTCCTTGTCAGTTTGCCTGTGTGTTTATTCCTTTGTTCGTGGTGTCGTCCCCTGCTCTGTTTCCTGCCTGGTTTCTATAGGTCGTGTTATTCCTGTTGGTATTTACTTAAGTTTCAGTTCCTCTTTCTTTAGGACTTTCAGTTACCTGCCCTTTTTTGGTTGTTTTAATCAGCCTAATTAAAGCTCGCCTTTTGTTGCTTCCTGCTCTACATTTAGGTCCTTTCCTGAACTGACTCATGACAACAATACTTGCAAACATAATTTCACTTTTCACTGATAATACCTCCAAACTTGTACTTAAGGAAAATTCCAGATGCAAGACTTTTACTTGTAACCAAGCATTTCTGGACTGTGATATTACTACTTTTATGGAAAGTGACAGTTCACCCCAAATCAAAAATACATATTTTTCCTCTTGCCTGCAGTGCTGTTTATCAGTCTAGATTGTTTTGGTGTGAGTTACTGAGTGTTAGAGAAATTGGCCGTCGAGATGTATGCCTTCTTTCCAATGTAATGGAACTAGATGGCACTCAGCTTGTGGTGCTCAAAGTGTCAAAAGAATCAATTTGAAAAACTCCAGCAATGTCTCTTTTCAGAAATCATGATAGTCACAGTTACCCAAGATAATCCACAGACCTTGTTGTGAGCAGTTTCATGCAGGAACTATTTTCTTTCTACCAAACTACACCCA
>JAPZEB010000002.1:25483752-25496956 GCA_029783705.1 Chaetodon striatus
CTGTAATGTAGCACAGTGTTAACAATGTTAATGATACTATTCTTTCTCACACCTTGAACTCAAACCATTGTGTTGCCCCGCCCACAATATATAATTTAATATTAAATAATATCCTAAACATGCGGGCGACTGGCTGACTAATGGCCCTAAATGTTGACTACTGGTTAACTAGGAAAACTCGTAGTTGGGGGCAGCCCTACAATTATGCAGTTAAAAAGATTTTATTTTGATATTTGCCATTATTACTCTAGTTTCCTCTTCAACATATATTTCAGGAGCAATCAACATTAATTCTCAGTTATTCTCAGACAAGGACATTTGAGCTTAGTGATAGGCCCAGTTTTGTGACTACAACAGTTTGACCATTCATGGCAGGCTAACACATTCTCTTGCAAGATGTCAAAAAGTTATTTTATATCAGTCAAATGAAAACTGATGTTTCAAAAAAATTTCTAAATGTCTCTGACTACGCCCCCTCCCTCGAAGCTTCGATTATAACAGCTATTACTCACTGAAGCTTTTCTGCCCCACAACGGGTGTTCAGGACAGCCCTAATACACATGGAGCACAGAATCTGTAGTTCTGCATTTGTTTACATCAAGACTGCTTTGTTGTTAAATGCCAAACTTTGTGGGGAACAATGAGTTTGCATCCTCTTGTTGTTCTGCATCATTTATACACAAGCCCCCGAGCGTTCTTATTTTGTTGATGCACATAGTGTAGATATGGTACAAGATTATTGTAGACATCAAAATCCTGAGTTATTGCTTCACGCTGATCAACTTATCAGCATCACCTGCATGGTCGAGATCTCAGAGGAAAATCAACAACGCCATATGGAGATTTTTTTAGACACAAAAGCAATCACCTAAATCATCCAGATGTTTATTTGAATAATTGAATATTCCCTCTCCCATTCGGCACCCTATCTTACTTTAATAAGGCCTCTTAAGCAAACCACGTTGTAATAAAAATAAATAACATCAGTGCAACAGCACAGGCACATGATACTGCAGTGTTGAGACTGCAGTGCCACGCAGACTCTGTTTACTTATCTTACCCCCAGTAAGTGCAACATTCCTTGGAAGTAATTAAACAGCAAAGTTGTGTCCCGTTGAGTTATAATTCGATGAGTTTACACAATGATGTCTTGATAAAAAGACTGCAGCTTTCATGTGGCGAATATCCTATTTACAGTTTGTTCATTCGATCATGCACTCCTGTGTGTAAACTAATCTACCGAGTGTTAATTGAATTGTATCCTCATGCATTATGTAGAGCCTTGTTTATGTAACTAGTGTAACAATATGTAGTAAATTGTGTTCAAGTTTTTGCTGACCCTTAAAGGTGCTCTTTAATTCTGATTATGAGCTTGTCCGAATGCAATAATACTGAGTAATTGCACAGTGTTTTTGTACCTTGTTTGGGTTTCAGGGGTGTGAGTACATGACTAAAACTGTTTAACTATCATTATGTGGAATAAACTGTTAATTTCTGCAATTTTCCTCTCGTTCATATGCTCTCTCCTCCAGACGAATGAAATGCAGTGGCCTGGTACAACACAAGAAGTCCCGTCTTCTATATGCAGCCAACCCTGCCGCCCTGGTCAGCGGAAGAAGATAGTGAAGGGAATTCCATGTTGTTGGCACTGCGAGAATTGTGATGGTTACCAGTATCAGGCAGACACTTACACCTGCAAGATGTGTCGCTTTGATCTGCGGCCTAATGCAAACCACACTGGCTGTGATCCCATTCCTATTGTCAAGCTGGAGTGGAGCTCTCCATGGGCGGTCATCCCCGTCCTTATTGCTGTCCTGGGTATCATGGCCACGCTGTTTGTGGTCGTCACCTTTATACGCTACAACGACACACCCATTGTTAAGGCATCAGGTCGAGAGCTCAGCTATGTGCTGCTGACGGGCATCTTTCTCTGCTATGCTACAACATTCCTCATGATCTCCACCCCTGATGTGGTTATATGCTCCCTGCGAAGGATTTTCCTGGGCCTGGGTATGAGTATAAGCTATGCAGCGCTGCTGACCAAGACTAATCGGATCTACAGGATTTTTGAGCAGGGCAAGATGTCGGTCAGTGCCCCTCGATTCATCTCCCCAGCCTCCCAGTTAGTCATCACATTCAGCCTGATATCACTGCAGCTCCTTGGAGTGTGCATCTGGTTTGGTGTCGACCCATCGCAAGCCATCATCGACTACGAGGATCAGCGTACGGCTAATCCCAAATTGGCCCGTGGTGTTCTGAAATGTGATATATCAGACCTCTCCCTCATCTGTCTGCTGGGTTATAGCATGCTGCTGATGGTCACCTGCACAGTTTACGCCATCAAGACCAGAGGGGTTCCCGAGACATTCAACGAGGCCAAGCCCATCGGCTTCACCATGTACACCACCTGCATTGTATGGCTTGCCTTCATCCCCATCTTCTTTGGGACCTCACAATCAGCAGAAAAGGTAAACATGTCCTTTCCAATGTGACAGAATATTATATGCAACATAATATAACAAAGTGTGTGGAAAAATAAATCAGTTCTTAAGCCCAGTGCAGACCAAAGATTTACAATGGGTTGAGTTGAAACTTGCAACTACTTGCAATGGGCTGGTTTACAACGTTCTAAAAACCTGCCAGTTTTTTAACCACTAGGACGAAGTGAGACAGTGTATGATCTCTACAACACTCTGTACTTCTCATCTAGTTTCTGGCTTTTCAGGCTTATTTTGTAGCTGAAAATAATTTGAGTCCAAGGACCAGTTCACACTGCTGCAACTTTTCTCCAAAATATTCTAAAACGTTTTCGTCTTGTCATTAACCTTTGGTCTGAACTGGGCTTTAAATGCATGGGGATGTGAACATGGGAAATTCGGCATCAAATCACAAATGTCATAATTCTATTTTCTAAATGTTAGTTGTAACTTAATAGGCAATAGGAGTAAGTCGGGACGAAGTCGGACACAAAACTAACCAGCATGCACTGCGCGCCGATCGCCAGTGGTCGAATCTGCGCAGGCCAGGTTAATCTCAAACAAGCCTAATAACAGTCTACAGTGAACAGATGGTAGAGTAAGGGGCCGAACACATGCTGCGTCTTTAACCGCCTGGAAAATGCAGTCGGGCACTGGGTGCTACTTTTGTGCCTTTTTTTGAGCCAGCTTTCAAGAGCACAGCGGCGGGTTTTGTCTGAGGTTGCTAAGCAACTTTAAAAAGCACAGTCTCATAGCCTATTTGCCTGAAATCCTGAGTGCAGAGCTGATCTTCTTCCAGCTGCTGTTTATAGGTGTGTGGGTATATCATTTGTGGGACAGATAGAAGCTTTGGCAGCCCTGCACTAAAACTTTTCCATATTGACCACAGATTGATATTTACAGGAAAGATATCTGTTTGTTTTGATTGGTTGTTCCTCTTCACATTACATTCTGTGCACACTGCTGCGTTCCAAAAGTTGAACTCAATTAATCTCAGAACGAAGCTGTCACGCCCTGAAAAATGGGAGCTTGGCATTTGTACGGCCCCTTAGCCTTTAATTCATCCTCAGCGCTTGCAAGTATGTAGGGCTGTGCCCGACTCATAGTTATGTCAGTCGAATCAGATTCAGCCGTTTAATAGGAAAATTTTACAATTTGTTTTTTTTTCATCACACAGAGTTGTAAAGTTTGAATGGGCTCAGTGGGACGTTCAGTCTGACAGTGGCATTCATAGAATACAGTGAACAAGCTAAGTGCGCTAACAATGGATCAGAAAGGTGCAACATTTTCTGCTTACTCTAGATACCCAAAAAAGCCAGAGACTGTGTTGTATCAAGTATCTGTGAGCTTTAAATTCACCAATTCTAAGCAGAAGAGAAAAGATAATGTTATCAAGGAGCCTTATAGTTTCTCTGCATCAGAGAAAGAGAGTTTAGTTTAGTCAAGTGTTCAATGTCAAGAGCACTTACTCCGCAGCAAAATCTGGGGACCAATACGTCCCCAGAAGTACACTGCCCAGCACGGTGACTAGCAAGAACACCAAAAAACGACTGCTCGACTCACTTAACTGAGGGGTCTCCAAGTGACAATTTATACTATACTCTGAATACTGTCTATGCCATCAACCAGAGACTAACATTAACATAGTGAAGCAACAATCAAGTCACGTTAACAAATAAGACCAGCTAATCAAGACACACACAACAGCAACAACTTGAATCACCTCTGTGGTTATGAAAATAACTCTATACTCAGTCTGTTTCACCTCAAAAACCCTGTGCCCGCTCAGCATCTTGGCTTTCCTTGGCGCTGCTCTCCACAGCTGGGGACATAACGTTAATAACAACACAGCGGAGCACTCCAGCTCCCTCTCATTTTTATTATTGTCATAGAGGCAGGAGACTTTAAGGAGCTTTCACATTAATTAATTTGTTGATTAATTAATTCAGTTAACTTTTTAGAATAAAAAGGCTGCAGACCATTTATCTTATTTGCCAGTTGTGTTTTAAATTGTACGTCAGTGGAATAAGGACACCAGTAAATGGTTTGGCACACAGCACACTGGAGCAAGACACTGAAAACTGTACTCCCTCTCCAATCAAACTATTTTAAATCAGACAGCAAAGATTTGGAATCAAACAGGGAAGATTCCCCCTAAAATAACCAATTAAGTTTTGCCCCATTTGTTTATTTTCACAAATTAATTGTTTTAACTTTGTGCACAAATGCCAATGCAGTCACTAAGCCTCCTCTGATTGTTCTGTATTTAGAAACAGCACAATGGCAGCAAGTCAATTAAATTCACCCGTGCATGTTGGATGTCAGTTTCCATTTGGAGTTCTTTCCTATTTCCTATGTGCCTCATTGTGAAGAAAATGGCCACTCAAATTATGTTTGTTGTATAGCATCAGCCTCTTGTGTTTGTGGATACGGCCACTATTCATCACAAGATGATGGGCTTTGCGCTCCACTGTGGGGATTACAAGCCTTTTAGAGCTGTCTTGTGAGGATAATTCATTCACCTCAAGTTTGCTTGGATATGTTTTCTTTAATTGTGTTTCTGCGTGTGTTTCTGATTCGGCTTCACTGGTTGGGAATACCGAGTAGTCAATCACTTCACATTCAGGCACATAGAAACAGATAACGCAGGTTTGTGAAGTAGCATTAAATTGCTGTGGCTGTTGAGGTTTCTTGTCAGTTGAAAGTGAATCACAAATTACCTCTTTCAAGTGCTAATTTTGAGGTTGCTCAACACAGATGTACATTAAAAACCAGAGAGTGAAAAAGTTAAACTACTGATAGCAATGGGAATGCTACTGTATGGTGCTGCATAATAACAAACTTAATAACAGCCTTCAGGTTGCCAACAGTATAAAAGGACGTCTGATAAAAGGCAACGTGATTCATAAGTGTGCATGGATATTAGGTAGTGTTTAAGTAACAGTAGTAACACCTATTAAAATATAGTAGTGTTGTTTGGACAAAGGCTGTGTTCCTTCTCCTCACTTGGACAAAAATACAGATGTAGTAAACCAGTAAAATTAAGACCAGTATCCAGTAGCTCAAGTAAACTATAATTCTTCCAAACTACTAATTGTACCATGGCAGCCTATTAACAACATTTGATAGATATAACGCAATTTATGATTGCAAAGTTGTCTGGAACAGTGTCTGCACTTTTCTTACTTCCAGTATCAGCCTGCCAAGTAACACTTAAAGAAAATTTCATCAGAGAGATCAAGAAGAGAGAATTGGGAAAGCAAAACACTGAGTCATGATTTAACTTTCCTTTGCTCTCTGCCGTGCTCAATACAGTAAAATAAACAGCACAGCAACTCAAAACTCTGCATTAACTAGCACATGGATACATTTAGAATTAGCTTGTGGCAGTCGGTACTCTTTGCCAGATGTGTTTTCTGTAGATTTGGTTAAAGCCCTTTAGCACCGACAGACAGCAAAGCTGTTGCCCATTGCTACAAGGTTGCCCATCTGGTGACTTGACTCAGTCTTCTCTGTACTTTGTTGCTGGTGGATTGTAGAACATGTTGGCAGGACACAATAGGTAGAAAGGAATATTCTGTTGGTTTATCCTGGCATGGCGGTACTCAATTTAAGGTTATCAGGAGGCAGGTAAACAGCTTTCCCCAGAGTGTGCTTGATAAGTACTGTAAGTCACACCATGCATGTAAACACAGCCAGTGATGAAACAGGCAGCCAAATACAAATAACCTCGATTCTTCAGTTGTATCTCTGCCACTGAGGAGAAGGTGGATGAAGTGGAAGGAGAAATCACTCTCTGTCTAACAGGGTTTCAATCCAGCCTTACTGGCGCTTACACAAACTGAAGACTTGTTAGGTTGTTATCACAAAGGATAAAGGTCATATTAATTTATGCCATGAAAAAATACAAACTGTCTGTAAAAGAACACACAGCAAATCATGAACTATTACAAGAAACATCCTATCAGGATTAAAGCTACAGTTAGCAAAATAAATTGTTGTCTTATCTCCTAAAACTGTCACAATACCTGACAGTACATGAGACTGATTATCTAAAAAAATTGTCTCTGCCTCCTCCTTGAGCTCCTAATGGCCTTTGCAAGAATTCACCACAGCTGAAGGAAGACAACCAAACCAGTCAAAGAGTCTCAAACGCAGCTGTCAGTCATGTCAGCCACTGCTCCTTAACTGCGGCCAAACTGTCAAATTTGGCAGCGCTGATTAAATACGGGTGGCAAGGTGATACAGTGGTTAGCACTGTCGCCTCACTGCAAAAGGGTTCCTGGTTGGAGCTCAGGGTGAGCTTGCATGTTCTCCCAATGTCATCGTGGGTTTTCCCTGGGTACTCCGGCTTCTTCCCAGCATCCAAAGGCTACGTTAATTGATGACTCTAAATTTTCCATAGGTATAAATGTGAGTGTGAGTGGTTGTCTGTCTCTATATGTCAGCCTTGTGATAGTCTAGTGACCTGTCCAGGGTGTACCCTGCTTCTCGCCCAATGCCAGCTGAGAGGCTCCAGACCAGAGTGTGGATACCTGAATCGGATGGGATACCCCATCGGAACCCCACGGGTTTGGCCAGGTTCTGATAACAAATCAAAAATTTTGCCTGGGTTTGGTTCGGGTTCGGCTCAGTTTACATGCTGCTGTGTTGTGCTGTGGGATATTCAAGTGCTGGAATTTGTTATTTATATGACAACGCCTGAATGCAACACAGGCTCCGCTCCAACTAAGTGTGTGTGTGTGTGTGTGTGTGTGTGTGCTGCGCTACTGTGCGTAACAGCAGCCTATTAGTGGTCATTTACAAACTGTCCATGTGTGGTCATGGTAAACAGGCAAGCTGTAACCATGGTAACAATAACTATGTCAGGTAACAAACTGCATCAGGTTCGGGTTGGGTTCGCACTTAAAAATCAGAAAGGCTGTGGGGTTTGGGCCGGGCTCGGTTATAACTGTCTCGGACTCCGGTTGGGTTCGGTCAGGAAAATGCGGCCCGACCGTTTGCCTGTACCAGGACTGTTGTAGCTAATGTTAGCTCTGGTGTCCGTGCTCGCAGCACCACGTTTTGCATTGAGCTGATACGTGCGCACACAAGTGTGTGCATCAGTATTAGCAGTGTTCCAGAAATTAGGGAACTGAGAAAGGTGCGATTAAATGAGTTGGTTTTTTTTAACGTGTTAGTTTTCCCGTAATTAATTAATTGAAATTAACGTGTTAAAGTCCCAGCCCTACTTTAAATATAAAGGCTTTCTTAGCTTAAAAGAAGAAATGCGTTGAGTGTCTCACTTGATAACTAGAGGTGAAAGGTACCAGAAACAGTTTTAATAGTTAAGGTAAATGAATTAGTTACATTCAAAAATGAGTTGCAGCCAATGTTGCTTTCTTCTTATGATTGGAGAGGGCAAATTAAGAGTTTCATACTTTGTACAATGGTGAGTTATGAAAGGACAGTGAAGACTAAATCTGCATAGTAATTATCTATAAAATTATTCTATAAAATTTTAGTTTTGGATGCGTCCTGATAGACAACATCAGCATAATCCAGTACTGATAAGATGAGTTGTAATGCATTGTTCTTTCTAAAAGAATGTAAAAGTTTCAAGCATCTTGAACATCTGTATTAGCTGATACCTGTCCCAGTTAATTGAAATGAAGTCCTTAATAAATTGATAACTATTCATTTTCTTATATTGCCTGATTCTAGTTAATAAGGGCAATGATTTAGGTAGGTTCATGTTCCAAACACAGCACACAATTATGTGTACTGTACAAACATTTTTGTGTATCAATAAAGTGCCTTCAAGGAGTTGTGCTGAAAGTAGCAAAGGCTTGCTCAATTTGTTGTCTTCACTTACACTTTGATCTGAAGGTTCAGGTTAAAATCATAATTTTGCTGGATATAAACTGCAGTTCATTGAGGCACAGCCCTGTGCTCTCTATTAGACATGGAACATTTGAGAACCTTGGTTTTCTTTTGTTCGATGAAAAGGGTTTTTTTTTTAATTGTTTTTGTTCCTCATAGTTGGTATTGAAAAAAAAAACCAACAAGTTGAAACAAGTACTGGTACTTCAATCTAAACATTTCAAATGATACCAAGCCCTCAATATATCTAACATGAAATAACTGAAACACAGTATAAGTCTGTATTCAATTTCAGGGGCATTCTTTCTTTTGTCGCTGCTAACAAAAATGAGTGCAATCTCCTGTTTCCTTCAGTTAGCTGATAAAAGGAACATTAAGGTTCCCAGCTACTAATTATTCCCTCAAACTGAGAGGCTTTTGTCTGTATACATCAGTCAACATACCACTCATCTGCAGAGCTGACATGTACATGTTGTTGACAAGGAAGCTGTTCGATAAACAAGTGAAAGATGTGTGGAGGTCAGTTTGATGTTTAATGACAGCCTATCCCTCTCCTTATTGAAGCTGCCTGTTTGATGAGGAGGGAGCTAGAATCAGCTTCCTGTGAGTGTGTATTTAGCATCATGGAAAATTGGCAAACATCCTTTATATACATGTTTACAAGCTGCCACGTGTGTTTGTGTGTACACACGCCAGCCCTTTTTCAAACGCATGCTTCTACAAAGCACATGTGCTGGGAAGTTAAAGGTTAAGGGCAAAAAATGTCTCTTAAAAGTTGCAGATTAATATATTTATTGATTTAGGTGAGGATCGGGTTTATTGTGAGACAATATTTTGACACAATATCCTGCTTATAGCCTTGAGTCCAGTAGGCAGAGCTCTTCTCCAAAAACCAAACTAAAATTTTTGGTTGAGACAGCGTGCACACACAAATCTGGATTCAAGCAGCTGATTGAAAGTTCAGACTTTGAGATGTGTGGAGGGAAAAAGGTGAAAAATAGTTGGTTGGTTAAATGTAACTGAATAAGGATATCATGTTGAAGACTGTTGTATTTTAGCTGTTTCACAGCTATTTGTTCATCTTAAAAAAAACATGACATTAAATTTGCACTGCAATTTGAACATTTCTGACTTTGGACAGCCCTAGTGGTGTTTTTGAAAATAAATAGGCAAACAGATTCAAATGAATACGAATTATTTAAAGCAACTTATCATTCTTTTTATAATAACAGTGTATAAGATGACAATGTAAAAACCTAGAGAACTGGCACAGGAATCTGCAGCTTCCCTCTGGTTTACAGAGCGTTGCAGTGAGTTCCAACTCACTGTTAAGCTCTCAGGCCCACAATTTTATTGTTTTGGTTCTCTCTCCCTGCTCTCATAGCATCATGTTCAGCCACACCAGACAGCTGTAACAGACACAGTGAGAGACTAGCTGGTGAACATATTGGAGTTCCTATGACCCTGTGCTGCATTAGAGTAATTTCTCAGCTGTCCTAAACTTTTACCAACCAATCTGCTGGTATATCGGGTTATGTTAATGTCAACAAAGTTTCATCATTTGGCTTACTGTTAAGTGGTGTGTGAGGTCTGATAACATTCAGGGCATGGTGATGGATAATTTTGGTACATTTTAACTCTAATAGCATTATTTTGGGGAGTCTTGATACAATGTCATTATATAAGATTTAAATTGACTGCACTTGTATAGCACTTTTCTAGTCTTCCAATCACTCAAAGTACTTTCACACTACATGTTCCATTCACCCATTCACACACAGTCACACACTGATGGCTGAGGCTACCATACATGGTGCAATTTGCTACTCAGTAACCATTCACATGCACTTCCACTCTGATGGAATAGCCATTGAGAGCAATTTTGGGGTTCATTGTCTTGCCCAAGGATACTTCAACATGCAGAATGTCGATTTTCCGATTAGTGGACAACCCACTCTATCTCCTGAGCTGCAACTGCCCTATTTACCTTGATACTACTGGCTACAATAATCATAGCCTGAAAAACTGAGTCTGTCACATCCCTGCAGTCATTACAGGGAAAATCAGCACTTCAGATCCATCAGTTTAAGTTGTATACAGTAGATAAATACTGAAATCAATAATGGACCCATCCCTGCTTCCAACACCAAAGGCCCTGACACACCAAAGCTGATAGTTGTCGGTCAAAGTTGCGCTGTTGGTGAGCGTCTGCCACCCTCATTGGTGTGATGTGTCCTGCACCGTTGCCCCCCGCCCCCCTGGTTTTTTTTTTTTTTTTTGCCAATTCAACATGTTGAATCGGTGTTGGCACTGTGGAACCCATCGGTAAATTAAATCACTCTGACACTTGGCTGTTGAGCTCAGCGCACGGGAAGAGAAACGAAAGTGAGGAAAGTAAACAAATTTAGAGAATGTGAGACCAAAGCAAATTTGCTCTCTAAGGTCAGATTATTTTTATCCATTGAGCTCTTTAGCAGAAATGTTTCCTGATGGTTTGTGTTACTGTTCACTGGCTCATGGTAAATATGCTCTGTTCTTTCAACATTGGATTGTGTTGTTAGTGTGCTAACTGGCTAACTAGCGTCAAGACGGTCTTCCCGTTTCCCTTTTTGAATGATGATTACAGACTACCGCTGCCTGCTGGTGTGAAGTTATTTCCGATGCTGGTTGACTGTTGGCTGTGTTCTCTGCAGTGTGTTCATGTGAAACTTTTTGGTCAAGACACAGTGACGTGAGGCGCAGCAGGGGGCCTTCGTTGTTGCTAGTTCTCTGAAGTCGGTTTGGTAGGTCCGGGCCTCAACACTAGCTCCATTGCACCCCAAACTAAAACTGATCAGTGCTCCCAAAACTGCCTCTCTGTCTGAGCCCATTCACAGATGCAGTTACCTTGCTGAGCAACAAAGCCCCTCACTGTTTGCAGCGGCCTCACTCGTCACCTCTTTCACACTCATGCCACAGTCAAATAGTAATTCGACACAATTCCAAAACAAAAATCTCTGCAGTGTCAGGCTGGGCCATTTTGGTTCCATCAACAGGCCTCAGTGGGCGGCAAGGAATCCAACTCTGGGAGAGTTTTAGTGCAGTAAAAGAATAATGAACTGAGTGGTGGGAGGTTTTTCCAGACAATGGTGAGATGTCTCAGACAGTGGACATCTGATCGTTTATCTCAGTCACTGATAGAGTCATGCAGGGAGGGCAGGGGACTGTCAACCTCAAACAGGTATCTGAGAATCCATCAGCATCAGCCCGACTCAAAAGATGCTTACTGCCAATGCTCTGTAAACTAATATGTATATCCGACACAGTGTACCAATGGATGGTGCTGACCTATTATTATTTACAAATATCAAAAGTCTAACAAGCCATGCTAACAGCTGAACAAGGCTGCAATTCTCATTACAATTGTCACTCCACCCCCTCCCCAGTATATTCAATGTACAAATTTTCACTCTGGAGAAGCTACAACCATTTTCTGTGCACCAATAAGTCATTCATGGACTAAGCCTATAAACACTATGTAGACTATATGTTGTGTTGCGGTAGGCTATCTCACTGCTGCTGGGCTTCCTGACAGTGATCTGTCTGCTGGTTTCTGGCGAGCCCTGCCTTATTTAGTGGTCCTGCTCTTTCAATTTTCATCTCATCAGAAACCTTAGTAAACATGTTTTGAGGAGTATTAAAATGATCCATGGGGCAGCTGTGGCTCAGGAACGTTAAGATTAGGGTTAGGGATAGGACAATTGTCTGCCAGTCAGAAAGCCACTGGTTCAATCTCTGGCCCCTGCAGTCTACATGACAAAGTGTCCTTGGGCAAGATACTGAACCTCAAATTGCTGCTGTGAGGTTGTGTAAAAGATAAGCCTTTCTGACATGGTGGCACTTTGCATGGTATAGCAACAGTGTATGAATGCATATGTGGGTAGTCAGTTTGTTTACATGACATTAGAGAAAATGGATTTGTTGTGTTAGTCCAACTAAAACCGGACTTTTAAAATACATGCAAACATGTTAGTCCCACTGATATCGTACTAAATCAAATTTCTCATAGTGAGACTAACACACCCAGATAATGTGATTGGGATTTGAATTACTCCTGTATGTATACATTCAATCAGACCCAAATTGGCCTTGGCACTCTACGCATGCTCCCCAGCTTCTGCCCAAGGCTTTGAACCAGAAGTGGAATAGCATTAAATGCGGAACAAAAGAAGAATCAGGTAACAGCATGGTGGAATCTGCAGCCAGAGCTGTGTATTTTTGGACAGACGAGGAGACACAACTCATGCTGTGTCAGCTGAAAGAGTTTATTTTAAAATACATATTTTAAAATACATAGATGGGATGCCGCTATGTAACCGGAATTAGCTTGTTGATAGTTTTGTCTGTGACGTAATAGGTCAACTGGAAAAAGGTACAATACTAACAAGCTGAAAGGGGTCATATCACCACCTATTGCAGCGAAGTCGGACATATCAATTAAATGGCCTAGCCGAGCTATAACCGTAGCTCAACTTCATTGTGCATGTAAATGTACTGAGTGAATAGTGTTTATGTTGTAAGGTGCTTTGAGTGGTAGCTAAGATTAGGAAAGAACCATTAAAATGAAGTTCATTAACCATTTCCAAATAAGAATGATAATCATCATACATGAACAATAATAATCTGATCTTTTGTCGAGGGCAAAATAATGAGCCTCCCTAGTCCTTGCTTGAAATGATGCTGTTAGGTAAGGTACCTTCAGCATGAGGCCAGGGGCGGACTTACCATTAGGCAAAACTAGGCTGTTGACTAGGGCCCCAAGTTCCTGAGGGCCCCATAAAACTCCTCATACACTTATGGTTAATACAGTTATTACTTATTTGCGC
>JAPZEB010000002.1:25531719-25545711 GCA_029783705.1 Chaetodon striatus
ATAACCAATGACAGCATGTTCTGTATAATGGGTTTGAATATGTGAAATGTGCCAAACATGTGACTGAATTTGATTTTGATGTTTTTTGCAACAGATTGCGCATCCTATCAACTTTACATGGATTTTGTGCATTACATAGAAGTCTGAGTCGACATACGGTACACCTAATTTAGCATATGTATGAAGTCACTGCACATCCACGTTGGAGAAACTTTTGACATAAATTAGATTTTGTTTTCCGAGCACGAAGTTTTCAGCCAAGAGCCCAGATGGACTCATGTATCTAAATATAGCTGCCTAAATGTGCCAATATATCTCAGGTTCAACTATGATACATAATAAGCTACAGGCAAGAGTCCATTGTTGTTATGAGCAGCAGATAATCCTTTGGTAAAGAGAGCAACAGAAAAAGGGTAACAAAGAAAGCAAAAGCATCACTGTCATTAGTCCCACAGAGCTCTTTACAGTAACAATTCAACCTGAATTTGTGATGTGAACATATTGCAGCCTGGCTAGTACACTGGACATGATGCTCCATAAACCAACATAAACATTAACCAAACTCAAAAAAATATGTTTTTTGCTTTAGGGCTTTATAACTAACCTGGAGCATGTAGAATAAACAGGCCCTCCAACATCATCTACTAAATAACGATGCATCATTTTTACTGTCAAAAACAAGATCAGATCTGTCTTATGTGCTCACCAGTTCACGTGTAATAAGACCAAGGCTTGCACTAACTTTGGTTATAAATTCTAGACTGTATATTGTAGCAGCATAACCTTATACAGAAGTCGTGGTCTGGTGCAACCTCAGTTAGGTGAAAAAAAAAAAACCCAAATGCATAAGGGTACGATTCTTTTCACTTATTTTGAACAGACAGAAGTCCAAGTGTCAGAGGCAGACAAAATCCTCCTGCTGGAGACTCCTGTAGCATTTTGCCCTTTGGCAACTTTGGTAAACTATTTCCATTATAAAAAATCAGGAACATTTGAGACACTTCTGTATAACGCTGTATAAACACTGAACAAACACCTTCCCAAAAGGCAACAGGTCACCACAGGCTGTAAAACTGAAAAGCATCTCTAATGCTATGAAACTGAAAATACAAAAATACACAGAGTAATAAAGACTTTAACTTGTGCAACCAATTCCACCTTGGCTATACTGAAACATTCAAAGCACTCAAACACTAATTATCCTAATGTTTGGCACATCTGGATGATGTTGATTGACGAACGAGGTACTCCAGCTTCCTCCCACAATCCAAGGACATGCAGGTTAGGTTAATCGGTGACTGTAAAATTGCCCGTAGGTGTGAATGTGAGCGTAAATGGTTGCCTGTCCCTATGTGTTAGCCCTGTGATACTCTGGCGACCTGACCAGGGTGTACCCGCCTTTGCCCAATGTCAGCTGGGATAGGTATTGCACACGCCAATACCCTTGTTTTACTAATGTCAGCGTACGTGGCTTAAGATGTACAGCTAAAAGTTTGCAGGCGTGAACTCTGGTTCCACACTATGTGCATCGGTCTATATACCATGTAATCTTTGAGTGCTTGCGTGCACCGGACCATGACCCCCATAACGTGACGGTTCAGCACAAATACATGAAACATTACAGCCCTCGTACGCTGTCATATTGTGACTGTCATTTTGAATTGAATTGGATGCCCATCTATCCATTTTCTGGAACTGCTTATTGTATTCAGGGTCACGGTGGGGTGGCAGGTGGCTGGAGCCCATTCCAGCTGATGTTGGGAAAGAGGTAGACCCTGGGGTACACCCGGGAACAAGTCAGCAGACAATTACAGGTCTGACACATGGAGACAAACAACCAGTCATGGTCACATTCACAGCTAAGTGGCAATTTAGAGTTCAAACCTTACCGGCATGTCTTTGGACTGTCAAAGGGAGCTGGAGAACCATGAGAAAGCCCACACAGACACCCATTACACCACTGTGTCGCCTTGAATTAGATATTTTTGATCAAATTGAACTTGAATTACTGCTATGTACTGTATGTATGAAGCATATTTGACTTTAGACTTAACAGAACAGAAGATAAGTGCAGGATGTTGAAAACACAGCATGTTTACACAGTGATTGTACACCATGAGACCTTTGGGGCACTGTCATCTATATCCAACATCAAATATTAGCTGTGACGTAACCTGGAGAGTGACAAAATTGTTATGTACAATAATTTTCTGTGAGGCTAAATTAGTTGTGAGCTTAGTTAATATCACATACTGTATAACTGGGTTCAAAAGTCTAGTTAACATTACAGCAAAACCTTTTCCTGTGTATTTGGGTATACAGTACACATAAAATAATTAGAGGTATTGCTTTACCAGATTTAATAATGCAGCACTGAGGTGTTTTCCCTGAACAGCCTATTTGTCATCATCTGTATTTGGGTTACATAACAAAAGCTGTCTGTAAGGAAAAAGGAGAAACTTATTTCCATCGGGAGCATCAGTGACCTCACCGTTTGGTGCATGATAACGTAACAGAAGTTAAAAACTGAAAGAGAATATAATATGCCTCATTATAAAGAAATGTTACACTGTCTCAGCTGTGAGTGATTTAGCCTTTTTTAAATATTTGAAGCCCAGTATTCACAAGATCAGTTAGCGGACATGAATTATTTGGCTCTTGCATCTGCTCCCAGCGATCCCCACCCAGGCACTGAAGCAAGTGGCTGCATATTTTTGTGCAGCTTTAAATAAATGCTGAGCACAAAATTCCTCTGTAATCAATATTTCAGGACATCAACATTGCTCTCTAGTCGTCACATTAATATAAATGCTATTGTTGCATAATGTTGTTTTCAAGTGAGGGAAAACACCAAAGGAACATGTGCCCACGAGAGATCAGCATTACTGTATTCAGGAATTAGGTCCAATGCGTGAGAACGGGTCCTGTAAGGTCACAGCAGTTAAAATCACTCTTGCATTGGCTCTTGGTCCCTCCTGACATTATCTTGTAAAGGGTTTTCTTTCACTTTGGCCTTATTACCCTACTTACTGCAGGTCTGAAAGTGGAACAGACAGATTGTGGCGTTTCAGTCAGGTGTGTTTGCTTTGTAAGTCCCTCCAAGGTTTCACAGTCCAGCAGCAGTTAATCACAGAATGCGTGACTGACTGAACTCTCTGCGCTCCTCAGCATTTATTCTTTACATTACTAAGCTCTGACAGGCAGCTCTGTCCTGTCCACCCCTGAGGAGAATATTACTATCACTGAGACCACAAAACACTTTCATACTTTAATTCTGAGGCATTTTTATCTACAACTGTTAAATTTACCATTAACACTTTCTTTTACAGTTAACTTACAGTGAGTACTGAGAATTTTCCACATAAATACTTGTTAAAATCAAACAGGAAAGAGTCAAATATTTATAAACACTAGACTAAGTCCACAGCCATGCTAGCAGCTCTGTGAGGCTGCACTTAGGCACAGTAGTACTTAAAGTCAAATCCTAATAGCAGCATGCCAACATACTCACAGTGACAATTATAACATGCTATGCGTTATATGGCAAACAGAAAACATTATACCTGCTGAAAGGTTAGCATGCTAACATTAACAAATTAGCCTTGAATACAAAGTTTAGACGAGACTGATGAAAATGTCATTAGTTTTGCAGGAATTATAATATTTCAGAACAGAGAGTTTAACCTGATGATGGCCCTAGATTTTTTTAAAATCACTTTAGTGATTTAGGAAAAGCTGACGCCCAAGTGTAACATTGCAAATATACAGCTGAATAATACCACACATGGAACAGCCATCGGGAGCAATATGGAGTTCAGTATCTTGCCCAAGCATACTTCAACAGGCACACTGGAGGATCCGGGGATCAAACCCCCAATCTTCAGATTAGTGGACAACTCGCTGTACCTCTGTGCCACAGTCGACCATAAATGAGATATCTGGTAAAAAAAAAAAAAAAAAAATTTCTTTATGAAAAGATTTCGCTACTCCATCCTTGATCTTCACATGTAGGCTAGTTTTTAAGAGAGTGCCGTGTGACCCAATTAGCAGCAAAGCTGTTGTGATCCACACAATCTAAAGACAGTTAACGCCACAGCACTGTAAAGTCCAAAAGTCTAAATTAATCGAAAGAGATAGATGTAATCATTTCCAAATTTCACATGTTTTTATCTAATAAAATATTCTGTTTCAGTCCATATTTGTATTAACGGGGCAGTGTAGCAGCAATCTAACAGTACCAAAAATTATATTTATTCATCAAGGAAAGTTAATTAAAATCAAAATGAACAAACAAATGATCCATTTTGTATCGGCATTGTAGCCTACTGGTTTTTGATTCAGCTCTGGAAGTTACAATGTCGCCCTCGAAGTAGCAGAGGATGTGTTGTCATGTTGGTTTGATCTAGTTGACAAGTCAGATTGCCTGGTTGGCTCTGTCTGTTGTATGATACAGTTTATCTTGAAGGGAATATCAATGTCTGCACCAGATGTCATGGCAAGCCCTCTTATATCTGTCGAGACATTTTACTCTGAACCAGAACTGTCAACCTGCGGACGGCTGCAGAGGAGAAGTCAGGGGATCAATTTTAAAATCCAATGTCTGTGTGAAACACTGAAAAGTATAACAACCCTACTGTCAGGACAGCCAGAGACTTTTCTGACCTCAATGACCCCCAGTTTGTATAAATTATATTGTAAACTCAGTAGGATCAGTTTCTAAGACTTGTGTCCTACACAAGACTGTAAGCAATTCCTAAATTAAACCAAACTGCAAGTCTCTGGTTTTAAAATATAGCAGCTCAAACACCCCCTTTTTTCCTTGGGATACTCAATTAACAAATAATCTACTTTTCTAGCTCAGTTCAGTTAAACAGTTGTTGACTCCTCTCAATTTTAACATCCAACAGCAGCTCTATGATTCCTCATCAAAAAATGTATTGACAAATTGGAAAACAACACAATTTCTGACACACTTGCTGTAAGAGTTTTTTTTCCAGCGATGGTGATACAATAACTTAAAATTATGTAGCTATTTTTTACATGAGCTTAAACCCTACTGAGCAAACTCCTGCAGCAGGCAGCCAGTTAATTGTGGCTGACTCAGTGCTCTGTGTGTACCTGCAGTCCAGGAGTTAACTGACAGCTTCATTTAAGCTCAGCAATTTTCCTGCTTCTCCTTTCTTTAAAGTAGCTCCCTTAACAAGTGAAAATTACAAGGTGCATCAACATACATGAAATCAAATCATATTCAATGTGTCTTAAATCAAGGTTCAAACCCAGATTTGCTCTCTAGCATGTCTAACTTTCAAGGCTTTACATTGATTTTGCCACTGTAATGGTCTTGCCCACACTAAGAGGTGTGAAGATCAAAACTCTCCATGCTACTCACAGCCAATTAAATGTGACAAGGAACATGATTGAAATGCTAACAAGGGAGTTATCTTCACACTTGGAATCAGTCTTGCTGATGCCATCCAAAAAAAAAAAGACAACGAAAAGAGTTCAATCTAAGAGACAAAATACCCCCAAACATATTTTGTCCTGCATACCGTACAGCCTACTCAATTATTTAGAGGTGGTGTTTATCCGCATGAATTAAACTGAACTGTTTTACTGTGCTTTAATAGCTGATTTACTGAGCAGACATAACAATGTACTGCCCAAGCTCATCCAAGACCCAGTGCTAAAGATGCTTATTTTATCTTATCCAGTAATAGACTGGATTATTCATGAAGTTACAACTGTTGTCACAGAGCGTGTAAAGTTCAGGGTCCAGATGCATAAAACTTGAAGATTCACGACAGGAACTGTGTGTACCAACAAAGGCGGTAATAAGCATATGCATTCTTTTTTTTTTTAAATCAGATTTATAAAGCCGTGTGTACGCCTGACACTGTTTTATAAATCTCAGTCATCATGGCGCCAGGCACATTTGCACGAGCCTCATTCCACACCTACAGTTATCCATAAATAGGTGTAGCAATGGTTTTAAACAACCATTTGCATATCAATACTTGTGCCTCTCTACCTCATTAGAACTGTATTATCCATCTCTCAATTTATATTTAATGTAATTCTTGTGATATCAACCGCAGCTATCACAGCTGAAATCCTGCGTATGCCTAGTCTGATAAATGTGTGAGGTGCCTATATTCTCATGGCACAAATTTTTCCTTTATATGTAGATCTCATCCCACACATTAACTGGTATTTATAGTTTTTGTGTGTATACATCCTTCATGCATCTGGCCCCATGTATGTAGAGTAGGTGATGTTGTGTTTGCCCCTGCAATAAGCAATCTAAAGTACAGATTAATTAAACACTGGCGATCATTGTCAACCATCATCAGTCCTTTCCAGGTAGTTTAAGACCATGAAGTTAAGTGTATTGCCAAGAAAGTAGTTCCTGGCTGTTGAAAAATGTTTTAACTTTAGTTTGTCAGATTCAGAATATTTGCCACTGAGCCTACATTACGGATTTATAAATAAAAATGACATAAATTCTCAGCCTTAGCAAGATCAAGGGAGCAGGGGCTTCTAATCCAAAAATGTGAGTCATACCTGTGAAATGTCTCCTGGAAGCATTTTATTCTGGACTACAGTCTATTGTGGGAAGATAAACTGGCATCACTTCCCATTATACAATGCATTTTCTCCATATATGGCTGTTGAACAACGGTACACTTGTGTTTTTTTTAAAAATGGTTTGCAATTTAAGATATTATATCATACTTAATACTCTTTTTAACTTAAGTAAGTCCCCCTGCTTGGAAAAATACCAATATGATATCAGTCATCAACAGTAATAAAAAAATCAGAAAACTCTCTTGACAACAAATTGACCCATCAATCCGAGGTATTTAACCGACAGCTGTTTTTGAATGCCAGTGTGGATTTGTTTTCTTACAACACACACAGATGTGGTTGAACGAGTCTAGTGTATATGTTTATGCGTAGGATCAGACACGCTGGCTAAGATAAAAAGAGCTTAGTCAACTAATGAATTCATTTGCTCTGGAACAACAGGATTAGCAACGTTGATGTTGACATCTCCAGTCACAATTACTCTGTCAAAGTCTGTGAATTGCATTGTCAAAACAGATTAGTAAACTCTCCTAAAGAATACAGAGTTGAGCCCCAGTAAATAAAGTTTGGAAGAAACATGACGACATTTTGAAAATTAGTCTGTAATATACAAATTTATATTTAAAATAAACACAGGTCTGCTTTTGCCCAAAACGACTTTTGGTAGAAGGCATCCATGGTACAAATTAAACTGCATTTATTTTGAAACTGCAGAACCTTTCTTACACTCCACACAGGCAGCCGTCAATCCTAGTATCTGACAGGTACAGGCGTCATTTTCATAGCCAGTGCCCACGTAGCAAATGTACTTGTGCTTATCTGTACGCCCGTGGCCATGTATGTCTTAAAATTAGGTGATTGCCCCGAGATTGCCCTGTTAACCGACAAAAACTTGGTCTAAAGTCAGAATGATACAGTATTTTCCTGCTATTGCAAGGACATTACACAGTTACATGTGGCTACACACGCGTGTTCATCACGTGCATACTCTCTGCTCATTACACACACACACACACACAGTGACGTGCAGATGAGTTGTGGCTGGGTGAAATCATACATCATTAATGAGGAAAATATTAATCAGATTCTCTAAAATGCAAACATATCAGAGAGCAGAGCTGCTGTCCGACTCCCCATTAAGAGAGACTGTGCGCATTTACACACGTCCAGCAGCATAAGTTCATTGGTTATTTCAGAAGCTAAAAGTTAAGTTCTGTGTCCTCTGTCAAGTTTATAATAACAGTGTTTAGTTTTGCTGCTTAAACAATACCTACCTGGTCTTCAAAGGCATTGAGAAATGACACACTGATTGGTTGAATTGGTTTTGCCCCTTGCATCTTTGTGCTCAGAATATGCCCTGTTTAACTAGCAAAAGTGGTTGCACACACTTGCTCCATATATTTGCCATGTATGCACTTTAGATTGTTTAAATAGGGCCCGAAACCTTTTCATACTGCCTTTGTATATAGAGCTGCACCAATGGTACAAGGAACAAACCTGGTTTATGCTTATATGACTTTTAGTGTACTGCCTTGTGTGTACACAATATTTCCTTTATTTAGGGCTCCTGAGGTTTTGTGCTGTCTTCACAGTTCAAAATTGAAATCCCTTTGGCGCTGTGTACCGCCTACATCTCTCATTTGTTCAACGATGCAAACAGGCCTGGTGTTTGTGCTTATTCACTGCTGTATTCCCCAGTTGAAGAAACAATCTGCCAATCAGAGCTTTGTAGGCAGGATAAAGAATGGGGACATCATCTCCGCGCATAGCTAAAGAATATAAGCTGGCTAGTTATAGATGGATATGTAATTTGCTACTTATCAAAACGACAAAATACCTAAACATGAAACCCCATGAGACATGAAACCTCTCTCCATCAGAAATCAGCTAAAATGAACACAGTGTCAGGCTGAATGAATTTCAGTGCAATATAATGGCAATATAGTCTGATTATCGGGCTATATTTCAAAAGCTATTGCAAACAAATAAACAACAATGGCAACATTATTACAGTTCACAGGTTCAGTTTCTCTCCCAGGGCTGTGAAACTCATCGGGTATTTTTACGCTTCACGTAGACACTGAGCAAACCTGTGAAATGCTGCTATTAGCTCTCTCTCTTTTTCAACAAAAAAAAAAAACAAAACAAGTAATGTTGGCAAGAAACAAAGAAAGAGAAAGGCTCCTTCCCAAGCTTGGCAAACCAGAGATGTGGTGGAAATATGGGCTACAACTGCACAACTGACAGCAAATGAGCCACAGTCTATCAGAACCTGTAGGCCCAGCTCAGAGCGACAATAGCCCTCCAGTAAAACACTGCAAGGGTTTGTGCTGATTTTGTTGCCAGAGATAACAGTGAGAAGATGAAATATGAAACAAGGCGTCCAGTTTGGATGCAAAGTATGCAGTAAAACACCACACCATGTTTTATTTTCCTATGAGGCTGGTTAAGGTTGATGGGCATACATATTATGTTCTATTTCAAGGTTGCATGCACAACATTCAAATGCACATACTCTTCTAATTTGTAGTTAGTTTTGAATGATGAGAAATAAATTCACCACAAACAGTCTTGTGCATAAACATACATTCACTGGGGGTGCTCATGTTTTGGGTGAATGGTGAACGAAAGCATCATGAACTTTCACGTCAGTTAACAGTTTACAGCACCCAAAGATTCATGGTATACTGTATGCCATGCTGGTGAGCTACGCATTTTAACAGCAGGGTAGTGAGTAGTACTCACGTGTTACTAGTACTCACACGTTACAGTAATAATATAACTTTTTACAGTAATGAGTAGTGTAACAAGTTACTAATGAAATTTCAGTGATAATATTACAGTTCAAAACCAAACATCCCTTTACAACATTACTTTATTTATCGCATCACTACTAAATTGAAATACAACAGTCACATTGGCATACTCATTTTCATAATCGGCCCGCTGTGCACACATGTTATAAAGCAGAAAACTAGTTGGAAACACTTACTTTAGTGGCTGGAAATATTCCCAGTACTTTGGTTTTGTCAGGAAGAAAGATGACAGGAACACTGCTGCTGCAGGTAGTAACACTAAAACCTTGTTCACTGCATAAAACACGTTCCCAAACCTCCGGTCTGAAAGCACCCCCAGCAAATAGAAGCTATCTAGCCTGAGCTACACTTAACAACGATTACCCTGACATTCACACAGAGGCACACATCTAAATTTTGGGGAGATACGCAATTACCAATTTTCTGGGGTGTAACGGAAAAGTAATATAACAAGTAGTGCAACAAATTACTGTTGGCGAGGAGTAATAAGTAACATAATACGATTACTTTTGAAAAGAGTAACAAGTAATGAGTAATATATTATATTTTTAGAGTAATGAGCACAACAATGCAGCAGGGTAACACCATTCAACAGGGAAACAGACCTCAGCACAACACCAACATGGCAGGTGCAACTGGCAATGACCCTACTGAAACTGCTGAGGCCAGTTCATATGAATATTTGAAGGAGTTTTGTACAGAGTCAGAAAGAAAAGTTTTCACATTTTTATGAAAATTTTGGCGATTGGGTCGGCAACAAACTTGAAACAACACAGAGTTAAAGTATTTGACCAGTTTTACTTGCTTAATGTTAAATTAAATTTCCTTAACACTAAATCTTCACTAACTTTGCTCTACTTTTCACATGGTAAAACTTATTGTTGTGTTTGCACTACTTTTACTCAACTTTACCTGACTGTGTTGCAGTTTTTAATCACTTCCCTTAGTTATGTATTTGTAGCAGACACAAAAGCCGTTATGAGAAGGTCAGGAAAACTCTGACACCAATATCTTTACTGAGCTTTCACACAATATTTGTCAGCACTAGTTTGGGGGAAGATTGAGCTAAAACAGTCTCACATACTGTCCAGGAAAAATCAGGAGACCAGTCAGGTCAGTAAGGTAAATTAAAGACAGCCCTGAGACAGTAAAAACACAATTAAGTAAAGGACAGATACTGTTGTGTCAGTTCAGAGAATCAGCTTACAAATTGCATATGCCCATTAATTCATAATCACCAGTTTCATCCTACTTTATCAAGATGGAACGAAATGTTTTCCTGGTAGTTTAACAAGCAACATACTCTGTCATGATTTTGTTGCATATGCTAATACATAAACTACATTAAGTTTGACAGCACAAATACAGTATGAGTCAGCATCAAGTTCCAGCACAAGTAACTTAAGCGACTGAATCTGCTAAATCTGGGTCTGCATTCAAACCCATCACACCAGCATGAGAGGTAAATGGGCTGTAGAGGAGGCATCCACTCTAAGTGACAGGGGGGGCACAAAACACACTCCCCCGGTGCCTCTGAAGTGCTCTAACTGACTGACAGCAGCTTATCATTTCTGTCAATTTATTCTGAAGGATGTATTCACCTGACCCCACAGATGGGGGCATTTGTCTGCTGGTCAGTGGAGAGCAATCAGAATTCATTTGACCTCCACTCCAAAAATCCAACATGCCATCTATTAAATGAAGAGAGAACTTGGTTTTGAACTCGATGTGAATGAATCACTGAGTCACAGGTGCTATTTTGTTCAATCCTGTCACAATCCACTCTCACTTGTGTTCTACTGACAAAACTAAAGTCACAAACAGAGTATGTTTACATGCACATTAGTATCTCAGCCACTTATTTCACTAAAGAATGTTTAGAAATCTGGATAGGGTGCTCACATACCACATAATCCTGGAGCCTGTTTACATGTGGTATTAACATGCATTTCCCTGATCCAAAATCAAGTGGACAGCCGGGACACATCGGCATTCCCATCTGTATCTATCATGCACCCTCAGCTGAACATTTGTGTTCAGATTTCGTTACTACCTACGTCACTTACGCATTTGGTGTCAGTATGAGTTTGTTGGGACTGCTGTGTTAGTTTGCTAACCTGGCAGACATTGCACTGACTATTCACTGGGAGGAGATGGCTGCAAAAAAGTTTGCTGATCTGGCGGGGTGTTGGGATGGTCCATGGTCCAAATACATGCAGGTATAACTGGAGACATTTTGGTATTACTTGGTACTGGGTTATTTCAGTTGATACCTTGAAGGTGTCAGGTACAAATAGTCAGCTCTAGCTTCTACCGAAACACCCACATCATGCAGAGATGACGCAGCCCTTGTCGGGGGTGCATCAGGACCCATTAGCGTTAGCACTGCAAAAGATATGTGGTCAAATGCATCCCAGACCACCTGTGCAAATGGTTTGAGTGATCTGATCACAACGCCTCTTGGCATACTCTCACTTTTATTTACTGCTGTCCACTTGTGATTGGATCATCCCAGACTCATGTTAATATCAAGTATAAACAGAGTCCTGGTTTTTATTGGAGTACTCCAGCTAGCAAAACCACATCTCTGTGGTTTTCAAAACCTCAGAAATCACTGTTAGCAAATAAATGTGACAAAGCAGCAGTTAAGGATTGGGTTAAAATGAATGCTTGGTTAAGGTGTGGGCAGCTCCATTGTCACAGCTATCTTAATAATAACACGGTTATGGTTCGAAAACGATCCCGGTTGTGCTTAAAAAAACAAACAAACAAAACCTGTAGTCATTTGAAAATAGGAAACACAGCAGTCTCCTGTCTTAAACTCTGATGTTTCCTTGACCCAACCTTCCTCCCTCTATAGAGAGCTTTGTCACCTGAGTGTAAAGTTGTTTTAAAGAACTCGCTGAAACGATACTGCTGTCGTTCGTTCTGAGAGGACAGTCTATGGCCTGGATTGAAAAACAGTACATCTATCTCGTGTATAGGTAACAATAACAGTATCAGTTGCACTCTGTTAAGCCCCTGAAGGTGACTTTTTTTCAAACCACTTGTGTTTGTTGTCTTGAAAGTTTAATATTAGGTGTGAAATACTTTTTCACAGATTCCTGGAAAACTTTCAGTTATATTAGACTCTCCTCTTGCCAAGATATTGAACATCACAATTCACCCACTCAACTTATCCAGTCTCATTTACTTCCATACTCTTCTCAGTCAGGTTAGAGAGGCATCTCATGCTGGGTGCATTAAAAACAAAACCCCCTGTGGGAATTGAGTAATCTTTATTGCACTCTTCTGCTCTGAATCAACTGCTCTCTTCTGTGTACAGATGAGAAGGTGACACCTATGAGTTCCATTAAGATCCAATTTGAACCAATTATCTTTAATTATCTTTGATTATTTCAGTGTATAAAATGTTTAAATCAACAACGCTTTTAAGTCTAACTAATCCCTAGTTTTAAATGAGTGTTTTCCAAACAGGTCTTCGAGAGTTCAGAGACATCCAGATAATAAACAACCTTGTGGGCACTTCTCAATTTGCATCTGTGATCGGCAGTGAATGCTGAACAAGGGGTCTCGTGGGGCTACAACCTGGGAACCCCCAATCCCTCCGTGTGTCCACAAATGAATACTGTTCAGTCTAATGTGCAGTCCTGCAGTACATTAGTGACCCCATAAATTGAGCTATTTTAGGTTTGTCAAAGTTCCTACCATTTATGAGGGATGTGTGCAACTGGTAGATTAGATGATGAAACGTTGCTACCCTTGCTAGTTGGTACCAGAATTACTTGTTATTACTCAGATACCCAGTGGAGAACAGGAGGAGTTTGGATCAGCATGCGAGACAAGTCAGTGGCTCTGATCATTAACAGCTTTCTCTCTCTTTCAATCTCAGACACACACACAAACACACACATGGGCTCTCAGACTCACTGAATGGATCTGTGTGCACATGACTGGTACAAGTTCACAGCTGTCCACAGACTTCCAAAGCAGAGACTATGTCCGAGCCTCACACGCACTCATACCAGCTGGACAGAGGTGCTTTTGGGGACACGCAATGTATGTGTATGTGTGTCAATGTGCGTGCACACTCATGCATGACATAGTGACTAGTTTGTGTTTTGAATGGAGATGAGTCCGGACTTTGAATACCTAGTAAGTAAATATTATTAACTTTTATTTAGTCAAACATTTCAGCAGTATTTAAAATATAATTTGGTAACTGAAAAATGTGATCAACTATTTCAAATGGGCAGCACAGTGGTGCAGTGATTAGCATTGTTGCCTTACAGCAAGAGGGTTCCTGGTTCGAACCAAGGGGAGTTCGAGGAGCCCCTCTGTGTGGAGTTTGCGTCATCAGCGTGGGGTTTTCTGTTGGTACTCTGGCTTCCTCCCACAGTCTAAAAACACGCACAGCAGGTTAACTGGTGACTCTAAATTGTCTGTAGGTGTGAATGTGAGTGTGAGTGGTTGTCTGTCTCTATGTGTCAGTCCTGTGATAGTCTGGTGACCTGTCTAGGATGTACTTCGCCTATCACCCAATGTCAGCTGGGATAGACTCCAGCCCCCCCTGTGACCCCCAAGAGGATAA
>JAPZEB010000002.1:25555367-25573130 GCA_029783705.1 Chaetodon striatus
ATAACTACGCAATAAAACATTCAAGAAAGAGAGGGTTCTTCAGAATTTCAAGTTGTAAAAAGTGAGAGAGGATTCATTTACATGTTGCACTCTGTACAGGATACTGGTTTAAATTTCACCATGACTGCAAGTGAAGGAAATCTACTGCCATCTTGTGGATTTCTAAAGGGGAAGAGGACCAACCTGGTTTTAAATCTTCTACAGTGTAAGTCAGATAATTAACACTATAGGACAGGCATTAACAAATGGCAGACTAAGGTCCGAACCTGCACCAAGTGACTGTTCTGTCCAGATCTGTGATCAATTTCTGATAATGAGAATAAATAATAATCTTTTTTTTTCCTAACAGTCGCGGCTATAGACTGTGGGCACAGCTAATTTAGTTAATATAGCAATATTATGCAAGCTAATCAATTATTCACCGTGCGTAAGCAGTTATCTAGAGATAAGAACAGCTTAAGAGAGATGTGACAGAGCTGAGAGCGTGGAGCATGAACCAACTAACCCTGCTACTTTCTGGCTACAGACTGTGTGTGGCTGTTTCCCCTGCTCCAACCAAAGAAGCACGACACACCTTGACCATATTTGGATCAGCTCACAGCAGTGACTCAGCTTTCTGCGCTATGTACATTATTAAAACCAAATACTGTTCCAGGCTCACCAGTGGGCACCTACACATGTGCATGAGAATGGCACTTACTCCACTGAAGCCAAGATTCAAACTACTGGCAGGGCTGTCACTGGCCCAGTTCTCTGTTTGGGAAATGAAGTAAAAAGAAACAGGGGCTGCTCAAAGCTCTGTTTGCACCTTTTATGAAACTGGCTTATTGTATTTATTTTATTTAAAACATTCTGACTTGTTTTCTTTTACTTAAAATGCAGGCCTTAAAAACAGTGTGTAAGATTTAGGGGGATTTAGTGGCATCTATCTGTGTAGACTGCAGACTGCAACCAGCTGAAATTTCAGAAATCGTTCAGTGTCCATTGTTTAGGGGGTTTTACCAGAAGCTAAATTATCCACAGAGGTCTCCATCTCCAAAACAAATGGACCCAGCTATTTAAAACACTAAAAACACTGAATGAAGCACTTTTACATTACAAATAAGTGTTTCTCCCACGCTGATTGCCATGTTGGAGACAGGCCAGTAGCCAAAGACCTGATAATGTGTGCTCACCTATTTTTCCTAATAGTTTAATATGTGCTCACCGTATTTCTGATCCAGATATTTACAGTAGGAGGTTCTTATCGTGAGCCAAATTATCCACAGAGGTCTCCTTAACAAACGGACCCGCTAATTTAAACCAGTAACAACACTGAAAAAAGATGCTTCATGTTACAAATCAGTGTTTCTCAGATGCTGTCTCACATGTTGGAGACCAGTGCCTCGCCCAACACCTGCTGATCTACGCTCACCTTTTTTCTCTGATAACTTAACAACTAGACGTTCAGATGGTTGTTAAAAAGGAGCTGAATTATCCGCAAAAACACCAAATTAAGAAGCTTTATGTTCTGAAAAACTTGTGTTATTCTGAGTTGCTAACCACAGTGGGAAACGTGAAAACGCAAAAAACACAAATGACCATATCTAGAGCCAGGGTTTGTCCGTTCTGGGCTACTGTAGAAACATGGCAGTGCAACACAGCAATCTACTTGGACGAGGACCCTTTCGCTATGAAGATATACACTCACTGGCCATTTTATTAGGTACACCTGTTCAACTGCTCGTTAAGGCAAATAGCTAATCAGCCAATCACTTGGAAGCAACTCAATGCATTTAGGCATGTAGACATAGTCATGACGACCTGCTGAAGTTCAAACTGAACATCAGAATGGGAAAAAAAAACACACACTACACACTACACACTCCCTTTAAGTTCATTGTGCTTGGACTAATTTTATTTATACTAAAGATAGCTATTTGTTTTCTAAACAAGTTCAATTTGTCTGTATGTTAAAAGTATCCTGCTTTGAAAAATGACGATGAATACTGTTGAAATGATATGGAAATGCATGTTGTTGATTTTCTGGTAGGCATATGGGTAAGCTACAGGATGCAATTTAGACATTTTGATGTTCACACATTCGCTAGGAGGGAATTTAAGTAAACTGACCTAATTAAATTTTAACTGAAGACCCTTTCTATAGGGCACAAGCTATCTGAGGAGCCAAAAATGCAACAGCAACACAGCATTTTACCTTAAAAGTATAAGAGCAAAACGTATCATTAAATGGACAGAACAAATACTGTATATCTTAATACTATACATGCCCTAGATGGTGTTGTTGTGTCTCAGAGGGCATTCACCTCAGTATAGTGACATGTTCTGGTGGCGGTATGTCATATTTAAAGGTCTCATGGCACACATTGTACATGGTGAACCAGATTATATCAAGTTATTTTTGCTGCATGTTCCATTTGTAGAATGTAATTTGTGTAGAGGCAGCTGCAGACATTAATAAAAAGAATGAATGTCTTGTGATATTGTGACAATCCAGACTGCACTGTGTCGTGAGACTACGAGCTCAATACTATATCTGATGTTGAAGACTGTGCCATGTTTGTGTCAATCCTGGGTTCTTTCATACCACTGTGGCATGGTGTTGATCCCAGATGGATGACGAGCAAGGCTACCTCTTAAACACACCCTGGAGAATCCTAATGTTTTTGCAAAGGGGAACGGCAATGAATGCCATTCAGTCTAAGTGTAAGCACTCAGGTATGAACAGCTTTGTTGTGATTGGTCAGCTCTTAAGTACATGAATCAAACGTAGCTGTACAAAGGGAGCGTACAGGCAACAATCAGCGTGCCAGAGTCTGAGTGTTTAAAGCACACAGATTATTTGTCAGTGAGGAGAATTAATCAAGCTTGGAGCCTTTGGAGCTGTGAGTAATGAGGATGGAGATGGGCCACCAGGAAGATGTGATGAGGATTTAGAATGCAATTCAAGGCAGGGAAGTACCCTTTCTCAAAAAGATGGAGACCATTTTTTTTCTTCCTTCTTCTTTCTTGCCAGTGACAGACACTTTTCAGTCATATCCCTTTCTGATTTATCTCTTACAGAAGATTTTGCAAGTTAAATCAGCTCTCTTACCATCACTTTGAATGTGTTGAATACAGTACATGACAGGACTACAATCAGGAGGAGAACACAATTCACACTGCGTGTTTTCTGTTACGTGTTTTAAATTCAGCTCTTCAGCATGTATCTACATTTATCTGTAACATTATGTTTAAACCAATGCATATGCTCTGATGTAATTACCAGTTCTTAAATAAAACAGAGTGAACATTTAAAGCACCATTTGCAAATGTTGACTGCACCAGGCTGAGCTGTTCTAAATTATTTAATTGAAATGAAGTGAAAGCAAATAATCCAAAAGCTTACAGAGGTGTAACTTGGTCTAGTCTGAAAAATGCTCCAACAATTAAGGATTTTTTGACTTCTGAATCAGTATGCAGTAATCATATAGCTCTATATCCTATACGGCCTTGGCAGCTTGTTCTCATTCCCAGGCTGTAAAATACCACCACTGTGTCACGCCCCTCAGAGTGTGACATCAACATTGACAGCATCTGTATGAGACGCAATGGCTCATCAACTAACTCAATGTAAACTCATTCAAGGCAGTAGTTGATGCTAAGACCAGCTGACGAAGCATTAAAAAGCAACAAAGTCTGCATGGGCGGGTAGGAGTGGAGGTGGATGGTCAAACAAAACCACACTCTCAGACAGGATACAGCAGTTTGTGTCTAGTGTGAAACAAAAAGTCAGTGCCATTTTAACATTAAGTTAGCCATTTACGTAGGATCGTTAAGCACTGACGTCATGTGACATACTTGTTTTAACTTAAAACATGACCTTTCTTCTAAACCTGAACAAATAGCTTTGTTGCCTACGCCAAGCCACGACTGTTTCACAACATGCTATAAGGTGTTTCAGCTCTGTGATGTTCGCACCACTATGAGACACAGAGGGGTATTATAATTCAGCGGTATTTGACCTGTAATGAGAACAAAAAAGCACCCGCTCCAGGGCCAACGCCTTGGAGCGGTCGTTTTAGAGAAGAATCTTATAATATGGGTGATTAAGCCCAACAAGAAATCTATAGCCATGATTGTTTCTGTAATCATTTTTGTATTTTGTGTGACATTTTAAAACAATTTGTGTTTTTAGAGTCAAAGGAGGAATTTTATCCCAGCATTATGCATGATAAACACCATCATATTATCTAAAATAAGGAATTTAACAGCTTTACAACTGCATAAACAAACACAAAGGTACACTATGCAGGAATTGTCAGTTACTGTTTGCAGACAGGGTCTCCAACACAAGTGAAAGTTAAAGCCAACTCCAGCTGCTACTGCCTGGTCTCTACCTCTTTATAAAGTCTTGATCTCACCTTCACGCTGGTCCAAACACAACAAAATGAGAAGAAATTAAGAAAATATCAAAGTCAAAAGACCATACAAAAGGTGATGAGTGATGATTGAGAGGGATTACTTTTGTATAAGTCTAAACATTGTTTTTTAGGAAAATCCTGCAGAGTTTACCTTTAGGTGTACCAACAAATAACTGATATTCTGGCTGAAAACACAAGTGTTTTTCAACCTTTAATAGATAAACAGACACTGTATTTGTTTGCAATTATGTCTGGGACAGAGTACCAAATAAGTATTCTTCATCAGCTCCATGTTGCTCTCAAACACGTTCAAATCAAAGCTGCATTTGTTTGGTTCTGTTGTGGACACCAGATCACCTCTGGTTGTTAGTAATCTCATCAAAAATAGCTTTTCATTACTGAGCAAAGATGTCTGGGCTGTTCTGGTCTGAAGCCCAGAATTCAAGCACCCAGAATACATGGTACACATTTTCCCCGCCCTTTTGAGCAAATGCCTAAGAGGCAATATATACCATCCATATGGCAGTTCCTATCTTTGAAAGATAGCAATACAATCACAATCACAGCACCTTCATTGCGTTCTTCTGTACATTCTACAACAAGTTTACTGTGATTTATAGCCATCAGTGGTCCATCAGCATCGCAATAGGCATGTGAGAGGCACCTGATGTATCAACGCAATCATAGCTCTTTGAGTAGACATGCTTCATGGCAATGATGAACAGGTGACAGCATATACAGAGTATAAAATATGATGAAGCGGCCGTCAGTTGTAATAAGGTGTGATTGCTGAAACACTGGTGAGGCAGTCTGATTTTAGAGCTCTGGAGACGCCTTGAAAGCAACAACACCACCAATAAAACAGTTATTTCCTCTAAAAGAAAGAATACAGGCTACAATAGATCCCACTGATTCTGTTTGCAGAATGACTCATTGTTATTTTTATAGCACACACCCAGGCCATCGGCTTGCCTTAAAAGATTAAACCAAACAATCGCAAAGTAAATATCAAAACCTCAAAGCCCTCCAATCAGAACCTCAAACAGTCAGACCACAATGGGGAAAACAGGTCAGGCCAAAATGGCAGTGAAGATAAATAATTGTCTTGAATTAATACCTCCAAAATCTTTACTCTTGGGTTAACACTGAAATACCAGAGCTATTGAAGAAGCCCATAACTCTTAAAGAGCGTCATAGTGCTCCATTAAGTATGAAAATGGGAACATCTCCTGCTATGTGCGCTGGAATTGAAGCACAAATGTATAATGCTTTCTGGCCCAAATTAGACTACTTACTGTTAGACATGCAGCAAAAATCTATTAAGGAAGCCTAATTTTTACCTAATTCCAAACTCTAATTAAGGTTTTTACATTTTAAAGAAAAATCACCTGTCAAATATTCTAGCTACAGGCACATAAGTCTATTGAATAGGTGCATAAAAGTAATGGACAAGGTTCTGGCAGCTGGCCTGGATCTTTTTATGTCACCCCTTATCCATAATGGACAAACTGGCTCTGTCAAATCCATGCATGCTACAGACAATATGAGAAATAGCCTTCATATTACTTGTGCTCCTAATGATGCTCATCAGTAGTTAAAACTTAATGCTCTGTACCACTAAATCCATCCCATGTATATCCCTTTTTTTACTTTATGTTGCATGTTTCAGATTATAAAATCAACTGGAATACATCAGCATTAATGCCTCTAGGTTTTACAGAGACTCAATGTTTTCTGAGACGTGTCCGTTTTCAAGACTTAAGAGTTTTAAATATTGATGTTTTACTTTGCTCAAATTTGAGGGTGTGCTTGAAAACACAGAAAGAGATAAAAGAAATTACTACCAGCTTTCTTCATCTTGCCCTTAAAACGCTAGAAGAGAGTTCTTCGGTGTTCAAAGGTTTTTGTGGAACAGCAAGGTACCTCATGGCATCCATACTTCAGATTTCACTTCAATAATTTTGACTGGTAAGCTTTAGATTTGTTTTAGGGCCACAGCTGGTATGGATTTCTCTATAACGCTACTGACACCCTACACATTATCATGCCTACAAGCTAAAGGACCAAGCATTTGCTTTGCATTTTTAAGATTTATACCTATCATTTGACGTTATTAACAAACAAACATTAATGAATGAATGTATGTTTTTTCTTCTTTTCAGTCTTCTGAGGCATTATTCTTGGATTTTCAGGGAATTATTTGCCCCGCTGATATTGCTAAGAACATACTCTAATGTGGTCATTTGCTGAGTAATTATGTCTCTGCATGGAAGATCATTTTGGTAATTTATCTAATTAATGTGCATTTAAATGTCACCACACAGACACACTGCAAACAACTGCATGGATATATTCAAAAAGAGATAAGTAATCTAAACAAAACCATTAGGTGGTGATCATAAAAAGAATTATAGTGTGGTATTTACTTATGGCTTCTTTTTAAAAGGTGTAACTGCAGAAATTCTTTCATTCATTCATTCATTCATTCATTCATTATTTTAGGAATTTGGGCCAAATTGTGAAGAGGGAGAGATTAATGAGTTTTATTGAGCTTGAAGCTCGTTTCAACCTCCTTGATTTGTTCTCTGCAGTATCTAAAGGTAAAATCTATATTGCAGAAAAAGCTACAGATAATAACACCTACGACGAGAAGAATGGGACACTCTAACAGACATGCAAATTATTTATCAAAATGTTTCAGATATAAGCTTAAACAGAAGAAGATTTTCTACCATATATCACTCAACAGAATGTGTCAGTGTCAGACTTATGTTGGCATGGTTGTAGAGAGAAACTAACTTTAATGCATAATGTTATGGCACTGCCCAGAAATAAGACAATTTTGGGAAGGAGTTCAAAAGATGTTATGTTTAATAATAAATTGGACTTATCACTGTTCCTAGCAGTGCAGGAGGGGCAGCAGTAGCTCAGCCTGTGGGAACTTAGCTTGCGAATCGGAGGGTTGCCGGGTCGAGTCCCCACACATCCCAAATATAGGGTGTGGGCTGGCAGCTGGAGAAGTGCCAGTGCCTAGCTGCCTGGGCAGTATCAAAGTGCCCCTAAGCAAGGCAACCATCCCCCAAAAACTGCTCTAAAGGCACTGTATTATGGCTGATTATGCACTACTAACTGAACGTGTGTGCTGTGTGTGATATGAGGGATAGACAAAAGTCACATTTCAACTACCAACTGCCTTGTGTAGATTGTGTGGATTGACAAAGACTTTTTTTTTAAGTGTGTTTGCTGGAAGTTAAAGTGGATGGACTGAGATCTGCAGTAACACAACGCCTGATAAAGGATAAAGGATCATTCTTATGAATTTGAAAGTAAGGAAATCAAACTGTTTTTATTTGAATGACGGGACAAAGAAGTGAAAATAATGAATCGTGCAGCCTCAGCTCTTTGGAGGCTTTGCAGAGATAATGACTTAGATGGATCCTGGACACGACATAACAGTATATAAATAAAAGACACTTAGTCTCAGAGGTGTTTTGACTGTTTAAGATAAAAAGCCAGTGCAATGTATAGAGATTTTAAAAACTGTAAACAGAATAGAAAAGTCTGGTAGAGACACATTGGTGATGCAATATTCCCCAAAGCAAGTATATCATATTTATATCTTTATGTCTGTAACCTCTGGCGCACTAATCCAGCGCTGTTTATTTGTGTTGTCTGTAGTTTATATTCAGTCTTGTGTCTTTCTTGTCTGTAATCAAAATTTGAATAAAACTAAATTCTTACAACAAATAATTACTGACTATGTTCAGTATGTTGGCGTAGTTTTGTGGTTATTTAGAGGCTAGGATTTACTGCAAGTGCACCTTGTGGAGTCCAATTAAGAATATCTTTGCTCCTTGTTGACGAATGAGTGACAAGGCCTCAGCTGATGTACTGTTGAGGTTTCCCTCAGAAGAGCAATCTACGCTACAGAGAGGCAGGCCCGGCTGTCTAGTTAGCACCTCGGCGGCGGCTCTCTGTGGTTCCCCATGACTGGAATGAAAGCTATGCAGCATGACATTTCATCAATATCAGGAGGGCGGGCTGAGGGGGTTTAATTTCTAATCCAGCTGGTTTATGTGGGCTCAGGCCTACTCAAGAGCCTATTCAGATGCATTAGAGGTACTGCACGTGGAAGGACAAGCATGACAGGACACTGGCACCGTTTGGACTTTGTGCTAGTGGATTCTATGTCCTGTTGAGAAAGATAGGTCTGAAGTGTCAGAAGCCTGTATTTTCATTTCTTATTCAATCCACAAACAGTTTCCACGGTGTGCAGTATCACTGAAGCAGAATTGATGGAACTGTCAAGTATGTTTTATTTAAAATCAGAATGGAGTTTGGGCACAGGACGTACTTAAGTTAGCAGTAAAGTATGTTCATCGCATCAAGTTTAAAACTTGGTGGGCAATCAGGATTCTGACAAATGTTACAAATAACATTGAGACAAGCTACAGCTCTGAGAGACTCTACTTTTAACACCAGAAAACTGAACTGTTGGACAGATGGCACCAGAAGTAATCCTGTGTTGTTAGTAGTTTTGCACGGTATACCAATACTAGAAAAGTATTGCAATACCATGACATTAAAAACTGTACAATAGCCTGTTTTATTAGTACCAGTACTTTAAGAGTGACAGTGCTTAAATAAGAGTTGTATTTCATATGAGTTGCGTTAATGTGCCTCTGCTTCCACTCCTTGCAGGCATGGTGGGAGAGGCCTGGTTGCAAAATACAAATGCTCTACGCAGCTTGTCAAAGAAGTAGACGCATGAAGCGAAATATGGCATTATTTGGCTGGCACAGCTGATAGACATGGCAAGCCCACGAACACCACAAAGGCCATCTGTAAATATTTTAAATCTTCACAGACCCAAACAGCTAACACATCCAACTCCATGCTGACAGACATGCCGACCTGTTCAAAGAGTGACAGGTTGGTGAACTTGTGACAAGCAGGAGTTAGACGAGGAAATTAGGGGCAATGACGAACTAACTGTTTGGCTAATTTGGCTTTATCTTTCTCGCTAACCTACCAGTGTGAAACAACATCTCTAGGCAAATGCAATATCACATTGATTATATTATCAAGCTGCTAAAAATCAGGCATTTACAGTTATGAAATTATAAATTTACACTCAATCAGTACATGTTAAGGTAATCATGGCATGTCAATTTTTGTAAGTACTAGAAAATGCACTCAGTAGGGCTCAGACCTTCACCAAAGAGGTGCACCAAGTGTTATTAAATCCTGTTTGATGAATGAGATCTGGTCACAAATACTAAGATTACTTTTAAGAAATGACATTAAGTCAAGTACTGGGTCATGAGAGTACTGCATATCATGTAAAAGCTTTAATAACACTATGACCTTGATCTAATTTTTTACAATCATCCAATTATTAATATTATAAATGTACTAATTCATTGTCAAAAATACACCCACATGTAATAAAAACAAACAATTTTTTGAGTGAGAAAATAATAAACATAAATGCCATTAACTGTAAATCTGGCACTCTTAGCATTATCAGCCTGCACATTACAGTAGTGCACCAAAACAAGTGAACACAAATGGCTCAATATACCTCTTTAGCAGAGGTCTGCGCTCTACTGAGCACATTTTCTAGTCTTCTATTTAGTCAAATTATTTCCTCGTGTTTTAGGGTTTCATTGCCATGGTATTATCCCAGTATAGGTATTGAGATATTTAGGCAGGAATCATACTGAAGTTATAATTTTGGTATTGTGACAACACTAGCTGTTAGCAGAATGACAAAGGTTCATCCCCTGTATAAAAGCCATTTTAGGATATCTGAAACTCAAATTGTCGGGCTCAGCTCTGCATTGTCAGACATCACTTCATCAACCTCAGCTGTTGGGCTAGGCTACGCTTTGAGCTGGATGCTAATATTAGCGTGCCACCATGTTCGTGCCAGGTGCCATGTTAGCATGGCAATATGCTCACAATTAGGATAGTGTTAAAAGCTTATGTTTCACACGTTAGCATGCCAACATTAGTATGCTATGTGACCATTAATATTAAAGTGCAGATAAAGAGTGGAAATTGTCTGCTAGTGGTGATAAATGAAAAGTCAGGGATCACCAAAGTCATTACAAGTCGGCGTCTGGGGACAATGGATGTGTGTGTCTCACTGGATGGCAGTCTGTTCAGTAGTTGTCCCTCTGGATCAGAGTGGTGGACCAATGAACCAACAGACTGACAGACTGGACAGAACTGCCATTCCTAGAGCCATGCTGCTAATGTGGCAAAAAAACAAACACGTTTCCATGGAGAGAACATAACAGGTATCAAATATAGTTACCTCCCATAAGGAAATTAGATCAGCAACTGCAAAAACAAAGTGTGTTAAAGTCAACCGTTGATGTTTATCACCCGCTGTAGTCATCTGTTTATGTCAATGTATATTCTTAAGCACTTTATAAGCCATGGACATTACACAGATTAAAAAGGCAGAACATGTATACCATGTGAATTATTATGAGATGACTTTAATAGACAATCCAGTATTCGACCTTGAGACCATTAATGCCTTGTTCTTCATTTGACCTTCCCTTTCTGAAGTCACAACAGCCTCAAAGCCATGACAAGAGGAGCTTATACCTCATAAATGCCATGACCTTGATTATGTAATGTAAGAAGTACACAGCAGACAAGGGGATAAGTACCTTATTCACAGTGTGTGATCTTCAACAGCGAGATTGGGGTTCAATTCGGGATCAAACCGTGAATTAGTTTCAACATCATACTATCTTTAAGTTCAATGGAGAGTATGGCTTCCAGCCACGTTCTTTTATTAGCTTCACAGTCCAATTAATAGCAATGCCTGTCTGCGCCAAGTTACCTGCTTGCCACCATCCATTAAATTACCATAGTTTAAGCAGCTCTTCATGCTGCATGTTTTCATCACAGCATGGGGTGACAGCTCAAACTCTAACGTGTATCTTTTGAAGTGATTTGTCTGCACTTTCAGCAATTAACACTCCACTTAACAGGAACTCAAAGCACTACCAACCCCATGACAGTTGAACGTGTACGGTATCTGTGAGAATCAGATACTGCACAAACAAAACGGACTCACCCATCATTTTCTTGTCAGCAACTGTTCAGTGAAAGATGAGCACGCTGTCACCAGCAATTACCGCAGTAAGAGATAAACTTCACCACTAACTTGTCATTGGTAGCCCTTCCCTCTCCTTCAGGCTATTCATCCCTCCTTACCTCATGCAGTGCCCCCCCCTTTCCCTCCACCAGCACCACCACCACCCACCCCGCTTCCCCTTAATAATAACCCACCCGCTTTGAGCATCCATCTGCCTAAACAGAAGAAGCCTCTCCTTGACAGTCACTGTCTAGGCACAAGCTTGCAGGCAGCAAAATCAAACATGTTCTCCGAAAGGATTTAATATACAGTAAACCCCAGAAGGCAGCCAGTTTATACCGTTTATAAACCAGCTTCAGAGTCTCAGTGGGAGTGAGGACAGAGCTGTAGACAGGTAAACCACTCTTCCTCTCCATTTGTTTGTGTCTGTGTGTGACCAAGACATGCATCCTGACCCTTACTTCTTCAAGTTATCCAGGTGGATTACAGTATATGAAATAATAGAGGTAGAACAACTGGGGGGTTTATAGGATGCTCTAGAGAGGACTCAGAGGTTTCTATTTAAAGGAAGACTGGATCAAAGAGTTGATTTTCACTCTGTTTGTTCTGTACTGTTGGCATGGTGGTGTATGAAAGACTCATTCTTCTATCCTTTAATTACCTTCTATTTTCAATCTGTGATGAAAACACAAGAAAGTTTGGCATCCGATGCAATTATCATTGGATAGGAACAGACAGATGAAATATTCAGCTGTAATGAAGACAAAATTAATCTCGCTGTTTCTCACTGCTTCACTCTCTTTCTCTGTTTGTCAGGTTATCATTTTATTTATCATTGGTGAACTTTGAATACATGGATGTACTGAGAGCATCTAATTTGGAGCATATTACTTCTGAGAATGGAGATCTCAGAGCAGCAATAATGTGCAGCAAGGCTTGGTGTAATCAAATGAAGGTATTACAGGGTCACAGCTAACTTTAGCTTGGGAGCTGAGCACCATCAGTGTTCTCGTCCTGCACTCAATATGACTTGGACTCAATGACCACCATATTAATGTTTGTAAGCCTGCAGAACAGTCCTGAATATTACAATTTGCATAATCTTTCCTGTCAAAAAATCTTCATCTTAATACTTTTTGTGTTACATAAGCAGTAACTGCTACCATCCCTTTAGGAAAAAATGCGTAAAGGCATCTGATACGTACTTCAGAGAACATATAAAAAACAAGTTGAACAAAGCTTTTCACATAAGCTTTTGAACTGTAGTAACTGCTTGAATCAACACTTTTTTGTATCCCTATTAGTACAGGGAGTGCATGAATTCCCCACTGAGCGTAATGCTCACAGAAACGAACAAGCCGCAAGCTATAATAAACAAAATAGGTTGACCTTTTCACCTTTCCTTACACGTAAGCCTCAAAGCGTGCGTAGACAGACACGGGTAGACAAAGTAGACCTGGCTGGTTTATGTGAGTTATGCAACCTATGACACATACGTTGGATCTGACTGTCAACATAATGGCAACATCTTACTCATTGGTTGTCTACAAGGTATTTGTTATAGTCACAAATTAAGGCAACAAAGCTTATAGGGGGTTAAGCACTCTAGATTTTGGATTTGAGAGAGTTGATCATGTTTACTAATATTTATGGACTGTCTCAGATCATAGTAATTACATTTAATAATTTTAAAACTGGCCATAGTTCCCCCCTTTAAAAGAATATTTCAGCCACAAAATCATTTGGATATCAATTTTTCACCGCATCTTACCTTGAATTTGTGAAGAACATTGTTTTCTCACATCTACAGTGAACGGAGAATCCACACACACTAACCATTAATCAAGTCACAGAGGACCATGCTTCACAACAGCAAAACTATATCAAAACATCCGTTAACAAACACTCACAAACTCATGCAGTGTAACCCAAGTCTCATTTGTCCAGATGTATGTTGAACTGAATTACTGTGATTTTATTAGGAGCGAACAACGTGTTTCGCGGGACAGAAGTAGGACCTACAGTACAGTCTATCTTTCTTTATAAATCTTCGTCTCAGTCATCTACATAATGGGATGAGATTAAATCACAGGTCTACTCTCTTGTTTATGATCTATATAATTTTGTGTGAATTTATTATGCCTTTTGGATGAATTAAAAATAATCTTTTGAAAAATGTTTTTGAAGAATGTGAAAGAGTGAAATTACTGTAGTAATTAGTCATGTGACCCATGTATATTTAGCACACCTGTGAGTGCTCATGTGATTCTGTTGAGCGAACCTGAAGAAGCCATGTGTGAAATGCGTTGTTTGCCCTTAATAAAATCACAGTAATTCAGTTCAGTGTGCGTTGGTATATGTTGATGATTTCATCTGAGCTGTTCCTGCAGCTGACCAGTACCTGATCCTTAAGACTGGCTGTGCAGAGGGAGTTCTTTTACTTCTTATTTGTCCAGTTTTATGCATTTTTGCCGAAACCTTGCAAAATAAGACAATGACACCTACAAGTAGTTTACCCTAAGAAAGCTTGAGCACAGGCACACAACTTGTTTGTGAATGAGACTGTTTGTTAAAGCAAAAATGTATGTGTTTGGCAAGTACTGAGCATACAATAGGATAAATGAGACTTAAATTACACGACATGGAGTTTGTGGGTGTTCGTTCACAGATGTTTTGATTTAGTTTTGCCATTGTTAAGCGAGGTCATGAAGAATGTTTGCCTTTTTTGGATTCTCCACTCACCGTGGAGGCATGCGAGAAAAGAGGTTTCTTTATGAATTCAAGGCAACATGGAGTAAGTAATTAATATATAAGAGGTCATTTTGTGGGTTAAGTATTCCTCTATCATACAAATGTATTGTCTATGACTGTCTGTCATTCATCTACTTTTTTTCTTTTACAAGTAGTACCTGTAAAATGAGAACAGGTCATTGTCAGTGCAGTACTTGTTCATATATAGTATTTAGGTTCAGCAGTCTGAATGTGCTGTAGAGAAAAAGCCATTGGATACCTTGGCAAGTGGCTGAATGAGGCTTTTCAGGGCTCAAGACTATGCACTTAAGCTGGGCTCAGACTACAAGAGTTTTGGGGCCAATTTATCGCTGATTCACCCCTCCTGACAATCACTGGTGATATCTGGTCTGAGACTTTGGTCAGCACCGACGTCCTGCCCAGATTATCTGGTAATATGAGAGGTTTACAGAGCCAGTATTGAACCTCGCAAACTGCTCATGGACTCATTGGGACTGCCCCAATAATTTCAAACATGTGTGATATTTAGGATTTAAAATCTGCATGATTACAGTTATTATTACCTCAGTACGGACTTGAACATATACTTTATTAATCCTGCAAGGGTAAATTCAATGTAATGTAAGTAATATCCTCTCGTGTGTGATGCAGCATTATTTAACTTTTTTTAGTGTTTGTATGTTTGTGATTACATCTGTGAGGTCTCTCCTTATGTGCAACATGCAATCGCATTTCAAAATCAGTTAAGATTTTCAAACTTTAACTCCTGAACTGTCTGTCTCTTCTTAACAGTTCTTTCTACTTTTAAATGATGTTAAGCAAAGCTCTACAAATATCAGCATTTTACTGTATACTATTAAAGTAACAGCCTATTTGTTATGATCTGGAACAACAACAATGTCAATATTATTCTTTCTGAAAAAACAAACAAACAAGCAACAGAACAACCAGGAACATAATAATATAACATAATGACTTAATTAATGACTGGTCTTATTATTTGTACTAATGGTTATGTTGATCACATTCTGTCTTCGCAGGTCATCCTCTTGACTGCTGCCAAAATGTGGAAAAGGGCGAAGAACACAGGTCCCAGCACCAACAGACAATGTACAAATTTCCCTTTTTATGTTCCTTCTTACTGATTTAAGCAATGATAAGTGGTCTGGTGTCCATCTATTGCAAATATAAAGTACTGCAGCAGCACGTTGAACAGTGTCTGAGGAACTGTATTTGTTTAATCCTCAATACCAAAATAATGCAATAATGATATGCCTTCACATTTATCAAAAATACTATACTGCAGGCCCGGCAGTTATGTTTTGTGAAGGAACAAATTCTTCAATGACTGAAACTGTTACACAAGTGAAAATAATAAAACGGATGATTATTTTGAACAAAAAATAAGACATTGTTTTATACCATTCTTTGGTGGTGATTATCTGTAATGAAAGCTCACATTAGTCTTTGGCATGAGCAAATCAATTTAATTACTGTCTGATACACAGGAAACTGTGTGCAAGTTAATTCATCAACAAGAGTGTCGAAAAATGAGCAGCCACGCATCCTGCCAAGACATAACATATTGCTGGAGTCAATAAACAGTTTCAAGGGTAGAAAAGCTCTCCATGTTGTATACACTGACAGAGTGGTACATCAAGACAGTGGCTTTCAACACTTTGACACATAAAGTGGTTGCTGTATTAGCAAATTTAGCCATATTCAGGCTTCAACACTGACATTTACATATACATGTATAAAAACTGGAGCAATATTACCTTTTTTAAAAAAGAAAATGAGAGTCTGGTTCTTCTACATTTATTAATACTGAATGAATGCCTGACTGCTATCTTATAATATATTCATATGGATATGAGCTGACACTGGGCGAGAGGCCGGGCACACCCTGGAGAGGTCACCAGACCTGTCCAAGGTGACCCCTGGTTGCTGACACATAGAGACAGACAACCATGCACTCTCACATTTACACCTACGGATCATTTAGAGTCACCAGTTAACCTATGCTGGATTGTTTTTGGATTGGGGGAGAAAACCCACACTGGCACAGGGAGAACATGCACACTCCACACTCCCTAGTTGGCCGGTGGATCTCAACCCAGAACACTGTGAGGCAATAGGGTTACTCACTGCACCACCGTGGCGCCCTGACATGTATTGTTTCAAGCAGCAAAAATTAATGTTTTTATGAGAACAATGTATCAAATGACAATGTAGAAACAATGTGATAACATGAAACATCACCTATAGTGATGAACCTGCAGAGGTGAGTTTCAGCTTATTGTTGAGCTTTCCAGACCACAACTATATTGTTTTGATTAATTCTCACAGCCCACATCGTGCCGGTTTTGGCTGCAGCAGGTAGCTGTGGAGAGAGAGCTCTGTATGAGGGCTACTGCGATAACCGCACTGTTGCAACACCATGTGCCATGTATTTACACTATGCTACAGATGCCAGCAGTGTGATGAGCTGCTGAGTGTCTATATTGTGCTGAGCGCTGCAAATTTGCCTTTTTCTCTGGTAGCAGACAGTTGAAAAATATTCAGCTTTGGGTAAGATGCAGCCACTGGTCACTGCTACTTTTTACAGTCATCCGATAGCAGTGGAGGAGGGGTGGTACAAATAGCCTACCACAAAGACCAGCCGTCACATTGCTGAGCTACAACAACAATGGAGAGAGCGATGAATACTGAACCTACATAGACTGGCTGGTCCATCCCCTCTCCCTATGTGCTTTAGCCTTCTCTTCATCCAAAGAAAGTACACAACACACCCATCTCAGCCAAAAAAATGCTCAGCCCCTTATTGCGCCTGATTGCCCTTCTCTGTTCTGAATTCAACAATGAACAAGTACTTAATTCGTTAAAAATTAAAACTATGTCCTCGTCATTTAAAAAGCAACAATATACCTAATAATAACCTAACAATAAAGCACATTTACAAAGTATTAAAATCAGTAATTATTACTATTTACTACCTTGTCAAGTAATTTGCAAAAACAACAAAAAAGCAGGTGATGGTAATACAGCATATCATGCTGTTGAGCCACCCTCAATCACCACAGGGGAAATTCCTTCACTGCAACAGCCCTGTTCTCTACTATACCTGCTCAGCACCAAACTGCAGAGAAACCGTTACAGACTAGCTGGTGAACATAGTGGAGCACATGAAGTTGGATTCAGTTGGAGCACAACCTCAAATAAATAACGGTATTGCTCCATAACTGCTGGATGTGTAAATAAGGGTGCTTTCACACCTGGCCTGTTTGGTTCTCTTCAACTGAACTGAGGTTCATTTGGGCAGGTTTGAACACAGGTATTGCACTGCGGTGCGCACCAAAACAACCAGACTGAGACCTTCTTGAAGAGGTGGTCTTGGTCCAGTTATAAACGAACTCTGATGCGATTTCTTTGTGGTGAGAGTGGGTTCTGACCTGCTGTACTGTACTGCATTAATATGCACATTCAGCG
>JAPZEB010000002.1:25595133-25610509 GCA_029783705.1 Chaetodon striatus
GTCGTTATGTGTCTCTCTATGGTTTATTTGCCCGTGTTGTAGTTATTTTGTATCTCTTTTCAGATCCTTTGCATCTTTTTGTGTCTCTGTTTGTGTCATTTTGAGTCTCTTCCTGGTCGGTACATGTTCATTTGAGGGGCATTTTACAGGTGAAGGCCAGGGCGGCCTCTGGGCCTGTCTCCTGTAGGCCCGCTCAATGGGTCCGTTCCATTTCAGTGCGCCAGTGCACCACTGAACACGTAACAGCGACGGCCCGGAAAGCTGTGTAAATGGAGTGTAATCTGTCAGCCAGCATCAACAACCATGTAATTGTCAGCTGGCAAAACAAACAACAATCTTGGCCTACAATGCAAGAGCCATGGATCGCTTTCCTAGTTGACAAATAACTGCCCACATTGACAGTAATACTCACAATAGGATTTTATGTCAGCTCTGTGTCTTGTCAATCTCCCCTGACTTGTTTGTGTTTGCATAAGCCATGTGGTTATGGTGACGTAAACACCACTCTGGGTGTATCTGCAAACTCCAGTAACTGTCAAATGGCACGCAAACTCCGCCTACACAGCGCAACACAAGCGTATGCCAGCATGCTGATGGTGCTGACCCAATAATCCATCCATGGATAGCCAGTGGGTTTGAAGATTGCATTCTGTCCCATGCACTCCGCTTCTCCAAACAGACTGTTTACCTGCTACTTAAACATGATAGGTCAATATTACTTGGACTACAGATGGAAACCAGGGGCGCATTCAATCTCAAAACAGTGTGCACCCTTACGCTACAGTTTCCAGGTTGAACGATATGTCTCCTGCACACAGTGTGAAATGGTGTGCAACAGGCTTTGACATATGTTTTCTCAAGCCTAGTCTCACTCTTGTAGAAACCTGGGCTTGGGCAGTGAATTGTGGCGTCAGAAACCAACTAAAAAGGCGTCCTTTAACATCGGCATAATAGCCGGTTGGTTGCCGTGATAGTTTAACAGCGCCCGGCAGTGTCCAGGGGAAACACAGTGGGACAAGGCTGAAAGCTAATGTGGCAAAAGTCCAACTAAGGCGGGTGGGAGGAGTGGTGCATGGGTCCAACAAACACCAACTTTCACCTGAGAGAGCAATGTTCATATTTCTTAAGCCAATTCCTGTTCTTTTTTCCTAAACCTAACCACGTGCTTTTGTTGTGCCGACATAGTGTGTTTATTTTGAAACAGACAATATGTAAACTTTAAATTTCCTGTGAAAATGGAAGACAATGCATGTAACAGGCAGAATTTGACACAGTGTCCCAACAACCAACGCACACAGGGTCCCTTGCACCATGTCCAAAACATCACCGGTAGTTTAAATAAATTTGTTGCTACATTTTGTCGGGGCTGTACGCACCAAAGTTTTGTCCTGTAACCTACAGGTTCTGCATACATGTGAAGTTATCTCTTCATAGAGATTATCATACCCTTCACTGAGTTTACATTAAGTTTAAGAAAGCAGCAAAGGTCAAGGAGATGTAGACATCTTAGAAGCTGAAGATGACCTTGAACAGAAATGTTGCCCTTTCCACATCCTGTGCATGTCACTGAATGTGTCTCACAGCCACATTTTTTAAAACGAGGCTGTGCTGTTAGTACAAAGGAAAAAACTATCAGGTTAATTGATTAATATCGTCCCTAGAAATTGATCTCTGCTAATAGGGTTTTCTTCCAGCCAAGTCATGACACGTCATTTACAACCGATGGTGGCCCAACAGCGGAAGCGTGTCTTGCTGCAGGCCACACGAGGCTCTGAGCTCAGCTGCAGTAAAAAATAGCGCAGGGTAACCGTACGTGTGGATTTTCCATTAGATGACAGCAGCGCACATGGTGGCGGAGGCTCAGCCACTCCCGGCAGGCAGCCCAGCCCCCCTACTCCCCCTTGCTCTTCCTGAATGGACGATCACGCTGCCTGTGGTCCACGCCTCCCTGCCTGCCTCATCTTCTGCTCTACCTCTTCATCAAGAAACTCGCTGCAGCCTCTCGGTACTTTATTGCGCGGTGATTGAATCCGGCTCGGTTTGTGCGGCGCCGCTTTTTAAAGGAGCCTTCCGAAGAAAGCCACCGCTTCCACTTCGCTCCAGTGTTTCTGACCCACCGGCTCCTTGAGTCTCACCTCTCTGCCTGCCTAGAACATTGTGTCCTTTGTGGGGGAAAATGACTGCAAAGCATCGAAGAGGGAAAGGCAACCACAAACATGAAGATAACTTTTTCAAAAATGAAGTTGTGGAGTCAGAAGTGCGCGCCGGAGTCAATAATTACGCTCTGCACTTGGTTTTATTTCTGCTGATTGTAATTGGCGGTGCCACCGGCGCATGGTTCTGTTTCCAGCAGCACCAAAGTTTAACCTACTTAACAGACAATCTCATGGGCATGCAGATGAAAATAGTGAAACTACAGTCCTCCCAGGAAGAAATGCGACAGTCAAGTAGGGAGGTAAGGAATTAAAAATAAATAAGAAGCCTGTCTTTCCTTAGGAGGATTTAATTAGTCACCTGAGTTTGCAGCCATTACGCGCACAAGACGCCTCCTGCGATGGCCTTTATCCTATTATGTATCCACTTAAAGTCTTTTCATGAGCTTCTAATTTACACTTAAACTAAATAAGAAAAGGCCTCAGCACATGCTCACAGTGCGCGCTGCTACTTGCAAGCACGGAAAGTAAGTGGCAAGACCTGTAGGCCTCTATCAGATTTCAGAATGCCAACAGCCTTACTGGAGTGAGTACAAAACGCTGCTATTTCTAACATCCACACAGCTGCTGACGTTTGTAATGAGGATTATTCTTGACCTACTACTGCAGGGACCTTATCACTGACTCTGATATCACTTTAGACTTATAAATCTACCTTTTCTCTGTTCAGAAAATGTCTGTATTGTAACACCAGTCATGAACATACTCTCAGAGCTGCGCAGAGGATGCTGCCAAAATAATAAGAAACAAGACAGAAGTGTGCCAGGGCTAATTTTAGTCTGTGATTTTGACACTGAACACCAGATCAGGGGCTGTTTACAGGTCATCGGAAAGAGTGTAAGAGAGCAGACAGTCATTATTGTTTGATCTGTGTTCCTGAAATGACAAATATATCTAAATACTATGTATGATGCCATAGTATTCGTCGCACTACTACAAGAAATTGTCATATTCCTACAGTTTTATGTATCTGCATAAATAAACAGACTCTGTTTTGTCACTGCAAACAAAGGTTCATTGCTGCATTAAGTGATATCTTAACTGTGTAAGTTGCTGCAGGGAACGCCAAGAAGATGAGCAAGATTTTTTAAAAGTACTTAACCAAAACTATTCCAGTCCGCCCACTCTCCTTTTGGTACAAGCTATTCAATCATGTGGCACAAACTTTTTTTTTTTTTTTTGCATGTGTACAGCTCTGCTAGCTCAGTCTTGTTGGGGAAATATTTCCTGCACCAGCAGTTAATTGCCTTTTCATGACTCATAAGTTGCCACTGCAGTTGCAAAGTCTTACCAACACAGTGCTGGCTGGCTCACCGTCCTGAGTTTTGCTCCTAAAGAACCTAAGTGACTGAGAAAACTACTGGCATCTTTATGCAAGGCCAGTTTGTATGACATAAGTTTTACTGAGCTGACAATGCATGACTAGACCTATTCTGATTGGCTGTTGAGATTCTGTTACTGGTTCAACTGGTTAGGTAGATTAAATGAGAATTTGATCCAATTTCACTCAATGTGTCTTGAACACAGCATGCTGCTACAGCTTGCATCAGTCAGCTTAAAGCTGAGTTGTAGGGCTTGGGTATTTAAAAAATGCATTTTTTATCTATTTTATGGACTTACATACCCATATATGGAGGGAGAAATTAAGCTTTCATGTGTCAATTATTAGAAGAACATATAATTTGAATAATAAAAGCATATTTGGCATCTCTGAAGTGCAATAACATAATGTTACAATCATTTTCATAATTTTGGAGTGCATTTACACAGTAGTTAAGTCTCATGTTGTCACGTTATATGAATTTCTAACTTTGAAAGCACCAATATTCAATGCCACAAGGGAAAAGTGACATTGATGATTAATTATTTTAATTAAAAGACAAATAAAATATAACATGACAACAATGATTTTTCTTTACTTGCTTCGTAGCAAAGAACAGCAGAATGATTAAACAGTAGCAATAAGACATAATTTGAGGAAGCACAGCTGGTGCCGTATCAATACTACAGAAAGGAAGTATTGAAACAGTTTCAAATATTCAGAATCTATGTATCGATAAACCAATATTTTTGACCAAACTTTAAGGGACCATCGAAGCACCAGCTCAATGAGAATGATTGTTACTTGAAGTTGCCAGCTTGACTCAACATCACTCCTGTACGTCTCTTTGCAGCAGCATGTTTCAGAGAGCCTGGAGAGCCGCCTGAATGCCCTGGAGGACTCTTATGCACTGGCCCAGAAACAGGTGGGCATGGCCTTGGCTACAGCTGAACAGCTCAAGACGTCTGACCTACCCGCTCAGGTGCTGTCGCTCCACACAGAGATGAAAGCCCGCCTGGCAGAGATGCAGCAGGCCACTGTGTCTCTGGAGCAGCTAAGCCAGCTGCAGACCATGCTGAAGGGGAAGAGCGAGGAGTTTGAGGGCGTTAGGATTCAGGTAGAGGGCCTGGCCATGCTGAGCGCCGAGCTATCCCAGAAGGTCGAGGTCTTGACGGGAAGCATGGAAGACGCGGAGTCAAAGCTGGAGGAGAAAGTTGGACAGGTTGCCACGCTGAGCGCCACCCTGGACGGACAGGCCGCAGAGGTGCTCAGACTGAAAGAGCAGTTGAACAGCTACCAGGCTCAGCTTGAAGCCAGCACACAGGAGATGGCTACAGTCAGGTAGGTTGTGGAAAAAAGCAGCAGCTTTCGGAGCTTGGGAGAAAATAGCTCCCCTCCTGTGACCCATAACTTTATGTTGACTTTGTCAAAGCCCTGTTGGCTGTCACTGTCTGAGTCTCTGTGCCTCTCCAGGCCAGTGTCAGTAGGCCTCATATTCACATTGTAAGATTGCCCTGATCTGTATAAACATTTCTATTGTATTGATGATTTTTGGAGCTGAATGGTTGGCATACTATCTGTATGTAATACGAGCGCTCTTTGAAGCTAATGTCAACATCATAGAAATGTGGTTCACGGGCTGTTGTTGCACACGGGAAAGCAACGTAATGAAGCTATTGGTGCTGATAAATGTTCAGGCTTCATGAGGCTACACAGTGAATACTATCCTGTGATAGCTTTCGTTATGATTTGGCACTATAGAAAAAATGAGTCATGATTATGACAAATTTTCTCACTTACAAACCCTCACCGTGAGTGTCTTATGTCTTTCAGAGCGATGCTTGAGAGTGAAGAGTCCCAGCAGGTCCCGCAGGCCAGTGTGGAGGAACAGGTCAGTATGGTATGTTAGATGCGGCAGGTTTTGGACTCAGCAACCCAGCATCTGCACTCTGAACTTAGAGCTCAGCTGGAGAACACACAGAGGCAGCACCCCAAACTCAAAAATACATACTTTTTTCCTCTTACCTGTAGTGCTATTTATTATTATGTCTAGATTGATTTGGTGTGAGTTGCAGAGTGTTGGAGATATCGTCCGTAGAGATGTTTTGACTTCTCTCCAATATAATGGAACGAGATGACACTGGGCTTGAGTTTTCAAGATGTTTTTTTTTTTTTTATTTGAGCACCACAACAGCAATGTCTCTTTCCAGAAACCATGACCCAGTTACTCAAGATAATCCACAGACCTTGTTGTGAGCAGGTTCATGTTAAAAGTGTTGTGCATCTACTGCTAGCTCATGTAGCAACACTGAGCTAACTAACATTACCGCTCAGCCAAGGAGGACACCAATTATGTTTACATTGTACACTGCCACGAGCATGAGCCTTCTCTGCTGGGTGGGTGTAGTTTGGTAGAGAAAATGGTAGAAAATTGAAAAAAGACAAGGTCTGTGGATTATCTTGATTAATCTGGTCATGATTTCTGAAAAGAGACATTGATGAGTTTTTCAAATTGATTTTTTTGATGCTATAAGCACCACAAGCTGAGTGCCATCTACTTCCATTCAAGAGAAGGCAGACATCTCTATGACTGATATCTCTAACACTCTGCAGCTTACGCTAAAACAAGATGGATTAATAAATAGCACTGCAGGTAAGAGGAAAAATCTGTCAAATTAGGGATTGTTACTTCTGTGTGTCAACTGTTAATGTGTCAGTCTGGACCACGCTTGTCACCAGTTTTCACTAATTTCTTTACTAAATGTAGGCAGAAAGCTATGAAGGAAGATTATGTTAACATTTTTAATCCCGTCCACAATGCTGTGATTGGTTTAATCATTTGGCAACAGGCTGAAATATCTACCTGAAGTGCTGAACAAATGAGATGTGTGTGTGACCAGACTAAATCAGATTTCTCTTCATAAAAAAAACATAACTGAATGGGTTACACACATTTTTGAAAAAAATAAAATGGACAGTTTTAAAAGCATTTGAGTATCATTAGACTATACTGGAAGAACATGTGACATGTGCTGGCACACACACTGTGTTAGCACACATGGTCTCTCTGCTATTTTTGTTCACTGTGTGCCCAAAGGGAACCATAATGGGATTTTCATCTCACTACTTTGAAAGAGCTAATTGCCTGGCACGGCGTCGCTGATGAAGTCACATCTTCACTTGCATTCATAGAGTATAGACTCTTGTTTTGTTTGCCATTTTTCTTTGATTCCATTAACTGAGACACCTGGACGTCCACATAGCAGACCTATAAATTATTTTCTGTCCAGACTCTGGTCTACTGTGAATTAATATACACTATATTATTGCTTTCTATTGATGCAGCCTGTGGGGCAGACGGAGGAAGAGACAGCTCCCGCAGCTACAGAAGAGGCAGCTGCAGCAACTGAAGAAGAGGCACTCCCTGCAGATGTAGAACAAGAGGCACCCCTCTCAGAAGAAAAGGCAGAGGCAGATGAGGGAGGAGAGGCAAGTGAAGGAGAGGCAGCTGCACAGGATGAAGCTCCTGTCGAGCAGGAGGACGCTGTGACAGATGAAACTGCTCCTGCAGAGGAGGTTGAGGCGGTGAAGGAGGATCAGACGGAGCAAGATGAGTCGGTTGTCTTATCAGAAAAGACAGCAGAGGGGGATCAAGGTGAAGAGGAGCCTGAAGAGGAGAACCAGGAAGCAGAGGGGGCAGTGGCAGATGCAGAGGAGGCAGATGAAGAGGAGAGTCACAAAGCAGAGGAGGAGGCAGAAGAGGAGACAGTGTCTGAAGGAGAGAAGGGACTAGGAGGGGAGGAAGTGTCAGAAGGAGAGGAAGAACAGCAGGATGTAGCAGCTGAAGAGGAGGCAGAGGAGACAGATGAAGAAGGAGAGGGGCCTTCAGAAAATGCTTTACCAGAGGATGAATGTAAGTAAGATTATATATCAGAAAAACTCTTGGATAAAAATCAAATCAGGTAATATGCCTCCTAATGTTTTGTTGTTTTTGTCATGTTTTACAGAGTGCATGTCACCAGAAAGGGATTTATTTTCCACACCGGACATATCCACCAAGGAGAACGGGAGCTTTCTCAGTCTAAAGTCACAGTCAACAACATGACAAATACTGTAGAAAGGCATTATTGATTGCTGTTGTTTAGGTGCAGTATTCATTATGTGGTTGCTCTTTGAAAGGCAGAAGAAATCGGTCACTACGCTGGAGTTGGAGCTGAAACCTGTACCTCAAAATATGACATGGCTGTTAAGTTAGGAAATGAGTAATTCAGGGTTTTTACCTGCCAATAACAACCTGAAAAGCCTTAATCCATAAATCTGTCTTTCTACAGAGCTTTTTCCACTCTTCATAACTCGCACTTTTTTTTTCTTTTATTCAAGGTTAGGTTCTGTACTAAACTGGAAAACTAAAAGCCAATGACATAAACTGTTTATCAATGCACTTGAAGCCATAAGCAATGCCTGTCTTGGTGACATTAAAATGGTTCTTTTTGTCACTGCCTGAAATGTATCGTGAGACAATATTTTGGAAGGATAAAAAACAGCTGCAGTAACTTAATGCATCCCAGTTGTTTACACGGGCTACACAGCCAACTAAAGAGCAAGAAAAAAGGAAAAGAAGCATCTTTGATATGATAAACGAAAAAAATTCCTCAATGTTTTTAAAGTATAGGACAAACTGTAGTTAATAGATTTTTTTTTTTTTACTTTTTAAAGTACTTAAAAATTGAGTGTTGCTTTGATATAGCACTTTTGTAACCAATTACAATTCCACTCAGACCTTCACACTTGTAGCTGTAAGGTACAGTGGTCTAAAAGTCCTCTACCAAGAACTGTTTCAGTAACATTATTCTACTGCTTTCAAGTTCGTCTCTGGGCATTGATTAAACCCCTTAAATCTCCTCTCTGCTCGTCAAAAATACACATTTAGAAGTTAGTTTCCATGAAAAAAAAATTCCCTCATGCCTTAAAATGGCTTAGATGTATCTACCGTGGTGTTCTGAATTTTTCTTTTTTACTTGTAGTGCAAACAGCAGCTGACCTTACATAGTTCGTACTGTTCAATGGAGTATGCGTACAACTTGGACATGTTATTTTAAGTAAAAAAGAAAGTACTTGATTTGGATCTCAGAGTACATCTTTGCCTCATTTTGTATGCACGATTTTACGAATGTGTATATAAGCCACGCCCCTCAGCTGCTCTCCTGCTGCTCGAGCGTACCTGCTCAACTTCTACTTTGCTCAAACGCACAAACCTCTGCTTGTAAACAGTAACATATCATGAGCCTTCAGCTTGAATAAGTTATCAAACAGCTGATAGTGTTTTGCTGATGTTAGATGAACTTTGTTTCCGATCACCAGCTCTCAGATGAAGTGAAAGTGAAACTCAACTTGCAAAATACCAACACATAGCTACTTGTGCTTCTCCTACCATGACATGAAAGAAGTGGTGGCAACTGAGGCTGACTGTTCGCTCACATCTCCTGTGTCTCAGCCAAAAAATTGCTAGTACTTGCGTTCTGTGCCTGTAGGCAGCGACGCATCAAGACTGTAGTTAGCCTAATACCACATTAAAAACACAACGCAATGTTGACAGAGCAACATCATCATGTATCATGTGCTAGCAAACAATAACACAAACAATTACAAACTGTTTCTGCTAATGAGCTCAGTGGCTTTTTAAAAAAAAAAAAAAAAAAAAAGAAAAACTTACCTGAAATAACTGTGCGTCGATCTCATTTGTCTACTTTCCTCACTTCCATTTCTCTTCTGGTGCGCTGAGCTGAACTGCCAATCAGAGTGATTTTTCTCACTGAGAGGCTCCATTGTCTCACACTGAATTGGCCTGAGAAAAAAAAAAACACAAAAGGCTCCGTCACCATCACCCCTCTGTTGTCCCCAGCCAAAAACTGGGGCGACAGACACTCTCCAATGGCTCAACATTTCCTAATGTCCCACCGTCTGATTGGTGTGTCAGGGCCCTTTGTGATGTAACACACCTTGGCTGTCTGTATCCATGTTTTTCAGACATTGGTACGCTGCAGTTCCATGGCAAAAATGGTCAGCCATGGCGTTGACTGCTTATTTTGCTCATGGTATGTCCTGCAACATATAGAAAATATCATGTGGAAATGTTAACAAGATTTGATTTTCACTAGAGGGGGGGTCTTTAAAAGTACACAGTTCAGTCAGACTTTGCATCATTTAGTGCTGCTGTGGGTCTTTAACAAATCACAGCAGATACATTATTGTCACTAATAATAATATTCTGACTTTGGGGGAGGAAAAAGCAGTTGTTTGTAACTATCAGAAGAGCTCAGTGAAGCACCTCAGGGACAAATTGTTCTCAAGATGGATGGAGCAGTGTTGAACAGCTAAATCTTGTGTTTCCAGAGAGACTTTTACAACCAAGTCATATTTATCCAAAACAATCCAACCTAAACTTCAGTGTCAAAATGTCAAAGTTGAAAACCATAAGATCAGATGAATCAAACTTTACTGTTGCAAATGTAACGTAGAGCTATTTTGTGGAGAAAGTCATGTGATAGGTTAGTGAGGTTCATAAAACCAGAGTTAACAGTGGCTGAAATACACACGTTCAGCTAAACATGAACCAGACAGAAGGACTACTTTACACTGCAAAGTCATGTCGGAAAGTGACCGTGCATATGGATCACAACTATGCCAGGACTCTGGAATCTAAAAGAGAAGTAAGCAGTGCCAGTGTTCATCTCCACAATCTCCAGATCTCAACCCCTCTGTTACTGAACACTACAGGAAAATCTGAAAAATATAATGGCAAAACATAAGGCAAGACTGTTTACTAATGGCAAGACTGTTTGTCTGAGACGCTCTGAAGACAACTGGAACAATGTGAATTATCAATAATGCAGAAAAAATGTGCAAGCTGTGATTAGGGCAAAGAACAGACATATCAGTTAAGTTACCTCTCTGGAGACATGAATGTTTGTGTAGTCATGCTTCAATGTGTGGAATAAGTTTCTGCTAAGTGGATTCAACAGAGTTCTTGGTAGTATGGTAAGACTTGGACACCACTGTACATTTTACTGAGACTTTTCACTTTTACAGAATGCACTGTTTTTGCCAAGGCTTTGGTTACTGTCAGAATGACACTTCTCACATTGTCGTGTTTTTAAAATAAACCCTGTTTCTTTCACTTTTGTATACTTGATTCTGTGCTCTTGTGTCATATCGAACTATGAATCATATGTGACTGTAACAGTGCTTGGAGCTGGGTGCAAAGCCATAGCCACATATAATATAAGTGCTGCAGAGCTTAGTGATTATCCAGAAACCACAACACAGTTATGAGGCATGTGGTTGCACTAGCTGGCGTGTTACACTGTGATGAAAATGCTCATCAGAGCAGTGTTTCTCAAATGGGGGTACTTTGGAGTATTGCACAGGCTACATTAGTTTTTTTTTTAAAGTGTTAATTTAAAAATATCATCCATGCATAATTCCTAAAATAATTACATCCCCAAGTCGTCAGTGCAACTTATCAAAAAGAACTAGTTAAATGCGACTACAATGGCATCTTTGTGTTACTGCATGATGACAAAAAAATTGGTTTGCCACGAATTTAGTGATGGAAGGTTGACCTTGTTGAGTAAACTGATGACCTCTGACTAACAATAATAAAAATAATAGTTAAATGTACTAATAAAGCACCTTTAAGACACAAAGTGCTGTACAATGAAATTTTAAACAAGTAGAATAAAACAAATAACATTTCATAAAATGTCATCTAGTAAAAGATTAAACAAGGCTGAAGCTAAAATCAAGATAATAAATGGGCATTAAAATCAATTAGACAGCAATAAAATAGACAGACTAGATAAAGTCAGGATATGCTTTCTGATAGAAGGATGTTTTCAGGAGAGACTTACACGAAGCCTGTGACTCAGACAGCCTTATATCCTCGGGCAGGTCATTCCAGAGCCTTGGGGCACTGGTGGCACAGGCTCTATCCCCTTTGGTTTTCAGTCCGGACTCTGTGACCAGCAGAGGACCTCTGCACGAGGATCTCAAACTACGTTAAGGTTCATAAGGGACTAACAGGTCTGAAAAGTAATCTGGAGCCAGGCCATGAAGAGCCTTGAAAGTAATTAATAAGATTTTAAGATCAACCTTAAAACAAACTGGGAGCCAACGTAAAGAGGTTAAAACTGGTGTGATGTGGACGTGCTGCTTGGTTTTGTATTCTATTCAATGCATAATAGTAACAACACAGCACAACTGATTAACTGTACAACTAACCACAAATGCCTAACCACAGGAAGTTTGTGTAAACTGAACAATCATGGTGAATTTTGGGCAGATGGATACTTCATCAGAGATGAGTTTTCCTGATATTTGTAGGAACTTTTTGGAGATTTCTTTGTATCGTGTATTTTTTTTTTTCTTGAAGATAATTTTTTTTTTTTAACTTTTTATGCCTTTATTAGATAAAACAGACCAAGTGTGAGAGGGGGAGGAAGAGGGGATGACACACAGCAAGGGGCTGCGGGCCAGAATTGAGCCTGTAGCAGCTGCAGCAAGGATGGTGGCTTTGTACATGGGGCGCCTACTCTACCCACTGAGCTACTGGTCAGCCTGTATTGTGCATTTTTTATTTTTAATGATCACACACACTTAAAGGCTTCTTTTTTTCAGTGTTTTCCTCCTGTTCTTCCTTCTGTCCTTTGGAGTGGCAATTTATTCGCTAGCTTTTTGGTTGTTTTGAGTGCAGACTTTTTTAATGCAGGACAGGGCTGTTTAGCAGAGTGAAGGCTCTGTGAATGTAGCTTGTGTTGAGGTCTTCTTTGTGCCCCTTGATGTTTTTATTTTTAGTTTATTTCTTGAATAACCATCTTAACTTTTAAAATAACAATCTGACTTTGACTTTTTTTTTAATAGAAATTAATAAAATGCTGCAATATAGGCCTAACATATATATTTTTAAAAGTTTTTTCAGAAGGTCTCGTGACTCCCTGAGAATCTTTGGCAAACCCTAGTGGGGCTCTTCAGCTTCAGGTTGAGACCCAGTGCACTAAACTAAACCCACAGCTGAAATTGTCCCCCAAAAATGCACCATTTACTTCTCTTAGTGAAATGTTTGCTATAAACTACAGTCCCCCAGGTGTCTGAATGAATGAATGGACTTTATTTTGACCCACAAATCAAAAAACAAAAAATGACAAAGATAACAGTGTCTGAAAAGGAGTAGGTGGAAGTAAAACTTAAATGTCCCTACCTCTTTCTTACATCTCTCCTTAAAACTCATATTTTATTTCAACAAATTCCCACATGTATTTACTTAATTTATTAACATACAACTACCCCCAGTCTATTTACCTCCCAATTAAATGAATAAGTAATAAACCCAGTTTGTTTACAGTCCGAGCACCACCCAGTGTTACAAAATAAATATACACTCCCCTGACACAGCCTTTCCTCATCTATATATCTGCCAAAATATCTTTTTTAATTAATTTCTCCTCTTAAATTGTTTCATTACACCATGTTGATCTTTTATGTGGAAGTAAACAATCTTTCAAACATGAGTATTATAATACATTTACATTGTGCCACAAATCTTAATGAATATTTAATGGAATGTCTGAGGAGATACTCCTTTGTAATTTTAATGTGCTGAATATGCAGCGTTTTGCAAAATTAATGTCACCCAAAGAAAAGATGCCAACCTACACTCTTTTTGTTGGACTTTACAGATCAGAGGCCTCATGCACTCTGCAGGGAAGATGACCTAAGCGTGTCTGGTGTATGTTGGAAATGTATGTCCCCAGTATGTGTCTAAATGAATGAATAACTGTGCTCAAGTATCAACATACTATGGCAGAGAGGGACTGCAACACACTCACACGTGGATGTTTTCATGCAACTTATTTGATAAGACATTTCCAGAATAAAGAAATGTGTTTGCTGCACACGTTTAGCTCAGCTCAAGTGTGTATAGACTTGATTGCTTTGGCCTCAGTAGACAGAAAGTCTGAATCGATTGTGTGCATCATTCAGATAGGCAGGAAGTCCCTCTCCCTCTCTCTCTCTCTCTCTGTGTCTCTCCCTCTCTCTGCACTGTAGCTTGTTACAAAGTCATTTGGTTCAGCCTCTCCCACACATCACTGCTGCAGTATCTCAGTGCCTCAGTCTCTGACCTTCCACAGGGACCATGCAAGCTTTTGTTCCCAGGTAAGTTCCAGAGACTCTGAGTCATGCTGTTCTATTCCTGGATCCTTATTTCACCAATTTTACTTCCAGCCTGACGAGCCACTGTTTTGGCACAGCTCCTGGTTGTTAATGTGGAGTAACTGTGCTCTGTACAGGTGCTGTAGGCCTCTGTGAACTGATGCTATGTGGGCTTGTAGTTTGTTACTTTGGGGGTTGTAAATTAGTCCCTCTCTTTGATCTAGCTTGATGATTTAGCTTTTTTTTATGTACATTAGTAATTATTGGCCGCGAGATATTATTCTAAGCAAATATTTGAGCATATTAATAATTAACATTTTTAATTGTGTAGCTTAAGAGGAGCATTTTCGCTGTATATGGGATGGAGATTTGGGTGAATACAATTCAGAATTAACTAATGATTTAATTGTTACAGTTATGTTTCTCTGTTTGTAAGCATCTGCAGCTGGGATAGCTCTAACATGTTTGTGTTTGATCAGTTTACTGTGTCATCTTTACTATCAGCCTATAGACTATAGTCAATATCCCTTGCTTTGTTCATCATACAGTAGAGTGTGCGGCTGAGCAACCCGTTGACTCAGTCAGGATTCAGGGTGACTCCACGACTGAGAGATCAATACCAGTAAAAGCTTAGCAGAGGAGGGGCAGGCAGCTCTCTGGGTAAAACATGAGCCTCTCCACTGATGCTTGCTCAGCTGTTTCTCTGTGTGTCTGCTAAGCCTCTTGCGGAAATCGTGCTAAGGTCTTAGAGTCACAATAAAAATGCATTTTCAGAGCATCTTGCTCCACGTTTGATGTATTTCCTGTTAAAATGAAAGATTGGAGTGGTGAGTTTAAAGTGTATTTCAGTGTAAATCAGTGGGATGTTACACCTGCTGATGTAGTATATGGCTACAATAAAAATACACAGCAGGAAGTTTAACAAATGTGGCTTTTGAGTGTTTTTGCTTGCATTTATTACCATAAAAATGTATGTTTTATATTTTTTATACATTAAGATGACACAATAAAAGCCTAAAAATGTAACTGAATCACAATACCGAGGCTGTATTACCAAATAAGCATACTAGGCAACAGCCAGAAAGACACAAATTAAAAAAAAACCCACACAATACTAATTAAAGCTGGTCGTGCTATTTTACTTAATTTTCTGGCCTTGTCTTGAAGAAAACCTCTAACTTCAAATTGTATTTTTAAAAGGTAACTACACTCATTTTTAAAATTCGTACATCTCAGCTGGCCACGTCATTAAACATCGATCTTTGAAATTAGACTGTGATGTTAGGTAACCAAAATTTAATGTCAGGACAACATCCAATGCCAACGTCAGTTTGAAGTAGAATACTGACGACAGATGATGTAATATTTAGTTCATTTTCAGTTTTATCGTTAAGTAACCAAAATCAAACGTCTTACAAATGTCTCGTCTTGCCATAGAATAACAAAGTTCAGTCTTAAAGTATGAAGAACAAAAGCAAAGTCTTTCAAAATGTCAAAAATGTAACATCCACAAAGCACAAAATTCGTTTCATTAGACATTTAAAATATTGTCAACCTGATTTTCATGCCAACCACAATTTAACATCTGTCCTATGTAAGACTTAAACGTCTGTCTTATGTCATACTGATGTCC
>JAPZEB010000002.1:25610609-25632270 GCA_029783705.1 Chaetodon striatus
ATTTAACATCTGTCCTATGTAAGACTTAAACGTCTGTCTGATGTCATACTGATGTCCAGTGCCAACTGTGATGTTATTCCTATGGTCTAAGACAGTCAAAAATATTATTAACATGAACAACTCTCTATTAAATCCAAAAACTAGAGTGCTAAAACTCAAATTTGTGATGTCATAGGGAATAAAGTCTGGCATAACACATAACAACTGACAGATGACATCACAAGTTTGAGACTCACTTTTCTGGTTCCTGGGTTTGAGAGAGAGGAGCTCATGTTCACAAACATTGATTGAACCTTTCTAGTCCATTAAATAACATACTGGAATTCTTAATTTAGGTCATGTTCCCCTATAAGACCTTAATTATTGCGTCCATGGAGCATATTTTTAGATACACGTACAGTACAGTTTGCTTGTCTGTAGTTGTTTGTTATTTTTGTTTTTTTTAAAAGCGTATTTTAAAAAGCGTGTTTGAGTGTCTTGAAAAATGCTATATAAGTATTATTATTATTGTTGTTGTTATTGTTATTATTACCATTGTTACTATCATTAGTATGTGAAATCAAATTACAGTTGACTAACTCAGTGGTTCCCAAGCGGGGGGGGGGGCACAACCCCCGTAGGGAGGATGCCAAAAAGCCACGGGGGGTCGTGAAGCCCTCTTGATTTTAAGCTGTGTAATTATTTTAATGTGGTATGTGTTTAAAAGCTTATTCAGTTAATAAAAAATAAATAAATAAATTAGTATAGAAAATTTGTAAAATATGTATTGCGAGCACGAATGTCTACAATGGTAAAAATGTGGGTCCCTCCACAAAAAGGTTGGGAACCACTGGACTAACTGTAACATAAAACCTGGAGCCAGGTGGCAGCACAGGACGCAAAACTTTCAAAACAGTGTGTGCATAAGTTCAACAAACTTTTCTGTGCTATTTTAAAATGATTATAGTTCAAATACAGCCATTTTCACCACTCTTCCCTGAAGTTATACGTTGTTGTGTGTGACAGAAATATCTACAGAATTCATAATAATTACATATAACTGACAGGTAAAGTTGTTTAAATTCTTTCTGTATTTTATGTCGAAGTCAAAACATAAAAATGATGAAGAGTGGGTCTGGCTGTTTGAAAAATTTTCACAATGATCAAAATATACCCTGCTTATTCCTTTCAGGGTCATTAAGTAATCATATTCACAGTAGTATATACATTATACTTTGTTTATTGAATTGTTTTTGGCTGTCGAGCAATATTTTTGATGTATTTTGTTCATTATAATTCCCTCATTTGATTTGAGTTCATATTTGATTTCATCATCCTTGGTTTTAATTTGCTGCCTTGTGTGTGAAGCACTGTGGGTTTTGAAAAATGCTCCATAGATAAAGATTGATATTATCATTACATAATAATAATGACAGTATTTACTGTTTATTTGCCCTGGTCATAAATCTGTCCTCTGTCTCGCTTGAAGAGCCCTCTGTGTGCATTTCTGTGACAGGTCCCTGCTGAAGTCTTATTACTTCTTTGTGTTTACTCTTTTCCTTTTCCTCTGACCCAGGTCGTATCTGACCCCGGTCAGGGATGAAGAAGCGGAGTCTCAGAGGAAAGCAAAATCTCGTCATGCCAGACAGACCCGACGGTCAACGCAGGTAAAGATCAAATGGCTGACAGAAGTTCAGGTTTTATTGGATTGTGTTTGACTGTTGACAGATATGAAGCTGTATGAATGTCCTGCAGGGCGTGACTCTGACAGACCTGAAAGAGGCTCAGAAGACCAACAGCCTGTCTCCTCCAGACAGACAGACAGAGGAAGGAGGCACGCTGGATGAAAGGACCTGTCTGAGGAAAGGTTTGACAGATGACAGGAGAGTCAAAATCGGCCTGACAGAGTCCACGGAAACAACAGAGATCTGTCCGAAATGGGGCAAAATGGACGAGGTTAGAAAGAGGAATTTATGCAGACTTTGTGCTGCAGATTGGTTGGTTGGTTTGTGACCCTAGAGGATGTTTGTGATTTATCAACAAGTTTTGATTTTTTTCTCTTTAATGTACAGCAGGGGAACATTGAACCCAGGTTAGAAAGCCTCGCTGAGTCTCCGATGCCAAACTTTTCATATTCGTCTATTGCTGGATCCTGCGGCCTGCTTTACTGCAACAACGCCTTTAGAGGTCAGGGAAGCATTTCTTTTCTTCTGATCTAATTAACACCCAATATATAGAAAGGTATTGAAGTGGTAACCCTTCCCTTTGTCACAAACTGGGCCTGCATGTTTGATGGAAAGACAAAATACAAAAATTACTTATTACACGAAATATTCTATTTTTTCATTGTTAAGTGAGCTTTGCATTTACTGAATGTGCCAAAAAGTTATTCACAGACAAAGAACTGTACAGTATGTTATCCTACATAGTGACGTTACTTATGTTTGAAGCTAATCAGACCAGTGGTTCCCAACTAGTCCAGCCACAGGGTCCAGATTTCACCTTAGACATTAGTTCAAGGTCCACATAGCTTATTATATTCAATGCCACACTTGCCCATGGCTATGTGTTTAAGCTAGTCTGCCGTCTCTGTGAAGTAGCTGTCCATTAGTCACTCACTCCACAGTTAGAAATGGCACTTCAAAATAAAAGCTCTGTGCCAGAAATTCCCCGTACTTATAAATAAAGTGTGTTTTTTTTTGTTTTGTTTTTTACAAATTTGACACGTTTGTGAGTCACTTGCGGTCCATTTAGAATGGACCTACGACCCACTTTTGGACCCCGACCCACCAGCTGGGAACCAACAAAATAGACACTGGAGAGGTCTAACTCATAAAACCCCAATTACAGAATTTAAATAGACTAAATTAAAATTTGGGAAAGGCAGCGCTGCGTAAATAGACACCAAAATAGTCCAAATAGAAATAATCATCATTTTTCAAAGACATGTCATGAGTTAATCAAGTTTAAAATCAATTTTGAGGGGATGGGACAGTGTTGAAACAGTGTTAAGTATGTTTCTTGAGCTAAGAAAGAGGGAGAGAGTCTCCAAGGTTATGTTTATTACTGAAAATCAAAAAGCTCTATAAGTGTTGTTTTATTGGTTTTTTTTTTTTAGCATTGATTAACGGTTAGTATGCAATAGAAATACTTGCTTTGTGTGCAGCTGGTGAGAGATGGTGGACAGATGAAAATCAGAACCCTACTGAAGATGCAGCTCAGCTGACCTTTGCAACAACGCTGCAACAGAGGCGACCATGCTGTGATGTCGACGGTTCAGACTACAACACTGCAGAGGTAAGTGGAACAGTTTGGTGCTCTTTCAACAAACATGGAAGAAAAGATGATTGCAGCTGCTGTGCTTGATAGCAACATTTTAGCTGTTGTTTCCCCTCAGCACCACTAGATGGAGCCAAAAGATCTTTATATTTTATTTGTCATGCCTATTTACAGCCCATTTGATACAAACTACAGTCTAGAACAGGAGTCACATTCATTTTACGTCATGGGCCACATACGGCCCAGTTTGATCTTAAGTCGGGCAGACCAGTTAAACCATTGCATAAGAACCTGTAAATAACAACGCCTCTCAAAGTCATTCATTTACAAAGCAGATAATGAATAGTCTGAGATGTTGTTAGGAAAAATAAGGGCAATTTAAACAATATGTCTTGGTTTTTTCATGACGTGCATTCTTACATACATTTCCTCCCCTGTGTAGTGATGCTGCCATCATCACGTCAAACTAAAGTGGAACCTATAGAGAAAGCAGATTAAGTTATCTGCTGCCTTACAAACCATTTATACATCAAAACTGTTTGGCAGTGCCTTCGCAATAGGGTTTCACCAATATTGTCTTAAGACTGAACTCTGACATAGATTCTTTTCTACTGAAGCTGCTGACTGACAATATTTCGCACCATGTTTAATATCTTTAAATATGACCACAGTAACATTCATTCGAGTGGAAAAGCCTCTGAAACAGCATTTGACATGACGTAGGCATCTCTTAGCCTTTACAAGTGAATCAATACTTGATGTGCAAAGTCATCCAGTGGGCCTGATTGGAGCCTTTGGTGGGCTTGTTTCCTGTGACACCCCTGGTCTCATACAATGAGATCTCTTGAGAATATATCTCAGTGCTCATGATATTATTATTCACGAAGAAGGCATCTAGATATTAAACACTTCCCAGTCGATAATCTTACGCCTCAATAACTGTATTGTTCAATATTCATTAGCGCCATTGTTTCACATTCACATCCTGTTTCCCTCACCCGAAAGCTAAGTATGCTTCAAAGGCAGCCAAATGCTGGTCTGTGATGCAATATTTTGAGATGTACCGCAATCGTAGATGTGCAGCATGTGTTCAGAGGTTCTTTTAACTAGAAGCGCTGGTTAATATCACATAGAGAGACAGTCCAGGAGGACCAACCCCCCTCCCTCCACCTCCTCCTCCTCTCTCTAAGTCGCTTTGCTTCCTCACATCACATGGCTGAGGTGTCTCAGCATACCATACCATATTGGGCAAACTGAGACGCTCTCTGCGTAGTCTTAGCCATGGATTCAGAGGGATTTACTTTCTTCTCCCTTTCCCCCTCTAAACTGTTACTGTGCTCCCTCCACCTGTGTGCTGCATGTGAAAAACTCTGAACCGCATCACTAATTCCTCCTACTGGCTGCAACCTGGCGATCCACTTGAGTTTCACTGAGGATATTCCATTAATCTGTGTTTCTAAAAGGAAGATAGATAGCGTGGACAGGAACACAGCTGATAAGTATATAGATTAGAAATGATAGTTTCCCTGTGAGCTGACTCCGGGTCAGCGGTTCAGCTGTCCCCCATGGTGGAATCTGAAACACAGATCTGTTAGTAACATGAGAGTCTCATAGCGTTACGGAGAGGACTATATCTGTCTGTGATAATCATACCGAGCAGCGAGGTTTCATCGGGAGCATGACAGGCTGCCCATCACCAGAGCCGACCTCTGCATGACTCCATGATGATCTGAGCAGATTTTCCACAGTGACTTTCAGCAACAGAGGGAAAGACAGGTGTAGAGCAAGTCAGCTCAGAGATTCTGCTGCTTTTAAGACAGTCAGTGATGGTAGCGATTATTAGACGGGGAATTAACAAGAGATAGAGCGAGCAAGACTATCTCTGCGGACAGTCTTTCTCCTATAACACCACTTTTGGGATTCAGTAATTAGATCCTAGCGGGTAGGGCTTCCTGCTCCTCCACACTAATTCCAAAAATCAAGTAAACTCTTGTAGCAGCTTTTGTGGCTCATTTTCTGTATCCATGAAATAAACAATAATAATATCCCATATGGAAAGTCCTGAAACTGAGGGTGAGGATCAGACTGGGGGAACTCCAGCTGGGATGGACTCTTAATAAAACTCTCCAACAACAGTGCCAGTGTAGTTCACTGCTACCAAGTCATATTCTCTACAGATGGTCTGTCATGGAAGAACATGCATTACAAATGCTGTATATACAAGCTGGTTACTGTTGCTAATTTAAGTCTTTGGGTCGTATCTCATAGCATCTGGCACCAAAGCCCACACAGTGTACCCACACTGTGACAATACAGAATAAATTAGGAACTGAAGCTACAAAACATCAAACTTTTAAGAAAACTCAAGAGGCAAGAAAGGGTACTTGGAGGTAAATTAGCACCTCTGTGTTAATGTGCACATCACATCAACATCAGTCTGTTACAAATCAAAACTTTTTCACTTTCCTCTATATTCTCTACATCGTTCTATTTTCCTCCTCTTGTGTATCTATGTCTTTATATTTCCTTTTATCTATTCGCCCTAAGCAAGTATGAGGGAGTTTAGGAACAGCGAGGTGCTGCGAACTTCTCTATAAAAGGAAGACAGCAAGAGCCCACTTGTGCAAAAGACTATGGGAAGAAAGTGAGGGGGGGTTACAGGGTTGTTTAAAGGAACAGTTCAGTACCTGTTTGAGAAGATTGGTACCACTCTCTCATGTCTGTATGGTGAATATGAAGTTACAGCCAGCTGATGGTTAGCTTAGCTTAGCACAAAGACTGAAAACAGCTAGCCAGGCTCTGTCTAGGGCTGTGCAGTATAGAAAAAATATGCCATAGCGCTGTTGAATATTGCAATAATAGATATTAGAATAAATATTAAAGAGTACTCAGTACTCACTCACTTTGACTCATAGGACTGCCAGATCGTCTCTCATGTATCCAAAATGTTGCCATATGGCAGTCACGTTTTCCTCTGCACTTATTAGAGCTACAACGGTTAATCATTTAATCAATTAGTTGTCAGCTACTAAATTAATTATACAGTAATTTGATAATCGATTCATTGGTTTGAGCAATATTTTATAAGAACAATAAAGCCAAAATTCTCTGATTGCAGCTTTTTAAATTTCAGTATTTTCTTGTTTCTTTACCCCTTTGTGACAGTAAACTTAATATCTTTGTGCTGTGGATAAAACTGCCATTTTTCATGATTTTTTTTTTACATTTTATAGACCAACCCACTAATCTGTTAATTGAGAAATAATTGACAGATTAATCAACAGTAAAATTAAATGTTAGTTGCAGCCCTTAGCAGTCTTGCATGTATTCAGATTCTGACTAATCAGACAATGGCTAATGGCGAAGGGATTGTCTAATTGGCCAGAGTTAATAGCATGGCCCTACATGGCCCTTATATCCATACCATCGACAAAGAGAATGTAATTTATTACTACTATATTCAAAGTGCAATACTACAGTCTTTCTTGATGAGTTTTTCAAACAAGTTCATGACGACAAATTAAAACGAAAAATGATATATTGTGTAGCTCTAGTTTTGTCCAATCTAAAAGCTAACAAAATCTGCCTACCAGCACCTATAAGGCCAGACATATACTTGCTTTTAACTATGTGTTTGCCTGTTCATGATGGCAGCCTCATGCCAGGTTTCCACTGGAAGCGGAGGTGCTGTGAAGCATGCAGATTTTCTGTGGAGTGCTGCCCGCTTGCTTTTGGTGCCCTCGTTAAGCGATTGGGCTTTTCACGAGCTACCCCTGACTGGCTCATGAATTGTAGCAAAAGGTTTGGCGCCTGGTCTATTTTTTCCACAAGCTGCAACTGAATCTGGAAAGAAAACCCACTGAAAATGTACTGAAAACAATATAAAATGTACATTAAATATGATATGATCTACGATAAATAATAGAATATGCATCCCATGCTTCCACATATTTTTTACTTTTAATATGAACAGCCAGGCGACTGCTGACAGGCAGCTGCGTGAAAATTAACAAATCAGGCTGTTTCCGCGTCCAGAATAATTCCGCCGTCACATATCCTGCATCTGATTGGAGCATTGGTTATACATGTCCTCCGAATTGGTTTAGAGGCCTAACATACCATCTACCATGGCGCCGCTGTTGCTTTTTCTGCCATGATCTCAGAATCTCAGTTCTGTTCAGGTGAAATCTCCTCTGTACCCTCTAGTGGAATCCTCCAGTAACACGTGAAGTACATAAGCAAGGACGTTAACACTTCTGTTCAAGACACAGCCGGTTGTCTGTGTGAAAGTGTTGGAAAAGCTTATCTCCTTTTATCTCCGGCCTAAAGCTCACTAATTAACATGTTATGTCTTGTCTGTTTAATTCAAAATTGTGGAGAAAAAAAATCTCTCTTGATATTTGTTCAAACCTCAAAAGGCCACAGGATGAAAATAAATCCTCAGAGCTGTGAGACAAAATTACCAATTCCTTATTAATATGACAGGACCAAAATGTTAAATAGATTAGACACATTTTTGTGCGAGGAAACGCAGCACAACTGCTCCATGTTGACGCTGTGTAACACACTCACACTAACAGCATCTCCTCTCCATCACACTGCGGGGTGTACCGAGTTACTTGACACTTCACGGTTGTTGATGGCTCCTCAGGTAATACTGCGTGTTGACCTTCCAGGACACAAACTGCTGCTGCACCCCTCCAACTCTGGCTTTGTGCTCCACCTCTCCCTTATCCCCCGTCCACATCAGTGGACAATTTTAGCCCTGAGTGCCGAGTCCGGCCATAGCAGAGCCTCTGGCAGACTGCCAAGGCTGAAGAGAGCGGGGAGAAGGAGGGAGGACTGGGGGTAAGGGGAGGGGGGGACTGGGAGGGCAACCAAGCAGTGAAAGGAGAAGAAGAGAGAGAAAGCAAGGGAGGGAGGGAGATGGAGAGAGTGTGTGTGTATAACTTTGGGAAACATAGGAAGAGGCAGCAAAGGGAACAAACTTTTCTCTCTTGGCTGCTTCCATTTGGACTTTTTCACATTTCATCAAAGACGTCAGTGTTGACAGAGCGGACACAAGGGAGGATAGTTTGTTTGCTTTACTAGTTAAAGAGTTACTTCTCTGTTTTTATGACCAACAGAAGTTATTTAGTTTTGTTGTTCTTTGCATTTTTATCTGATTATTGCTTCACTGCCTGAGCTTTGAAGAAGGCGTGACCACACATCTGAAATCCCTCCAAACTTAGCTGCAGCTCTCTCCAGCTCATGGGAGTGTGAAGCTGGACTGAGACACACACACACACACACACATATATACACACACACCTGTTGTTGCTGAGGATTCCCCAAGAGCGCAGTCATGGGCATCTGCGTCACTATTGCTTGAGGGAATCTGTGCGTCCGTGCAGCTGTTATCTGGTGGTGGCCTCGGTGAATGTTACAGTAGAAGTTGACCTGCCAGTCCACAGAAGAGGGGGGAGATGTCATCCTACTACCCGCGCACCAAGGACCTGACTCGCACCAGGAAGTCACTGACAGAGTCACCACCGTCCTCTCCTTCCCTATCTGACAAAAACTACAGAGTAAGACCAGAAACTTTTCTAATAGAGAAATATGTTTACATTTTAAGCCTTACGATGTCACCAGTTTAGCAGCAAAGATGTGTCTAATATTATATCTCTATATGTGTCATTTATTTTCATTAAGCTGTGAAAACAATTTATATTAGACATCTTAGTTTATTTACCCTCTATCCAGTGACTTTGTACATCAAAAAAACTTAAAAGACCTCGTAACCTGTTTTCCTTACTGATTGATTTGTAAACTACTAAAAATTGTTTAAATGTTGAAACACATGACAGCCCTGTGTAAAGCAGAGCTGAAACAATTCACCAATTAATTAATCAACAGAGAATTAATCTTCAGCTATTTTCAACAATTTATTATTCGTTTTAGTCGTTTTGTCAATCAGAAACACCAAATAATCTGTGATTTAATCTTCTGTAATGTGAGCAGTTGCTATTTCTCTTTATCACATAGCATAACTAACTAACTATATTTTAGTTTTTGACAGTTGGACAGACAAGTCTTGAGAAAAGAAGATTCTGCACAATGCTCTTGCTCAGCATCACAATTAAAACTAACATTTCGGTCCCTCTGGACTTCCGTCTGCTCTTCACAAAGGTCCAGAGGGACTGAAATGTTAGTATAACCAATAAATTGTAATGCTAAGAAAGAGCAGTGTGCGGGATCTTCTTTGCTCAAGACTCAAGTGCTACTTTTCGTGGAAATTAAACTAGGCATCTCTCACAATATATATATATTTTTTGGCAGCGATCACTTGACTACTACTACTACTACTAATCTTGCTGATTAACTGATAATTTAACTAATTATTAGTTCCAGCCCTTGTAAAGTATTCTAAGGGTTTGGACATGGGCCGCTGTGAGCGTGTTCAGTTAAACAAGCAAATGTTTCATTATTTAATTGGCAGGATAAGAGTTATTTCCAGGGCTCCCATACCCTGTTAAACAGAAATTCAATGACTTTTTAAAGACTTTCCAGACTCTGTTCCCTAAAATTCAAAGACCCATGGCAGCATAGTTTGAGACAAGGGTGAAGGTTCATAAAATAACTGGCACTCTGTGTGTGAGGATGTTGCAAATGTTATGTAGAGCACTGCAATATGTGGGTAACAGGTCAATAATAATGGTGAGGTGTGCTGTTGTTGGTGTTTGGGTTTTTGCTGCTTTTGTTGTTGGTGTTGTTGTAGTTGGCTGTTTAGTTATCTGAAGATTGCTGTGTGGTGCATGATAAATTTAAAAAAGGACTCAAATCTATCTATCTATTGTTAGTTACTAATAATGAGAACTAACAGGCTCTACTGACACTTACAGACAACTATTAAAAAGCACCTTTTTACTAACATTAAAAAAATGTTTAATTATCAAAAGAACTTCCATTTCTATTTTTGCACAGAATGCATAATTCAAGCATTTTTAATGACCCATGTGTCTATTTTAAAAAACGTTGAAAGTCTTGTTTTCCCCTCAAATTCACAATCTTTCAAGGACATTCTATGTGATTTTGTGCATTTGCATGAATGCCACTCCTGATTCAGTTTATTACAATGGAGAAATAACTTGTGAACCACTCATCATCTCAGCTTATGTGATGGCCCGTGAAAGAGAGGCGAGTATTTGCTCACAGAGTCTGACAACACATTTCTGGAAAAGACTTTTGGATTGAAACGTTCCTTCTGTAATTTCCTGTTATGCTTTTTTCAGTGTAAGTGGCTTATTCTCATGGGCGTTGTTTGACTGTTGTGTTTATGTCAGTGCTCAGACTCTGTGACAGACACATTTAAAGGGACAGAAAGAAATGCAGAAATATGAAGCAATGTGATTCTGTCTCTTTAGAGATGCACACATTTGCCCATCTAATGTCACGCAACACTGCTACTCATTACGGCACGGTTGCTAGCGGTGAATGCAGTGGATGCTGTCATGTTTCTGCGTTGTTTTCAGAAACTGTCAGTCTGCCTGTGCTGTATCCATGGCGGAACTCAGGCAATCATTTTCCATGATGTCAGCCTAATCTGAATCGGGCTGAGTTTTCATGGGAGAGAAAATGCTATGCAGAGGGGGGGTGGGATCAGGTTGATGCAGTATTTTTAGCACTTGCCACAATGTTTTGATGAAAATGTGGTCCTCTTTAGTGAAATACAATGTGTGTTACAGCTGTGAGCAACAGGAAGTAGGATAAACAGGAACACATTTGCATTATTGGATAACACTCATCATTTGGCAGAAGTTCACAGTGGTGGGAAGTAACTAAGTACATTTACCCGAGTACTGTGCTTAAATACAAATTTGTACTTTGCTTGAGTATTTCTATTTGATGCTACTTTAAACTATCTACTCCATAACATGTCAGGAGAAACACTGTACTTTTTATTTACTCTAATTACTAGCTTCCTTTGACTGGGGTTGGGTATCTTTTGATTTAATGATTCTCAAATTTTATTCTTTGAGGACTTTAATTTTTAAAAACTTCCACACAATTCATATTTATATTCATATTCACAGCTCACTTTATACCGTTCATGGGACCTGTAAACAGTTAAATTTGATTGCTGTTATTAAATAGTATGAGTAATATATTAATCTGTTCTTTTTCTTTAACACTGAAACCTGCTGAAATGACAACATAGTAACAGTCTAACAACCAATTAATTTAGAGTTTAGGGAGCTGCAGCCATGTGGGTGTTGATGACGAGAGAGAAGTAGGAACATCTGAGCGTGGTGCTTGGTGTACTTGCATAATTGCATCTGAACCAAATGACAAATATACAAAACTTAAACCGTGGTCAGGACTAACAGTATAAAAACTCTCTCAATCAGAAGCAGTTCTTGTGGAGAAAAAGAAGCCTATCTGACTTCTCAGGCAGTGTGCGCAAGTGTTGGGCACAGACACAGTCAAATCAAATGAAGACATCCATTAAAAGCATAGATTGTGGTTAAGATTAGGAACCATCGTGTATAATGTGGGCTATCTTTTCCTTACATGCTCCCTTCTCAGTCCTTCCTCGTTCTCTTGGCTTTTCTCAGACCACAGTGTGACTCCACCATCTCCTCCACAATCACGCTCTGTTGAATGTGCACAACATAAGTGGCATTTACACTTGTAATTACTGAGGAGGAGACTGTATATATTTGTACATGAGTGACAATTTTCACCTGTTCAGAGTCAGTCAGCTTTCCAGCCAATAACTTCCCCTCAATCCAGTCCCATGTTGTCCATCTTGGTTTGAAGTCTGGGTTTAATGCAGTGGCCTCTTCAAAAAAAAGTTCCTGTTGTCATCCTTCTGTAAAACATAAATATTCTTTAAACATAAGTTTAAGTCACAGGAACAGAATTATTTCATTCGTTCTTTATTCATTTTTTTTATCACCCCAATTACCTGGTACTGCTTGGACAGGCTTGTCCAAACCACATTCTTAAAATTAAATACAAAGACTGTGTCTCTTTCTTAAGCAGTAAAATGCATCTCAAGCTTTTGGAGAATCAGCAGCATCTGACCACAAGCAGGGTTCATTTCAGTGGAAACAGAGAGGGTAGACATACATAAAACTCTCATCAGGTTCATGGAGCCGGGCAAGTCTATGTGAGAAAGAATACATTTCCTGAGTTCAAAATATGGATCGGCTTTTTTTCTCTTTGAACAAAACACAGTGCTATTTCACAAATGAGCTGGTCATCTTTAAATTCATAACACAGTACAGATAAGTAATCTGCAAACTGATCTGTCTTATCATTCCCTCTCTATATGCTTTCTCAGCGTCTGAGCCAGGCTGGTACTTTAGATCATATCCCTGCAAACACAAAAACAAACATATACCGTTACTGCAGGTGAGGGTGGGTAAGGAGCATGCTTCTGGAAGGCAGTAGCCCTGCATGTTTTAGACGTCTTGCTGCTCTGACACATCTGATTCAAATTTTATACATGACCAGCTGCTTAGTAACTATGTGATCATTTGAATCAGGTGTATTGAAGCAGAGAGAAATCTAAAGCATGCAGGGCTACAGCCCTCCAGGACCAGGGTTCACTACAACACCACCCCTGCTGTAAATATTTTAAATATTTGAACACTTTCCCAATCTTTACGCACATATTTTGCCTTACAACATCCAAGTCATAAAAAAGGCAGTGGTCCTGAAAAACTGCCTTATCCCTTTTTATAAGAAACAAATGAATAAATAAATATATAAAAATGTGTCAGCCCTGTGATGTCAGCTGGGATAGGCTCTTAAGTTTTGCTGCTGAGGGTTATAATATGTACCTAGAAGTAGAAAAACATAGATTTATTTTAATGACTAGAGTGTAGGATTTTTACTTATTGCAGGCGCTTTACACCAGCCCAACCAGCTAAACATATCAACTTCTCTCCCTTTGCTGCTATGGTGAACAGAGTGTCTAGCTTGTTAGTTAGAGCATAAGGCTTTAAAACATATTACAGTATTTGCACAAAATTTCCCATCTTGCTGTTAAGAACACGACAAACATTATTTAATTTTCACTTACCCGATTTTGACGAGGAGCTGGCTGTTGGCTGAGGGTTGACTGTGGAGGACGAGGCGTGGCACAACACGTCGAACAGGGTACACTCATCACTGTTCATGGTGGAAAGTGTTTTGCCATGTTTGTAGTGCATCCTCACTTGCAGGAAGAATGGCACAGGTGGTCACTGTGGTCTCTGATGAGCAGATGATGCTGGAAGGACCCTTGAAAAAGTAGTAAATAGTAGTGAGTGTACAGAGCTTTTTAATTCTTAACAGCAACAGTTTGCTGTATGAGCCAGAATTGCACCTGTACTGTGATTAAATATGACCACCAATAGACATAAAAGAGCATAACAAGACCATACCAAAAAATACACGCCTGCCACAATGTAGGGCTACATGACAGTTATGTACATACAACTAATGTATATATGTTATTTAATATTTTGCAAAAAACATAAATTAATTACAACTGCTTTTCATTTAATGATTATAATATGCTATTTATTATAGGCTGTTATTTATTATTTCAATGTCAACTGGTAGTACGAAATACTAAACTGAGGGTGTGATACATCATTTTATCTTACGTTCCACATTAACATTTTGCATGAAAGAAAACATTAGATAAACTTCAGAAATATAAAACATTGTAAAAAATTAAACAAATGGTACTAACGGTACTTTTTTGGCTTGAGGCTTTCTACAAAGAGACAGTCTCTTTAAGTTCAGATGTCCATGAGTTGTTAACAGTTCCACCAAATGAATTTTTTCCCCAATGAAACTTCCCATATGGTTCAATTAAACAGTTTGAGGCCCAAAGAGATGAAAATAGCCAATATTGCAGAAGAAACGCAAGAATTAGAGAATAGTCGAAACATGACTATAAATTTGTGGGGCAGAATCTGGGTTTTTCTTCTTCTTTCCTCTTAATCATTCCACATCTCACCGTCACCCTTTTGAGAGGGGCCTGACTGACCCCTAGGTTATGAACCACTTTACTTAACTGTCTACAAAGTCGTTAAAATGAGCTCCACCTTGACCACCTCAGGAAAATACTACTTAAGCACTGATGCAGCAGAATTAACAATCTAATAATGTACTGTATTAGTCAATAATGGGCAGTTTTTCTGGGGAATAAGTTGGCCTACTTTATATCTTTAATTCTAAATACTGTACAGAAGTATTTTTACATTGTAGTATTTGTAGTTTTACTAGACAAAGGATACGAGTAGGCTACTCTGTGTGCAGCGTTTTGAGTCAGTTCTCTGGTAAAAAAACAAAAAGAGGAAGATGCTCTCAGTGGCCAGGCAGACTTAGATGCTGTAAAGAGTTAACAGACAAGGAGGAGTGAAATGAGAAAAGGTGAGTGAATGTGGAAGAAACGTCTTTTATGGTTATGTGTGCAGTGTCAGTTCCAGTAGTGGGGGTAAAGAGTGTGTGTATGTGTAGCTCAGATTTTCCTACTGCAAAATCCAGTGAGCTCTGAAGGACTGATGCTGTGACAGAGCGAAGGGAAATGGTTAGAGGGAGGGTGAAGAGTCTCCTAATGATGATTTCATTGGCTCTTGCAAACTGCTGTTAACATTATCGTTTATATACTGTAGCAGGGAGCTCGTGCAGGCAGCCTACATCTGTGTACCCCCGACTCCCACCCGGTGTGCATGATGCTGGTCCTGGCAAACCATAAAACTGGAGGCAGTTGTGTTTACAAAGCGCCCGCGGTTCATGCATGCACCCGTTTCCATCAGTCTGACACCCTGTTGTTTTTCTCCCCCCCAGTTGATTGTCTCCTCCTGCATCTGCTCTGCTGAGCCACATGTGCCACTTCTGACTCCCTCTGTTTTTCCTAACAAGGGAATCACATTGCTGCAGCTGCTATCAGAAGCAGAATTTCAACTATTACTCATTTTCTGGCTTTGGCTTTATTTTGTCAATACATTTTATGATGCAGACATACATGTAGGAGCATGTATTCTCTAAGGATTTCCTCTTTTATTAAGAATCAGGTGCTGTGAACCCCACTGCGCTCGCTTCAGATTTCACTGGAATTAAGTTTTTAAAAAACTCATTTCACCAATTTGCTAATCCTTTAGTGTGAAATAGGTTTGCGTACAGGAACTCATAATCTTGAAAGAGTTTGGTGAAGGGCTATGTAACAGTTCATATCCCCAAGAGCAGACTTCATGATGATTTATTCATAAAACCAAGGGGCCAATCATCCCGGCTGATTAATGAATGTACATGAAATCTGATCGAGGAATCTCCTCAGCACTGCATAGAGATGGGATTGAGTGAGAGCTCTTCATGGCTCCATCCTTGGCCCTTTTTCATCAGAGGTCATGGAGGTCTGTTTTTTCCTGGATAGCTCTGCTTAAGCACATGACCACATAAGGACAGGCAGCGCTGGCTCAGTTATGTAAACACTTGCTGAGGAATAGCTCCTTTGACGCTGCGTGAAATATCCCCCGACTCTGCAAATGTGAGTGCAGGAATAACTGTGCACTCTGTTCCCTTTGACATGAATTGTCCTCCTATAAAGTGTTAGCTTTTTACTGCAGTCTACATCTGCTTCTTGTCTCAAACAGCTTGGACCACCATACAAGACGTTTATTGCTGTTTATTTCTAAACAGAGGTGTTTAAGGCCCTTTCTCTCTGGCGAGACAGAAACTCCAAATCTTTGAATTTAAGAGTAAAGCTTATTGTATTGTAAAGACATCAGGGATGAGTCTGGACTTATGCACAGCCTCCCCTCTTTCCCTCACTTTTCCAGTCTCTCTTTTCCAGTCTCTGACTGATAGTAAACATCTACAGTCATCATCCTCTCATGTGCCACGTTTATCAGTTGATGGCAGTGAAGTATGTATTTGTTCAGTCTGTTTTGGTGCAGAAACAGGTCTGGCTGAAGGTCTGATGATATGAATTTTGATATTGGAGACCCTGTGCACACAGCGGATGACATGGACATAAGCACAGGGAGACAGCAGACAAATAAACTACACCTACCAGCTAATTAAATATGGGCACATCTTTGAGGTAATATGATTTCTGAAAACAGACCTGTGTGATTTCCAGCTGGAGAAAAAAAAAAGATATAAACAACTGTTAATGTAGCACAATACCCAGACTCCTTGGTGAAGTGGAAACAAATTCAGTATGTGATCACCACAGGCAACTTGGCAGCCATGTAGACTGGACTAGTCATAGCAAAACCCTGCCAGGACAGCCTGCTATCAGTCTGTTGTCTGAGGTCAGACGTCGACCCGTCACACTGTAGATACTTTGCTTCTGATGTCATGATGTCATCTTTATGCTGCAGGCATTTGCGTGGCAGCCGCCTGTTCTAAAAGATTAACCGGGGCTCACCGGGGAGGTTTGACCTGCATGAACCCTGTCAGTGCAGTGTTTGGGTGAATTATATCTCACCTCTGCATGCATTTCTTCCCTCTGGGACTTCAGGTCTCTGAACACGCTGTGATAATTCACTTGGAAGTTTTGTTTTTCTTCTCTGTTGTCTCAGAGTGAAAATGGAAATGGGGAAAAAAATATTTCACTGCCAAGCCTCTGTTTGGTCTTATCAAACAAATAAATCTGGATCTAACCCCGACAGAACATTTTTTACACTGCGTTGTTCCCATGCTGAACTGCTGAATGATCAAACTAACATGGCTTGTTCTTTGTTTTTCAGCATGACAGACTGTCAAGGTAAGGATTTAGCATTTTTTTAATCTCCTGTAATATGGAACTGTATTTTCTGAGAAAAATCAAAAATAAATGCCCTAAATAAAGTGGCATTGTGAACTGAATGTGTTACTTTTAGATATGACTCCAGTGGGGAGAGTGCGACAGACAAACCACTGGGCCGCACCAGCTCTTACACTCGGAGAGAGACAAGGCTGGCTGCTCTGAACAGACAGGAGCAAGACTCCACTACCAAAGACTATAAGAAGGTAGTAACTTTTCAGTTTCTACAAGCACAATCCCCCCTGAATGATTCATGTGGTGCAGAGAGCTGTTGGATCACCGGGCAGATTTATCTATTTTAATAACATTCCATTGGGGGCAGACAGATGGAGATTTAATTGGACTTTCCGATAATAAACAATATCAGCATCTCCGCAATCTTTAAACTAAAATTTACACAGTATTTAACCACACAGTGTAATGTCTACATCTGTCTAAAATACTGTCTTTATCATATGAGGCTGCTGTGCCACTATACACTTTGACTTCATGGACAAATTAGTATTACACTAGTACAGTATGTTTTTAAATGTTCACATTACAGCAAAGGTTAATATTTTAACTAAACTGATGAAGAAAAACCTTGGCATATAGCCATACTGTACGGTAACGTTAGTGTATTATGAATTACGCTTATGGTACATTTAATACATTCATAAATTATTGTTTATGGGTTTAGACCAGAGGTTTTCAATGTTTTTCAGACTAAGGACCCCTTAACTCAAAGAGAGACAGAGCAGGGAACCCCTACTACATATATTGCATAAAACTGAGTTGCACTTGGGACATTTCAGGAATTTGGGTCTTCCCTTGTTTGCATGTAGCTGCAAAGTCAGCAGCTGTTGTAGCATGGCTAGTTGCATTAGCCTCCCCTCTGCACTTTCAACGTGGTTTCCAAGGTGGACGGTGTGTCAGAGGCTGGTAGAAAGTTATAAAACAATCCATTGAGGCTCACAAGGATGTCTGTAACCTCGACACAGTAATACAGCTAATTTGCTAATATGGCAAAAAAAGAGAAAAACACAAGGATTCATGGGTAACAGTCAACCTACTGTTAACTAAATAGGTTTTATGAATAGGCTGATTTATCTTTGCTAATAATATATTAGATTTACATTTTTGTGGATTTTAAAGCACATTTTACGAACTAAAACCTTAATTAATTAATTGATTAAATTATTTAGAGGTCTTTTTGCGACCCCCCTGCAGTGATTCTGAGGACCCCCTAGGGGTCACGGACCCCCGTTGAAGACCCAAGGTTTAGACAATGGTCTGTTGATATAAGGTGACAGTCATACAAAAAACCCCAATAAAAATAAAAGAAAATATCAGGTTTTGGATAATGTTGATAATTATGATATTACATACATTGTACTGATAGATACACCAAAGATGTTCAATATTAAATTAACGAATAAGCAGCTAAGTAATTGTGAAATCAGAATACACTGAGTAAAATATGTCACTGAACCAAACCTGGCTGCAGCTAGCTGGCTAACTAACATTAGTTAGCTAGCGACAGAAGCTAGCGAGTTTTGGTAGTTAAGGTTAACTTACCTCTGTAGCGTTTTAATTCTGAAGTCCTCAGAATAGGACACACGACTCTGTAAAGAGCAGACAGGCAGACACTCTTTTTCCTTGGACGCTGTTGCCACTGATGTCGGCTGAGCTAGCTGCTAGCCAACACTAACATTAACTGAATAGCAGGTTAGCCCGCTAGCCAGGTAGCTAGCTAGCTGTCCAGCGGCTGTTGCTCTGTGTGCGCAGGCGCAGTTTCATTGGTTGATTTTTATATAAATGCAACAAATGTAAATCTCTTATTGTCTGGTCTTAATAGAATTAAACTGTTTTATAGATGTCAGTTCCTAGAGCTAGGACCGACCTGGGCAAAAAATAAATAAATAAATAAAACTGCTAAAACTGTTAAGCTAGCTAGCTCGCAGCAGCTAACTGGCAAAATCTGAAAGCAGCTGCAGAGGTTGGTTACTTAATTAAGAGAGGCAGGGGATTAAAGACACGTGAAAAAATACCATTATGAAATAAAAACACATTTTTGAAAATATATAATGAAATAAAAACAATGTCTGATAAAACTGAAGAATATCCAAATTATACTTAATTATACTTCGTAAATTATATATTAAAGAACTGAAGTGAATAAGATATCTTGTTACAATGTCCCCCCATGGTATCAACCCAGTAACAGTTGCCCCCCAGCAGGACAATGCACCATGCAACATCACAGATATACACAGGAATGGCCAACGAACATGACAAAGAGCTCTTGGCATCAAGCTCCAAATTCCCCGGATCCCAGTCCAAATGAGTATTCATAGGATGTCTTGGTACCACACCCTGCAGCCCATGAGACACAAAGGATCTGCCTCTGACACCCTGATGCCAGACACCACAGGAAGCCTCCAGAGGTCCTGTGTCCATGCCTCGACAGGTCAGAGGCACCTGTGGGGAGTGCTGTTGTCATGAAGGGACATACTTGGTCTGAAACGTGTCATGTGGCATCCATATGAATGCCAAGACCTAAGGTTTCCCTGCAGAATGAGATGATCAATGTTGTTAATTCTTAATATCTTGTGGTTGTCTATGTTTACTTGCTGAAGAAAGGATTTGGTGCAATAAAAGACCAGAATCTCTGAAATAAAGGTGTTCCTTATTTTGTCCACTTTCAGATGTATGCAGAAGCTTTGCATGAGAATGAGAAGCTAAAGTCCAGGTTGCAGGACAGCAAACATGAACTGGCCAAGATACGGTCCCAGCTAGAGAAAGTCACTCAGGTACAGAAAGCAGAAAGATGAAAACGGTCACTTAAGTTGTCTTTTCACTGTTGCACCATCATCCTTTTCCCACGGGGGCACAGATGGAAGGTCATGCCTGATTACTTTATGAAATCATGTTCAAAAATAAATATAATTCTCCAGAAAACCTCACAATAACAGAAGCATTCTGTCTTTTAGAGGCACGACAGAATATCAGAGAGATCTTCAGTACTTGAATCGGAGAAAAGGGTAAGTGCCTTGGCAACATTTTGGCATTTTATTTGTCATGCTCTTCAGCACTATCACGATGAATGTCCATCTCTTTTCCTCACCACTTTCCTGTAATTTTCCTGTCTGCTTTAATCATAGTCAAATGGCTTTTCACTCAATATACATATATTTCAGTTGTTTCTTCTTTATTTGCAGGAAAAACAAGCTCTTGAGAAAAGAGTGTCAAACATGGAGGATGAGTTAAAGGTCAGTGCTTGCAAAAATACATTCTGCACACTCACCCTGGGTTTAAATAGCATATTTTGTTTCTTATACAAGTCATGCATCATTTACCTCAGTGATTTTTCTCCCCTCCAACATTATAATAACACTAACAGTACTTGAAGGTACAGACCTCCAGCAGAGCCCCTCTCACCCATGCTAAATCAATCACGCCTACAAGCAAAGCAAAACACACACATATAGCACACTCCAGGGTTGCGGTTAGTCAGGTGGGTTTCAAGTCAAGGAGAGGGAAGGTTAATGCTTCAGGCTCATTACCCACAGTGTTCTGCTGGGCCACTTCCTGCCAAGCTGAGGAGGAGCCTGTGCTGCTGCTCCCCTGCTCCACTTATCCCACTGTTGGGGTGAACATGGTGACCTAGTTCCAGCTGAATACCAAACCCCGTCCAAGAGCAAAAGACCTGCTTTTGTGAGACATTCCTGCACTGCACTGTGTGTATTCTGCTTCACAAAGAGAGACAGGGCAGAGCAGCAGAGAGATTTCAGGCCTGAGTAGACGTGGTCTGCACTGTACGTGTGTGCAAGCAGTCACAAATGACACAGTAAGATTATAATTTGATTGTTATGGTAATGTTATATTCCTCAAGAGAAATAAAATCACGGCTCCAGTCTGAGAAAGTGTAATATGCAGACAGTGACGGGGACTTTATAAATAGGACAGTGTTGTATGTCAGCAGCAGATGTTTGACCCCCGTGTTGTCGTGGTTCCCTCAGCAGGACGCCCCACTGCGGTTCCGCTGTGGGTACCAGCCCTGAGAGCAGGTTGTCTCAGGGGAGGGGGGATGGTGAGTGGTCGCTATGACGCAGAGGAGTGATTGACACCTGCCTGTCACCTCACATGATTCTGTTCCATCAGTGACTCGGGCATGTTTACACGTGTGGACACACATGTACGTCACATGATAAGCTGGAATAATTAAGTACTTTAGACAAAATGAATTGATACAGCGGCACAGGCACACGTTTTTATTTTCTTTAGATGCAGAGCACGCCAGTAAGCTGGCTATTCACTCTCTCACAAAGTCACTTGTTCACGTTTAGCAAGCTACAGATTGCTGTTCAGTCATTATCAGATTAGTGCCACCCACTGGAAAGGAAAGATAGCAACATAACTCAACTATTGATGTAGGATTTTCCTAAAACGTATGGACTTTTACAGAAGTAATTCCTCTCAATCATCATTTATAACTTAACAGAAGTTTGTGGTGGTATATTTATCTGCAGAGACTCTGCCCTCTGCCTGTTTTTCTCATTTTTTTCTTAGTTTTCTATGTTCAGGACGTTCCGGGGCAGTGTGCAGGTGAGGACTTAATCAGAAGGTAGC
>JAPZEB010000002.1:25680331-25695643 GCA_029783705.1 Chaetodon striatus
ATTACTTATTTAATTTTATTTATTTATTTATTTTCTTGCCAGGGTTGGGGATATTATACATATTTCCTTTTTTTAAATGTTACTGTTCACGTTTAATGTTTAAAACTCAATAAAAAGAGGATTCAAGGATTTAAGGGATTCATCCTCTGAGGAGGACAGATATTGCTATCCCTATCATGCTAGCAGTGTGGCTAATAACTAATAATAGTTATATGCCAGTTATTAGCTAATAAAAACAACAGATAGATGCAAAAGTTTCCAACCTTGTATTAAGCTTGTTGTAAATTGTAATTCTGGAGCTCACTGGTTCAATCCCTGAACCAACAGATTAAATCTTGGAAAGGAAGTAACAGAGGGCTGCTTGCCCCTCTCCTGTTACCACCTCTGAGATGCTCTTAAGCAAGGCTGTCAACCTCCATCTTCTACAGTGAAGCTGCATGGTGACCAGTTCAGACTGCAGTCGCACTCGGCAGCCTCCAGGTGTGAACGTGTGTAACTGTGTTGTGTGTGGGGCGGGGTGATCCTGAGTCAACAGCATCCATGCTCAGGAAACATTCCCTGTGACGAACACAAGTTAAAAATAGACCTCTTATCCAATATGCAATTCATATAATACTCAATTACTGAAATCTGTGGGAGTTTTGAGCCCCATCTCCCAACGTGCGTCTCATTTCGTTAGCGTTTGAGTCATCAGAATTAGTTAAAACAAAATGGCTCGGCTCCCCGGCCCAGAGCAGCGCAGCCATGGGCATGATCTGGCCCTTATCACTAAACACACTGCTCTGAGTTGGATGAGGATCAAGCACTTTTATCTTTGGTGCACAAACAAACAGGGTGTAGCAACCACACGTACTAACACAGCAGTTTAACTGAGAAATTAACTGTGATACATAAAGGTTTAACGTGTCTCTTAAAGTCTACCAGCTGAGACACATGAAGGTGAAAGCAGATGGATTCAATATCTGTAAAAAAAAAAATTAAAAAAAAGACTACTGTAGACTTTGAGGAGGCATCAGTGGAAACTGGGAGAGGCTGGCTGTGTTGTGTACTTCTTTCATTTCAAAGGAACTCAACTTATTGTTTTTAAGAACACATACTACTTTGAATGGATTAAAAAACTACTTATGCTTTTGGGGTGGGAATAAACAAACATTACATTTGTGCTGCTTAAAAAGAAAAACAGAATTTACATAACAAGTATCAGGAATACTTTCTCCATCACAAGGCAATGCAAATGTGTCTTTGAAATGGCTTACATAGTATACCTAGAGTAAAGACTGATATTAAGGACTTCTTCTTGAAACAGCCAAATAATTTGCTAACGTAGCTACTTGCACGTTCTGCTGTGGGATTTGTGTTATGGATGTAAAAACAGAAATGCCAAAGAGTTGATGAATTTTACCTTGATTCTTACTCTCACAGTATATGATAACACAATTGTAATGCTTTGACACGATGTCTTTTGTCTTGCAGCATAAATATTTCTGTATTTCTGGTATTTTTGTAGCTTTATTACAGACAGTGGAAAGATGACAGGAAGTGAGGGACATGAGCCAGACTCAAATCAAGGACTAGGGCTGGGTATCGGTTCCTTTTACTCATTAAGGTATCAACAGTACCAGAATAACCCAGTACCAAGTAGTATCAAAACCCTTTTTGTATTTAGATCTAGAAAAACAATCTATTTGTACGGTTTTGCTTACATCCGATCACTGCAAGCGTTCTTAGATTTCATGCAATGTGTGATTGGCCCCCTTCCACAGCAGCTACAACCCATACAGTCTACAGTGTGGTTAAGTTGAGAGCAGTGTATTTGGCAGAGTTGGCAGTTCAACATATCAAGATGCTACCAAAACATTATGAAGTATGGTTTTACTACAAGCCAAACTATTCACATAATAGGTATCAAATGAAGTACACTATAGACCCTTATTGTGTTTATAAAGAGCGATGATGTATTTTATGGGCGACAGTAGTGGTGTCGGTGTGAGAAAACACATAAAAAAACATAAAAAGCACTACAACATTGATATTTCTTAACGGATTGCAGTGACTTGTTTTTCTGTCCATGAGTTTATGATCTACATGTAGTGGAAAAGAAGTTTTGTCTCCAGCTAATTTGAATCTCGATATTTAGGCTATAATCACTGCTGCTAAATGCTCAGTAGAGGAGTGTGTGTTCAGCTTATTTAAATTATTTAATTATTTATATTATAAGGTGTCAGATAAATCATTATAAAAATTGTAAAAACTCACATTTGTAAAGCATGGTTTTGGCATATTGTCCTGGATTAATAGTTTTGAAGATGTCCTCATATAATATAATTTAATGTGAAAGTACAACTTATCAACGTGCTTGTGTGCTAGCTAGCTAACGCTGTCTGCTTATTAACACCTCGATCATAACAAAGCATAGTAACTTTCAACACTGCTCACTTCAGAAAAGGTCACAGCAACAAAACACGTTTTTGTTTATGTTAAGTTATAGCCTATAATTGTCCATTTATTAATGTAAACAAAGAACATGTTTTCTTGGGGAGTCCTTTCTAAAACGAGCAGTAGTGAAAGATATTATATTCTGTTATGAACAAGGAGTTAATAAGCAGACAGTGTTGGCTAGCTGGTTCAAAAGTTGTCTGTTACTTCCACATTGAATTATATTGTATGGGGACGTCTGCACACGTTTTAACCAAGGACAAATCCATGCTTTATAAAAATCAGTTTTAAATATTCCTTATGATGATGAATTTTCTTTCACCATGTCAGTAATTCTATTCATGTGAGCCAAACACACACTCCTCTATGCAGCATCCAGCTGTGATCATAGCCTGAATATTGAGATTATAATTAACTGGAGACAAGGCTTTCTTTTCTACTATGGTGTCCTCGAAACAGTTTTCTATGAAAATGAAAGTGGTCTTAACCTGTATTCCTGCTCTGACATCCAACAGCACAAGAAGACATTTTTATTCTGGGTATGTCCACTGTTCCTCTCTGATATCTGCTGTTTTTCTGCCACCAATATGCAACTGCTGTTACGTAACTGTGACGTCTACTCAAAATTGGTCTCTGTATCACTTTAACATATTGGTAGTGGTAGGTAATTTTTTAAACGATACTCAGTCCAATCAGGGATGTTGTGGTTTGTGGTCAGCATCTTAACCCGTACACTTGAGAGGGTGCACCTTGCAGTATATTAAATGGGCTCAACTGCATATGTTTTATGCGATAAATAAGAATATAAGAGATAAATAAGATTAGTAGGAGATATTTTAATCACACTCATGCACACTAATGGATTATCACATCATATGTTGTCTTCATCATCATTAGAGAAAAATATGAGTCACTTAGAAACGCTCAGATATGCCTACAGGCTAACTGCTCTTACTTAATTGCCTCCCACCTGTCAAACTCTAATGATAATAACTACATCTCCTTGCTCTCAAACACATGACTAAGAGATGCTGCTTCCTTATCTGAAGTCATGCGTTTGATGACCCACTGACCACGGAGTGTGACATCCTCCCCAGTGACAGGAATCTCAAGCCGCAGATAAGCCAACTCCATGTGAGACGAGGGGGATTGTGTTTATTGAGGGCTTATTAGCACCCAGGTCAGATACAAGAGAAAACAACCTAAGGAGAGTGAGCTAAAAGTCATGCAGCTGTTTCATTACACGACAACAAGTACCCCGAACAGCAATTAATTAACAATCTACAGCCAGACGGGCAAAGTCCCTTTGTTTTCCCCCAGCCCTTACAACTTGCCTGTAAATCAGATCACACAGCTGTCTGCCAGTGGCCAATTTATATGTGTTTAAATTTAAACTTATATTTGCTGCATTTGTGATAAAATGCAACACATAGTTAAAACCTGAAAACATCTCTCAAAATGGCTTCTGTAAAAGGAGAGAAAACTGGTCATGGGGTCATGCGACTGCAGCTCGGGGCAACAGTCAGGAGCAGTGGGGCGGCAAATTAAGTATTGAATATTAGTCACTGTGAAAAGGTTGTTGTCGTCAAAGAGAAACAACAGCAGAAATGGCGGCTTGGTTTTTACAGGCCACCAGACGACTGGGGTCCTCAAAAGGTAGAAAGTAATCTTTATAATGTGACCCCAATGAAATCATTCAGCCTCCACTGAGGCCCCTGCCATATGTGACATTACGGGTTATGCGTGGGTGGGCTGCGTGCTTGGCCTCCAGCTGTAGTCGCTGCGCATCCTGTGCGGCTTCGTTTCCTCTAAGTCTCACTAATGTGATTGCCTCAGTAAACTGGGTTGGATTATTTAAACATGTACAAGAAGTCAGTAACTTTTTCCAAGTACTAGAGAGACTCTTAATTTGATAATTTCAGATTTACGCAAATGCTACTTTTATGCAAAGTGGTATGTCTTTCACAGCGGGGCAGATTATCTCTTTCTGGGAAGTTGCATGTGTGTGTGTGTATGTGTGCTCTGACTTTGTATTTGCTATGCTGAGTGACTCTTTCATCTGAATCCCACTGAGCTATTTTAGGTGCGAGCCAAGTTGTGCAAGATTTCGAGGATATCATTTGAATAAGTATTGGTTCAAAGACGTCACGCGCATCTTGAATTTATGATAAACACACTTGAAGGAAACGGGAAGAGAATATTGGCGCGGCTACCGCTGAGTCACAGCTGACCTCTGATCCGTCTGGACTCGATTTCAGCTGAAAATGTGTACTGGAACATTTAGAGAACAGGGGGGCATAGTATTTTATTAGATCCATCAGACAGAGCATTACTGTAGTCGGAAAAGCCGGGCTGAGATGGTGGAGTTGTTTCAATTAGAGATAATGTGCAGCTTTGTTCCTGAACTCTTGCTACTCTATGGTAATTCACCCCTGCTGAAATGGACTTGGGGCTCCCACAGTCATAATGGTCTCATTTTGGCCGAGTTTTAATAGGATTACAGGGGGGATACTGATGGCTGCATTGCTTGTTATTTACCACTGAAGGATGAGACAGTGTGTGGAACGTGGCCTGAGCCAAACCTAAGAGTAGTTGTATAAGAAGGAAAATTCATTATAATTATAGAAACGTAGCAACTGCCATTTCTATTATTGCTCATTAGCTGAACTCATTACTGATAAAACTTTTACAGACGTGCTAACGATTCTACGACATCATTAACGGTTCTGTATGTAACTTTTTATATGTATTTATGATTGTTTTTTATTGGTGAACAGGATGTAAAATAACTTAAAAACTGAGACTTTCTTGGTTTCCTCTAGCCAGTGGTGTAGTGAAGGGTATATGCAGGTCGGCTAAACAGGGTATACCTGCCTCTTTTTCTGGCTGTTTACAGTATACCCACCATCAACCAAGGCCATTGGAATATGAAAGTATACCAATTCTCTCCTTGGTAACCTACCCATCTTCTTAGCAGTACACTAACCTAATTAGCTGACTCACCACTGTCTCTAGCAGCCTGTGGACTGACCTCTATGTAAAGGACTCGGGCTGAATTTTGCAGGAAAATCCAAAGGATGTGACATTGTGTGCAATCCTGAATGCCTTGCCTGTCTTGCGCCCTGCTACAGTGCCAGCAGTATGCAACAGTAGCTAATGTTAGCTATGAGCTATTGATGCTGTTACATGGATTAGACCCCACACTACACTGTATTAAGAGACCTGGTTACAGCATGAAAGTCTGGACCCTGTCAATTCCTACAAAAATTTGTCATGTATAAAGCCAAAAAAGCTCTTTTTACGCAGTGTGAAATTACCCAGATGATTGGTGTTGCTTCTGCATCATTGGGCCCACAGAGGAAGTGAACAAGAGACTTACACTGGCCGAGTTGGCTTCTTCTGGTTTAGCACTCTGCTAACTTAATTGGTGATAAAATCATTTAATCTTTTGGCTTTTGAAATGTTATTGGAATAGATGGATCAAATCCTGATAGTGAAATGACTCAAAAAGGTTTATCCACTGATTTCTTTCCAAATGTAATTCCTCAGTTTGCAAATTACTTAATCACCTATTGTAAAACGCAACATCAATGCAGCGCATCTCAGGTTCAGCTAGCTAGCTCCCTTAGCTTGCTTTCTCTAAAATATTTAAATATTTAAATTCTTATATTATATATTTGAGAGGATATGTTGGCATCTTGCTAAATTACTTTCCCAGCTTACGTAACACATCATACTAACACAATGTATCATGACACTCAGTGTTGATTTATCCAACAATAAATGACATTACGGTACAAAACGCTTTTACTAGCCAAGGTTAATGCAGGACTGGCCAACAAGGTTAGCCAGCTACATGTAACCTAATTATTCTGTTGATTGCTCGTAACATCAGCTGATAATGTAACTTGCAAATGGCATGCTAGTAATATTATTATAAATATGATTTAAATGTATATCCCAGCCTTCTATCAATAGATAAACAGTCTTGTGTTTATCACTGTTTTGGACGATGCCTTGGTGCTCGCCCATGGCTGGGGAGTGTGAGTATGCTGACTGCAGTTCACCTAACAGCTTCAGAGAGAGGTGTCACCGATAACAAGGATTCTCTTAAGGTTACATACAGCACCTTTAGCACTGTAGTCTTTCTAGCTGCTGCTAGTATCTTCTGTGCCTTTTCTACTGATGCATTAAGATATCTCTTCTCCATCTATCATCACATAATGTCAGTGTACAGTCCCAAAGAGATCTCAGCTGGCATGCACAGTCAGATAAACGCCAAGTGTGTGGCAGAGACAGATTCCTGCAAGGTAACCTACTGTAGTTGCAAAACACTCCCTTTTTTGTTCATGGGAGAGAGCCAAGAGACTGACAAAAGCTCTGGCAAATCCAAAAACGCAGCACATGGTGTACAACATGTGCCAGAGCCAAATTCTTGACCAAGAGCATTTAAGTCCCCTGCCACAATACATCGATGGTGAAGTGCCAAGCATCTGTCCGGATGCTTTAATGTGACTTAACAGTAATTAAGCCATTAAACTCAGCTAACAAGGCACTGGCTTCAGTGATCAGCAAAATCCTGCAAGCCATCTCTTTTTTAAATGTGTGTGTGTACCCTAATTTGGGTTTATGTGGGACATATAGCCCACAGTTAATGGCGGCATTACTGTCAAAATAGCTTTGACAAATCTTAGAATTTTAAAGGCTTATTTCACTGGTGCCAACCTTTGTTTTTTGCTCCTTAGATGAACTGTAGTATTTTAGGTCAACACTGTAGCAATAAACTTTTTAGTAATCTCCGTGCCAACAAACAACAGACTGAATGACATTTACACATTCACTCAGCACCGGATCTGCAACACAGTCAGCAGAACTGCTTATGCAGCCGTCCAGGACAGGACATTTACAGAGGCATTAGCCCCCTGTGTTTAGCCTCAGGGCTGCACAAACGCTCAGAATGCAAACATATACACAATAAAAGCATCCACAAGAAAAGACCATGACCATCAATCACAAATGTCAACGTGGCAATTACACTTTTACGTCAACAAAATGCGAGCGCATCAGGAAATCCTGCCACAGCTGATCGAGGGCAGCAACTGAGATAAGGATGTCAAAAAGGTGCCGTGCACATCATCTCACGAAACAGAATTAGAGAATAGCCTCTCCCTCATATATCTCATTGTGTGCTGACCCAAAGGGCGGTCCAGAGAGGCTCATTTACAAACCTGCTTGTGTAGATAAAACAATGCTTATTCTCACCTGCAGCTGAATGTGACTCAGCTATTATCAGGAGGGATCCTTGAAAAGGAGATGGGAGGCGCCGGGGTTTGAATGCTGAGCGAGGAGCTGCAGGGATCATTTACAGCCAGTTGCCATACATCCTCCCTCTCCCCCTCAGCACAACCCCTTTCCCCGTCCCCTGATAGGTCGATTAATCATTCTGTCACACAGATAGTGACCCAATCTGCATGTAAGGCTGTGAGGAGAAACTGTAAAAGAGGAGAGGGCTTCTGCAGCACTGCAGATAGGCCACATTGACTGACAGTCTTGTTCCGAGAGGGAAAATATGTAGACGGCGAGACTGCAAGTACAAAATCTCTTTTCAAGTTAAATGAACAGTTTTGGGAAATATGCATATTCCCTTTCAAGTGAAGAGTCAGACGAGAAGATCGGCTCTCATGTCTGTCCATAACATGTTAAGCTACAACCAGCAACCAGTTATCTTAGCTTAGCATGATCACTGGAAAGGAAGGGAAACAGCTAGCCTCTAATGCTCAGTAATTAACACGTCAAATCTTGTTCATTTGAATTCTTATAAAACAACATAAAATTGACAGTTCACCATGTCATGGAGGGTTGTGTACCGGACTATTTCTTTACTATGAGCAGTTGCCAGGCAACCAGCAGATACTCCAGGAAGTTGGTAGTCCCAGCCAAGGAAACTATAAAAGATGGAAGGTCATTACTTCAGTGACAGCATTCAAATTTTCCACTGCTGCTACACTTTGGTGCCACGATGGGGTGGGCATGACAAGTCCCAGTATAAGCCATCATATCTGTGCTGTTTCACCTTTGACTGAAAAATGCCCCCACATAATAAAAAAACAAACACACATTATGTGATGTTGACTGATGCTCTTTAGCAAAATGGGCACGTATGCGTTTGTTGTTATAGGTCTATAAACAGATCATGGCTCTGGCCAGCAGTTCCACAAAATATAAAGTCTGTTTTGTTCAATACATCATGATACATGATCCAAAAGGGCAGGTCTGACCTATTATCCCTGACCAGACTTCAGTTAACCAGATCACAGATTGTCACTGTCTAGTGAGTATATACAGCAGTTATGTATATGAGCATCAAAGAAACAGCCAATCTTCAGACTGTTAATGATAATGTAATATTCAGCAGGGCTAACTTTAGCCAGCTTTCTCCATAATGTTTCCTATTGTTGTAAGGGGCTGGAGCTAATTGCCAAATTAAGACAAATCTTGAGCTTTATAACTTACTGGTACTTGTTACTTTGTTTATTAATGGACGAAGTTGCATTTGCACTCTGTTAGTCAGCAATAAGTCTGGTAAGATGTCCAACATTAATTTGGAAATAAAGCCGTTAATGACAGTAAGAAATAATCCTTGTGAAGGTTTAAAAGAAACACACAGGAAGCTGCAGTGCTGATGAATGATAGCTAATGTTGTCGGTGAAGATTCTCAGTCATCCAGGTCACGGTAATCATAAGTAGGCCTACTACTGTATATCAGGGGTAACTGGACTTGTTTGCGTTTCCTGAAGACGTTTCGCCTCTCATCCAAGAGGCTTCTCCAGTTCTGAAGAAATGTCTTCAAAACACGCAAGCAAATCCAGTTGCCTACAATATAGCTATTGATAGCTAATGTTACAGTCTTTCAAGCTGAAACACTGTCACAACTTGTGTGCTAGCTAATATAGGCTAGATGATTAGCACAAAGACAAATGCCTGAGGCAAACTGCACAATGTTGTGGCAGTATGGTCAGTGATAACAGGTCCGACCTGCCCTGTTTGGACCAAACGGGCTTGAGTTAAGTTATATGTACCAATATAAGACCAGTACAAGCAAACTGCAGGCATAAATTTAGATAAAAGACCTGACATCTTTCAACATCAGATAATGCGTTTTTTTTTTTGTTTTCTTTCGTTTTGGGTTTTTTTTGTGGAAGCTCTTGTAAGTCAAAGGTGAAACAGCACAGATTTGATAGGTTATAGTGGGACTTGCCATGCTTGCTCGATTAATTTCAATAGAGGTGGCTCCAAAGTTTGGCACCAATGCAATTGTCGATTGCTGTCAATGACATCATGTCCTTTCCTTCCTTTATAGTTTTCTTGATTCAAGCCAGGAAATACCCTGGCACATAAACTTTTATCATCTTTTTTTGACCGGTTAACAACTGTGAGTCTTAATGGTGGTGGTAGGTTACAGTTGAACAGAGGCAGAGTAACTAAGTGCCCTGCCTCCAGTCTTTGTGCTAAGCTAAGCTAAGCTAAGCTAAGCTCACTGGCTGCTGGTCATACAGAAACAATAGTGGTTTAGGTGTTCTTATTTAACTCACCCCCAAAAAGCAAATAAACATATTTCCCAAAATGATTCTTTTAAACTAACTCCTGCATATGTGTGCAACTTTTGACACAGAAAATCTCTGCATAAATTCAAAGCTTTTGCTGTGATATTGTGGGCGTTACACAAAACATCTCAAATATGATGAAACACACTGAAAATATTTTCACTCGTTCTCTACAGCAAAGTGTTACCCTGCTTTGTAGTACGCTCTCTCTGACCATCAGAAATCCTCCAAGAGGCTAGATTGTGAGAAAAAAAAAAGAAAAACGCTGCTAGAGGTCTCACAGCAAAAAAAAAAAGGCATGTTTTTCCTCCCTCTGAAGATTAAAGAGTGGTGAAAATGCCCCGTCAGCGCAGCAGGATGCTGTGACTGGTGACAGCGCCTGACCATTTAACACTAAAGCTCTCTGCCATCGTCTGCCAGCAACACAACATCAAATGGGCTGGGGCCAGGACTGGGAAGGCTCAGCTCTCACCTGGTGTGAGAAGCTGACAGCGGCTGAGCAATCTCAATGATAGTTGTGCTAATGTGTCAGAGAGAAAATCACTGACTCATTCTCAGAGTCCAGTACGGGGGGGCTTTGTCACTTTGAACATACCTCTGCTTGCAGATACTTTAAAATATGACCACATGAAGATATAATGAAGCAGCAGGAAGTAGGAAAACAAGGGTGATGTGGGTGCAAGAGGGCACACCCACTCAAGCATGACACTCTGGGAGGCTGCACAGTTAGAATAAGCCTCTTTTATTTCTCCTCTTCTTTGAGCAGTTCTCAGCAAACGGGCACCAGCTGCCTTCTTGGAGGGAGCCAAAAGAAAAAAAAGAAATAAGATTGGTGAACTTCAAAGCATCCTCTCATTTTTCTGGTTATGTATGAGAGACTCGGAGAGTAGTTCTCAGTGTGAGAGCCAATGGGAGCGGCAGCCTGAGGTACGGACTTAATGAGCCTGTCTGAATGTTTTAGAGCCTGACAAAAAAAGAACCTTCAGAGCATGCTCAGTATCAAATAGTCTCCTGCACTCCGGATATTGGAGTAAACATGTATGCAGGTATACTATATACCCAGCTGCAGACACATATAATATGATCCCTCACATCCTCCACAGTGTGTTTGTTTACCATACTCCTGAAACCTGAGTGATCATGTGACCACTCTGAATACAAGCTATTGACTTTATCTGATAATTACAACACCAGAGACCCTCAGGAGAGAATAAACCCAGGTTATATTTCAAGATGTTACTTCAGGACACAAAGCAACGATGAATAATTCTCTTTGTGCATAATGTGAGAATTGAAATTTTAATTTGAGGTTCATATCAGGCTAACAATCTCAGTCTCTCAGTAACTCTTAAAAAATAATAACCTACCTATTCATAGCCAGCTTGTTTTAATGAATTTAAATCTGATTTCATTAGAGCTCAATTGTGCTAATGATGAGTCTGATGCAGGAGTCAGTGCTAGGTGGTAAGAGGTATGGCAGCCCAAGATAGGTTTTGTCCTTGGTACTGTCACCTCAGTGCTGCCTGTGCTATATGTCCCATGAGAGACAGCAGAAAAAAAGAGCATCCTGCAGCACTTTAAAAAAATCCCCACCCCTCTACTCTCTATAGTCCTCAGCACAACTGTCAGCCTCTTTTTATGTTTGGCTACTCACTCTCAAAAGATAGAGAGCACCGTGGCTTGCGTCCGTTCCGTTACATTGCGGATATAATACAGTAGACATGAGGTGTTTTAATGTAGTGTGCCTTTTTTGGCTCCAGTTGTTTGTTTCTGTGCGTTCGGGGAGGTCGTGAAAGATGCCGATGTGGCTACAGGGGTAAGCAGAGCATCTGTCAGCAGGGCAGCCTCCTGGACACTCTCCAGGAAATAGGTACTACACCCGCCAGGCAAGCTAAATGAGGCATGATCAATGAGAATAATCTAGATCCAGAGCTACACCCCCCCCCCTTCTTCTAAAAACAGAGCCTGATGTGGAATCTTGACGGATTGCACACAAAATGGGTGAAGACAGGGTCCAGAGCTGGATCCTGGTGCAGATCAGGACCTGGAGGATGTTCAGTATTCCCTTCACAAGGCTCATGAATTAGCTTTGAGTAAAGTTTGGACCACATGCACCAGGAAGTAACATGCACACAGCACCTGCATTATGAAAACCAACAAAAAGGAAATGCCAAGTCAGACACTGCCTGCAAAAACTACAGCAGCAACCCATAGCCTTTTAACTCTATTCCATATTCCTCAAAGGAAGTGTTCAAGCAATGCTGAGAGGAGTTGAAATACGCCCTTACCAGCACTACCGTAATTCCGTAATCCTGTTCTCCACAAAAGGCTAACCCATTCACCAAAGAGGCACTTGGGGTTAATGTTACAATGCCTTAATAACGTCCCTCGACCGCACTCCCATCAGCACCAGAAACTGCAGTCCTCTTCGCACTGTTTCCACTGCAGCACTACTTGCTCTCCCATACACACACACACGTACACACACACGCTCACTCATTCTCTCGGTGACTACCCCCACCTCTGTTTCTCTCAATCCCCTCCTCCTCTCCCTCGCTCCACTCTTTCTATCTCTGTCACTGAAAGGATCCCCCTCCCCTCCCCTTTTCCCCCCTCTCCCGCTTTCTCTCCATCTTCCATCTCTTCCTCCACTCCAGCTCTCACTACCCAGCCGGCTGATTTGTGATGCTGCTCACAAGGTGCTGTATGCAGCAATCTGTGCCCCGGTCCAATGCATAAGGGCACTCCAAAAGCATCCATATGCTCCACTGTCCGACTGGCACCCACACCCTCGTTCATACAGTGCAGCTGCTCAGGAGCGCCACGGGGCTCAGAAATGTTCCTGAGCTGCAGCTGCATGAGAAAACAGTGGATGTAAATAAGTAAACGGGGAGGAAAAAATCCCATACTGTAGATGAGACCTCTAGATAATAAGACAAGAAGAAGCCCGTCATTTGCTGTGTGCTTACCGCAGCAATAGTCCGCTGCTGAGTCTCTTTCTCTCTTGCCATCTCTATCCATTTATCTGAATTATGTCTTTGGACTTGCACCACTCCCACTGTCATCAAGCAAGATTTTAATCCTACGACAGCGGCACAAAGACTAGCAGGGTATGGTGTATGTAAGCGTATGAATATATGAGTCTTTGGTATGATTTAAAAACCTTTTGCCAACCCCACACTGCTTTATTTAAGCATCTGAAGCTCAGTAATGATAATTTTGAGTTTGATCCGGTGATAATAATCGCTAAAAAGGCTTAAAAAAATGAATAAATCATAGTCTACTTTAATTGCAAAATCGTCAGCAATGCCACGCAGACCTCTTTAGCTCACACTGCTTCTTCCCCTTACAGGGGGCACATTACTCTGTAAATCTGCTTGTTTAATGACAATATGTGACGCACTCTTTCGCTTAACACCAATGCTGAACCAGACAGTTTGGAGCCCTTTGGGTATTACTGTGTGTCACCGAGAATTATCATCGTCATCTAAGTGAATCACCCTCCTTACTGGCCAGCAATGAGCACTTGAACAAGAAATCAATAAAGTCTCAATCAGAGAAAATGGAAGGTAGCGAGAGAGGAGATGACTTTTTGTAATTTCAAAACATACAACTGGAGAGAGAGAGAGAGAGAGAGAGGGGAATGTAATTTGTTTCCTGTCTGAAGCGAGACCATTTTTCAGCATTGGGTCCAGGTTGCAATGCATGGATGGTGATTTTGAATTAGAAGTGATCTGGTAATTATAGGGGAGATGAAGCTATCCCAGTAAAACCCACATATAGAAATATGAGAGCTCTTAACATCATGATATCTTCACCTTTGATTGAAGGTTGCTCAAGTGTACACACTGTGAGTGGCAAAGCTAGAGTTATTCTAAATCTTTCACTTATTGTCTCAAATCCCATGATAACATCAAAACCACTGAGGTGCAGAGCTGATTGTTCCAACTGAAGATGTAAATCTTTCAAAGTCTACTGTGCAGGATTTTCCTAAAAAAACAATGTATAGACTCAGACAAAGTAATCTCTCTCAATCATCAGTGATGACCTACTAAGTGTCTGTCTGTGTATTTATATGCAGAGACTCTGCCCTTTGCCCATATTTTTTTATTCATTATCATTATCCTCTTAAGGGTCGAGTGGGGCTGGAGCCTATCCCAGCTTACAGTGGGCGAGAGGCAGATAACACCCTGGACAGGTCACCAGACTATCACAGGGCTGACACACCCAGACAGACAACCATTCACACTCACATTCACACCTATGGGCAATTTAACCGTACCAATTAACCTGGCCTGCATGTCTTTGGACTGTGGGAGGAAGCTGGAGTAGAAAACCCGCAGTGACACATGTACACTCCACACAGAGGGACTCCCCCACCCTCTTGAAGTGAGGCGACAGTGCTGACAACACCGTGCCGCCAGTTTTTTCTCGTTTTCTACTTATTTGTTGTGTTTGGGACATTCCTGTGTCCAGGAAGTAAGTGAGGACTTTATAAAAGGGTAGCAACCAGGTGCCAGACCATAAACAGCACACATCCAAGTGTAAGTTACAAAAAACCCACAACTATAGCGAACAAGAGTGAATCTGGAGTCAGCTTTCACTTTCACTTTCCATGGCAACTATGTTTACAAACTGCAGAAATGTGAACCTGAGTCACATGACTTGGACTCGAGTCACAAATGTGATGACATTAAACTCAACTTGACAAAATCAAAAAAGAGTTTTACTAAATAAACACAATTTTTAAAAAGCATTCATTAATTTCGGAAATTTCACATATTACTCTGTTGTTAAAATTACATTACATTTGGTGAAGAGTGCATTATGACTTGTTTAGGACTCAAAACTCAAGTTTAGGACTTGGGACTTGACTCAGGACTCAATAGTCTTGATTAGGACTTGGGCTTTGCCTGTTCTGACTTGGGATTTAAATTGGGACTTGAGTTCAAAGACTTGAGACTTACTTGTTACTTGCAAAACCGTGACTTAATCCCACCTCTGACAAACACTGACCAACAATTCCTGCATAGTATTCCTTTAAAAATTGCTTATAAATGTATATTTTAAATCAGTGGTATCTGCTTCAGCCACAGGGTACAGATTTCTCCTTGGTCATTAGTTCAAGGTCCACAGTTTAATATATTCAGCATCACACTTGCATTTGTCCATCTCATGGAGCTAGTTTGCTGTCTCTAATAAGTAGCTGTAGCTTTGTGCCAGAATTTCACTGCACTTAAAAATAAAGTGGTTTTTTTTTTTTTTTTTTTAC
>JAPZEB010000002.1:25748603-25760717 GCA_029783705.1 Chaetodon striatus
TACCACAAGCTTGACGTCACATGGCAAAAAAAACAGCAGGTGCCTAGAGCACAGAAATGCGAGGCGAGCGCAGAAACGCAAGGCGGTCGCAACGCAAAAACTGCATGCAAAAAGCTTCATTCCCATTACAAACAATTACAAAAAGGCGCCTCCAGCTGCTAAAACATGTCCTGTGTGATCAGGGCTTTACTGTGCCTCATTGCCCCTCTGTGTTTGGAATTCAACACTGCATAACAGTGATTTGTTTTAAAAACTCTGTCAACTTTGTCATTTATAAAGCAACAATATATACCTTGTAAAAGCAACAATATAGCATATTTATAAAGCACTAAATCAGGATATCGCAAACACGACAAAAAAAACAATGGTAGAGCCCCAAATCACTCTGTTGAGCCACCCGGATTGAGTTTCTGTCAATCGACTTATCATTGCAGCACCAATAACAAACAGTCTGTGGTTGTTAACCAAATAAGTTAAAGGCTATTTTCTGTAGGCTTTTGATGCTGAATAAATAAAATGAGAAATCAGGGTCATGGTATGAGGGACACTCCATATTGTACCCCAATAGTCCAACATTAAACACAAGCTACTGCGTGGCAACACTCACCATGATCCTCTGAAATAGTAGGTGTGTCACAAGATGTTCCACTTTTGTACTCTTGACCACATGATTCTTTTGAAGACTCCGGTGTCTCTGACGAACTCTCTGACCCTTTACAACAAGATGACTCCTTGTCTTCACTTTCTGTTTCATCCTCTTCCTTTTCGTCAAACTTGAGCCTCTTGACCTCATGCTTGTCAGCATCAGAGCCCTCCTCTTCCTCCTCCTCCTCCTCAGGGTGTTTGTTCTTTATCCCGCTGTTTGGTGTAAGTTCACCCTCTGATGGCGAGGAATCGCTGCAGCAAGGACAGAAACACAGAGATTCAATTAATCAAATTACATATATAGATTAAAGCAACAAGTAGCTCCTATATATTCCTTTTAAAGATGGGGAATTAAGAGGATCTGCTTTCGGAGGAAATGCCAGGGCTTGACAGATATCATCAGTGTCCTTTATTTTAAATAAAAGATACTGAGTAGACTTACTAAGTGTGCTACACACTCACAGTGCCACATACAGTACTGTATGTACCATACTTATTCCAATTACCCAATGTGGTGCTCCTCCACCTCCTCTGTTGTTGGCTCGGGCTCTTTACTGACTGTACAGTCAGGGAGCCCATTGGTGGAAAGTGAAGCCGACAATGACAGCTTTGGTCTGGTGAGCGGTTTTGGTGTGTCTGGTCCATTTACATTTCGACTGCAGAAAAAGAAAATGATCACTTCTTATGCAAGCTGTATCACATGATGGCAAATCAGCAGAACTACTAAAACCCAAACTGACAGGCAAGATGTAACAGCCCTTACTGTAGCCTCGTTTGTTTTTCAGATATTTGACTTTTAACTAGTTTTATTTTCCACTTGCTGGTGTATGAGGCAATTTTAGATTTGTGGAAGTCAATCACTGACAAGTATGTGGCTCCCACCTGTCTGAATATAGAGAAGAGTTACCAGGATACATCACTCCATTCATTCTGTTTACACTGGATGCCCCATTTTTCCTTCGAAAGAAGTAGAAAGGCACAAAAACAACTGGCTGTTAATTGTAACTTTGTAAGTGTGACTGAATAAGCAAACTCAAGGGAGCTTTCAGTGTGCATCAGAAGCAGCTTAAAGAGACAGTTCGCCCCAAAATACATATTTTTCCTCTTACCTGTAGTGCTATCTATCAATATAGATTGCTTTGGTGTGAGTTGCAGAGTGTTAGGGATATCTCAGCCATAGAGATGTCTGCCTTCTCTCAAATATAATGGAACTGGATGGCACTCAGGTTGTGGTGCTCAAAGCACAAAACAATACATTTGAAAAACTCAACAGCAAAGTCTCTTTCCAGAAATCATGACCCAGTTACTCAAGATAATCCACAGACCTTGTTGTAAGCAGGTTCATGTAGGAACTATTTTCTTTCTACCAAACTACACCTGCCAACCACATCACTGTGCAGAAGGAAGTGTGCATCTACTCATGGACAAAAAGACTTATGCTGGTGATTGCATAACATGTTAAGATTTATAGCGCCGTCCTCGGTTGAGCTTGTACATTAGCTAGTAAGGTTAGCAGTAGAAGTACGCTCTGTTCTGTGCAGTAATATGGTTGACAGGTGTAATTCAATAGAAAGAAAACAGTACCTACCTTTGGGGATGCTTCTTTTAGCTACTGTCCCCCAAAAATATGTAACACCCTGCCTTTAAAAATTAGACTTGCTGGCTCAGTAGACAGTTTTAAACAACAACTCAAAACATATCCTTTAAATACAGCCTATAAGTAGCAGCTATCTGTTTTAATATTCTTAATATGTATTTTTCAATTACTTGATTAATTACTGATTGATTAATTTATTTATTCTTCTCATTTCTCCTTGAATGAGTGTTGTATAATTCTATGGCTTTATTTCTTTACTGTTTGTCTTTGCCGCTGAATTGTAAAGCACTTCGAACTGCATTCTGTGCATGAAAGGTGCTATATAAATAAAGTTAATTCATTCATGAGTATGTTTACAACAAGATCTTTAGATTATCTTCAGTAACCAGGTCATGATTTCTGGAAAGAGACATCGCTGTTGAATTTTTCAAATGTATTTTTTTTGGCTCCTTGAGCACTACAAGCCAAGTGCCATCTAGTTCCATTACATTTGAGAGAAGCCAGATATCTGTATTGCTGATATCTCCAACACTTGGCACTAAATTGATAAATAGCACTACAGGTAAGAGGAAAAATATGCATTTTTTTATTTTGATGTGAACTGTCCCTTTTATAGAAATAATGCAGAAACAGCTGATGTACTTACTCTGATGTGGGGTATATACAGCTGACCACCATTACATTCTGCAATTCATGAACAATAATATACATTAGAATTCTATTTTAAGCCATGGAAAGTTTAAAACAACATTCATCGATCTTGTTTATCTTGAATGGAAACCCTTAACGTTACAGTTTGTGGACTTTTACACAGAGTAGTGCAGTGTAGTTCTCACCTTCTCTAAACCCATAAGAAACTTGTCTGTTCCTGAATAGTTGCGCTTGGGGTCAGTGAGGAGTTCACACAGACGCTGAATGGTGAATGGGATTCTGGAAAAGTTATCAAGAGATATATTTAGGATTAGCAACACATAGCTGACTCACCGTCAGCCATCAACAACACCTGCCAAACCTGGCAGCACTGGGGCTGAATGAGAAAACATTGGATCAATCTGGACAGAGCTGGCCAACCTCAGTCACAGCTGGTCACAAGTTTGGACATGAATTATTAATCATGATATTTTCTATAATGAAAAAAGTTTGCACAGTATTGTTTTTTTTATGGTACAAATCTTAACACTAAGTTAAGATTTGGCTGTTGCACTAAGAAAATAGCATTTGTTCTTATCTATTTTGTTTACTTTGGATATGGAAGATTTATGAACATGCTTTTTTTGGAAAATCACATGCAATGCATATGGATGCCAAATGCCATAAAACTCCACAGAGGAAAAAGCAGAGGAAGAAGAGAGTAACATAAAAAACATTAAGTTGAGTTACTTTGTGCCTTATCAATGGAAAACATGGATGAAGTTACACACCTCTGGCAGAAAGAAATGAATGAACTACAGCACACAGTGGGTAAGATCTGATTCTAGCTGATAAATTTTGATTTAAATGCCTTCATATTTTTTTCCATATATTAAATGCGCATCTGAATGTCTCTCTTTCTTTGTGGTTATGCTTACACTCAGTTGACAACATGAAAGAAGACAAACACTAATAATGTCACGGACAAGCATTGATGGACAGGCCTACATTTCGCTGGACTGCCACATTATTTAGTTTGGTATATGGTGTTGTTTGCAGTTTGTTAAATGGCTAACTTTTAGCTTTACTCACCCATTGTAACCATCCACTATTTTTAGGATCCTCGTCTTCATCTCTTCAAAGGGAACATAATCTACATTGGGATTATGTGGTGCTCTCTGTTCCGGCGATGAAGCGTGGAAATCATCCATGACTTTTTCCAACTTGAACACGAAGTACGTTTTGAACTGTGACCACGAGATCCTGGAAGATATTGGAAATGCAAGTCTGCATGTCATACACACAAAAGATTGAAATGCCTTCAAACACTTTCTTACAAAATGCCCGATAAGAGCGATAAAAACCTTTACCAAGCAGGCTTCATTTACAGGAAAACTGATGGCTTCATTGTGTGTGAAGATCTGTAGAGGTTGTAATGTTTTGTGTGAGCACTTGAGGACTACTTACATTGGCTGTCCCGTCTTGGCAACATGACACAAGAATTGCTCTAGTTCAGGACTGGTCTCTTTCTTGCCTTTCTTCTCAAAATCTGTAGATGTCCAAATGCAAAACATAAAAATGTGTTCATTGGTATTTAATAACGTCTATCCAAACAGCACACAAACTATCAGAACCAAACAGAACCAAACAATGTTTGTACCTGCATTAGCCAGAGGCATACAACAATTACAGAAATAATGTGTTCTGTGAACTACTCTGGAAAGGCACACTTCTGGCACATTAATTGTACGCTGGCAATAATGAAGTGATTGAAAAGTGTCAGTTATCTGCTGTATCAAGTGGAAATATGGAAATAAATCAAGTTTACTACCACATTACAAAACCAATTTCAGTTCACAAACTGGAAAGTTCTTGTAAAAGTTCCTACGTTAGCATGTTTATTGTGACGCTACACAGCTAGCTGTTTACATAATCTCCAAGTACCAGTACGAGTAAATGGGTCAAAAATATAAAATGTGACGGACTTCTTTTTTAACAGAGGATAACACTGAACTACCTAGGCCAAGCAGGGACAGATCAGATTGTCCCTCGGTAGCTCTTCTAAACGCTAATCGTTGTTTGTAAGCTAAGTTATGGTAACGCACGTATCGTTACGTTAGTTAGCAAACACTTCAGATTTTTTCTGGAGGCATTTAAACAAATGTCAACATCATTCACTTATAACAAATCACTTATTTGAATAACTGTAAATATTGCCTTGAAACGCCTCCAACAACGCGTCGATGTCCATAGCTGTGTCCAGTCACAGGCAGGAAATACTTGCTAGTTAGCAGCTAGCATGTAGCAACCCAACAAAGCTAGTGGCAGTGACGACTGCGCATGTCTGAAATTACGTCTTCGCATTTGCGGAAGATGCGTTCCAGTTCAACTTGAGATCAACAAAGCATTTGAATGCCCTCGCAGCAGCGAAATAAGCAGCCATTAACGATATATTATTTGTCCTTGTAGCGCAAATGAGTTAAACTACAGTTTAAGTATGCGCAGACTTCAGTGACAGAAACTTCTGGATCGCTCTGGTGCGCTGTAGGTGCCGCAAGCAGTCAGCGGGCGTCATCGTTTCTCTGTTGTTGTGACGGCGCAAACCGGTGAAGCGACCAATGAGTCAGCAGCTGATCGGGGTTAATTTTACCTAACGAACCTATAAATATAACGATAACAGCCCTGGTGCGAACATCTGGACAAGAGACCTGCTAGTTTTCCCAAGAAGCCCTTCGCTTTTTCAGAGGTAACAATGGCAGTCCCAGTAGCTGCGTTACAACTGAGCACATCATCCAGCCCGGGTCTGCTGGAGCACAACATTCACATCAGCGACAGAGATTTGGGAAGGATTTCAAGTGACAATGAAAACGACATTCTGCCTTTACATTCTCCGTGGACTTTCTGGCTTGATAGGTAAGACACTGCTTAGTTATTCCCACCACCATCGTTATATTACCAATGTCCAGCCAGTGTCAAGTGGGTGAACTCTTTGTAGCTGACCTTTTAATGAGAACAAAGAAGGGAGATGACGGATCTCTCTGGCCTGCTACAAGTCAGCCTTTGCAGCCCAGATAACAGTATATGTGTGTTTAACAGCGACACATGGATTTTCTGACTTCATAGATTACAGAAAAATAACATTACAACAAACACAGCCTGTTAGTGGTGTTGATGCAGCTTTCCTGCCAACTTGTTTTCTCTCTGACCTACATACGCAGGTCCTCTGCTTCGTAGGACCTTAAAATAAACAAAAGGGCGTAATAACTGCCCATAAATTACGACTGGACTTCAAACGAGGTCAGTTTGAGTTCACCCTCAGTCTTTACTTGTATTTTTTATGAGCATGGGTGAAAAACTTGTGCCACTCCTCATGTGTCTGTTGGCATGGTTTAAGGGAGCACTTTTTTTCTGTTGGATTAAAACTAATGGAGCTCAAATCTGCTGTTGCTTTAAGCAAAATCCCTAATTTAAGATGTTGGCTTCCTGTGTCAAAGTGATTTCAGAAGCAATCATAACAGAGTTGAACACAGGTGACAGTGAGTCACACAAGCCTCATCATCCACACAGTGCGCAAATCAGAGGGTGCTGTGTTCAAATGGGGTCAGTGTTGTTTACTGTTTACTGGCTTATTTGTCATCTGATCCCCCCCCCCCCCCTCCAACCTGACAGGTTTCACCCATCTGGCTCCGAGACAACAGTCCTCTGTTGCTCAGCTTCACTCAGTTCAGCTCAGTTTGCTCTGATCTAATGTGGATTTATGAACTTGCCGTCTACTAAACTCAGAGTCCATTACAGTCACCAAACAGGTGATTATCGGGAGCAGAATTCAGTCATCGGTTTAAACTTGCTGTCCTGTTTTTTGCCTGAGAAGTACCAGTAACTGCTGTGCACTCCACCACCAAGCATCCAGTCTGCTGCTCAGCAGTGACACGACTAATAATGATCACTGTCCTGTTTGACAATAGGACAGCCAAGTTACTGAAAAAGAGCAAGCAAAGTCAAAAACCAAAAGATTCATTTTATGGCATCAGGTAAATAGCAAAGCCAAAGGTCACACTGTGATTGCCAGGAGTATCAGACGTCCTGAAATGTGTGACATTTTATTATCAGGTCCTACTTGTTTTCCTGCTACCTGTTCCGTACGTACAATCGTGATCCAAACAGCAGCCGATTTCTGACTTTCTTTCTCGGTAACATCTTCGTATCACATGTAAAAAAAATGCATTTTGCAGTTGTGATTTCACTTGTGTGGAAAAAGAGCCTGAACTTGACTGCAGCCTTTATGGCTGAGCAGATACTAAAGGAAACTAACCGAAACTTATCTTAAACCAAGTTCAACTTTAAAGACCTCGTAGCACTACCAATACTTTTGATTGAGAAGTCATTTTTGGAAAGTACAACACAGCTTGGTTTGGTGACCTCAGAATTACGTCTCTGCTTTAGTGCAGATGATGTGGTTCTGTTGGCTTCATCACATCGTGACCTCCACCATGAACTGGGGTGGTTTGCAGCCGAATGTGAAGCAGTCGCGATGAGAGTCAGCACCTCCAAGTCTGAAGCCACGGTCCTCTATCGGAAGATGGTGGACTGATCCGTCTGGGTTGAAACTGAGTAACTGCCTCAAGCGAGGGAGTTCTTGTTCATGAGTGAAGGTAGAATGGAGCGTGAGATGGATAGGCTGTTTGGCGCTGCGCTGGACCAATGTGGCGAAAACTGGGGTAAGCTGCAAAGCAAACTCTCAATTTACTGGTCCATCTACATCCCAACCCTCAACTATGGTCAGGAGCTCTGAGTAGTGACCAAAAGAATGAGATTGCAGATACAAGCGGCCAAAATGAGTTTCCTCTGCAGGGTGGCTGGGCTCAGCCTTAGAGATCGGAGTAGAGCTGCTGCTCTTGGCATTGAAAAGGGTCAGTTGAGGTGGTTCGGGCATCTGATCAGGATCCTCCTGGACGCCTCCTGTTAGAGGTGTTCTGGGCACGTCCAACTGGTAGGAGGTCCCAGGGCAGACCCAGAACATGCTGGGGGAATGCCATAGCTTTTATTTCAGTTTTCTGATTAGCCAACATCTTCTCTCCTTCTTAACATGGCTTCAGGGTTACAGGTATATTGCCACCTGTTGGTTTGGCGCACTCTTGACAGCACTTCAATTGTGGAAAAACCCTGTTTGCAAAAATACTTCTACACGTGTGGACTAGGCCTAGAAGTGAGGTCTCCTTTCCAACTGTTTTCCATAACTCTTGAGCGAAAGTGAATACACTTGGAATTTCTCTTCTCACGTTCTCTCCTCATTCTTCACACAACTGCTTCAACACTTTTCATGTGCAGAACCAACACCATGAATGTCTTCTAGGGGACAATCGCTACCCTCAGATGAAACTCATGAGCTCATAGTTACCACACGGCTAACCATGTAAACGATATGTTTAGCACTCATATGGTTGAAGCGAAAGAGCATCACTGCTATGCAACGGCAATATGGACACTCGTCGGCCTCAAGAAGAAACTGAGGCTAACAATTTAGCAAGCTAGCAGACTGGTCACATAATGCAGGAAAAGCAAAGTCATTGTGAGTCAAGACATATAAAATAACAAAGAACAACTTTATATAACTCATGTAACAATATATTAACTTATCATCCACTGAAAAATTAACGTCCACAGCCTCCACCATTTCAGAAACTCTGCCTTAAGATGTGCTCAGAAAACATATGCGTCAAACTGAAAACAGCAGGACATGATCAAATTTGCCATTGAATTCAAATTAACTAAACAAGACCACCTCCATTTCCTTCATATTCACTGCACCACAATGGATCAGCCAATGGTTCATCTCACTGTCACTGTTTATGTTCACCTTGTAGCTATCAGTCACACTGCACAATGCTGCTCCATGTAGATCAGCAGTAAAGCGGCACTAAGCTGAAGCACGATCGTTTCACCCGCTTCCAGCCACCACTCCTCTGTGTGTTGGACTGAGATTTGCATTTATGGATTAATATTAATGTCACTCTATCTTCTGTTGGCTCTGAGCTTTTCCATTTTAATCTGCAGCCACAGTAGAGTAACAGCTGTGCTCGGCCCGCTGCTGCTCTCAGAGGTGAAACCCAACAACACACAGATAAAGCGGCACGTGTTGAACTGCAGCAGTAAACAAGTTTGGACTTTTAAAATGTCTGTAGACCCTTATAACAAAGAAAGAATCAACAGGGTTCGTGAGAAGCATTTGTTAGTGGCTGCCGATCATCTTTCACTCCAAAACACCTATTCTCAACAAACAACCTGCACTTTCAACATGTCACAGATCAGGTAGTCACAGAAGACAAAAATCCCATTTATCAAAGATGCTTATTTCCGTACATTTACATGATAATGTTGCATTTATGGTGTGTCGAAATATTATGAAAACATTTTCTAGCTGGGAAATTATGTGCAGCTCCTGAGTCCAAGACAAACTTTCCCACAGGGGCAATGAAGTATATGGTATGGTATGGTATCTCACTTTTTTGCTAACATGTAATTTGTAATATGGCCTTAAGTTGTGTGTTAGATAAGTTAGAAAAGTTGTTAACCCTGATAACAAGTTGGGTCAAGTAATATTTTAGTGGTTTTAAGAAATGCACTGGTGCAGCAACAAGTCTGAGACAAAATCACTTTGTAATTTAAAGCTTTAGACTGTGGATAGCAACATGAATCTTCACAGGGACGTTAAATGCTCTGAGCAATAAAGAAAAACCACACATCCTCTTTGTAGTGTCCATTGTTTCACAGTATGACCTAACAGCTCATGAACACAGGGAAATTGGAAGAATTACTTCCAGTCTCAGGAAATGAGATCATCCTGGGAGCATGTGAAGCATTTGCAGCATTAATGGAGCTAAAGATAGAGCTCCTATACAGAAGGCAAACACAATAGTTAACATGGACGTTCCTGCAGTGCTGACACAGTTTTCCATGGTTTCCTCCATCTTTCCCCCCAGCATCCTCTCTTCTCTTTTCTTACCTGGCCTCTATGTGGTCAAACAGATGCTGCCAGCGGTCGTTGATGTCCTTCAGCTTGTCGTTGATCTCCGTCTCTTTCGTCTTGTTGCTCGCTGTGATGAGTTGTTCTCCGAGCTGCTTCAGATGGGTTTTATTCTCACTGAACAGGTTGATCTCTTCCATACAATCCTGATGGACAAACACAATCATTTTCAAACCATTATTATTACTGTTGTAAGTCTGACGTTAAGTACAGCTTTGGCACTGGCAATGGCTCAAGTAAGGACAAACAAAAAGATGTGACATAGATTTAAAACTAAATCAACTACACTTTCAAGTGTTCATGTGTCAGCAAAAGCTTGTTTACTTCTATGTAACATAATTTTGAGAAGACTTACTTCATTAAAACTAAAAACTTAATTTACCCTTAACTCAAGGCAGAAATCATGACAGCTTTAGGCTCTGGAAGTTTGCCAGAGAGCAACACAACTCGGGGCAAGACACTAAATTTAAAGCTCCACTGCCTGAAAAGCTTTGAACCCCCCGCCAGGGCAATAAGTTTGGGTTTCTATAACAGCAATCGCCTTTACTACCCTCCTCTCCCCTCTCAGTCACCCCCGCACACAGCGTGACAAATGAAAGGGGCTGTGAGATCGACACAAAACAAACCCGCGTGGCCCTGCTGGGGCTCAAACAGCTGTCGTCTCTTTAACAATCAGGAGGGAATTCACAGCTTTTTGAAAAGCCCAGACTGTCGCTCCGCCACCTAGCCCAGAGCTGACGCAGCAACATGAATATTAAATCAAACTGCATGTTCAGCTTCATAATTTAACTTCGTTTCCAATGCTTTGCTGATAAAACTTTATAGAGCTTGAGCTGTATCACTCTTAATAGTTACACAGCTACAGCCATCTTAACTCGTGGCATTAATCCAATCTGTATCAATCAGTCCACTTTGACTCAGTATCTATTGCTTTACACTGAAAGTGTGATTGGGCGTGTCTTCACTGCGGGCTCCCACCTTCTTGAGTTTCTCCACCATCTCCTCGATGTTGAGATCTGAGTTGTGCGCGACCTTGTTCTCCATCTGCGTCAGCCACTCGCACAGCTCCTTGTTCTTCTCGTTGAAGATGATCCATGCGTTCAGACGATCTGCGATCTCCTGTTTACGCAGAGACACCTGACACAAAGAGGATTGGAGGGAAGAAATTCAATAAGCTTCATCACTTTAAGACACTAATCTGCGTCTTAATATTACTGATACAGATGCACCCAGTCATATTAATTTACCATCATTTATATTTGATTTGAGCTGTAGTGGACAGAGTTGGGAGCACTGGAGAAGAAGCATGCCATGGACAAATGTGTTTATAGCTGTTTCAAAAGGCACTTGAAAAGAGCCAGGTGAAATGTCATAAGCTTTTAAATTTGGGGATATTGGCATACATTTTTTAAACAGTCTTTCCTGGATGGCATTCACAGTATTGCAGTTGGTTGTAAAGGAAAAATGACTTAAGTATATGCATGAAGTGTGAAGAAACAGAGCTTGAAAGAGGAGCTTTAAACCCTGCTGACTTTCACACCTGGACAATTACCCAGTTAAGTCAGCCTGCCTGTTGAACTAAACGTTTTGAAAAGTTACAGTCAAGGAGGATGTGTCAGACACTGTTCCACAACATGACGAATATATATTTTTTCCAGCCATGAAACCCGATCTCATCCCTACTCGTCATATTCCAATGCTTGGGCAGAAACCTCTGGCATTATTATAATGACAACAGGGCCTTTTGTGCTGAACCTTGACATAGAAGGGGACTGCAGATCTTGATGCAGAGGGGTTGGATGTAAGTTACATTAGCTCTGTCACATGATGAGGAAGGGGTCAGCGATTAGGGTTAGGCAATCAAACTAAAACTCCTGACTGGGAAAAGATTGAGGTGTCCTACATCTCACAAGATGAAATAACTCAAAGATAACTTTTACTTTCAGACAGGACACAAACACTGGTCTCCTGGGTAAAAATCATGTGCTTGCTCCCACCCACCTGAAGTGGATTTTTTTATACTATGTCTATTGCTCTAAGTGTTTAATAATGATGCAGGTTTACACTGGAGTTGCCCAAAAGACCAGTGAGTCTCAAAGGCAACTTTACAAAATTTGGCTTCATTACAACTCACACGCTTCACTGACAAAACAACTGTCTTATACTAAACATGTTTTCCAAACAAATACAACATGCTAACTTTATTAGCACAAGTCTT
>JAPZEB010000002.1:25790984-25801821 GCA_029783705.1 Chaetodon striatus
TAATAAAGTGGCAGGTGAATGTATAGCAGTAAAACGGAGTTGTAATAAATTGTTTTTACAGTAAACCTTATAAATAAAATAACTGGATCATGACAAAAGTTAGCTTCAGCAGATTTTGATTGCATCTATAATAAATAGAATCTAGATTTTGATAAGAAAAACACAATCACTGCAAACATTCAAATAAAACTTTTAATATTTCTCATAAGATAGTTTCCACATTGAGTACCAATGAGTTTGAGTTCACTAATCTGAAACCAGTGCGTACAGTAACTATTGCTACATTCATCTCATATAAACTGTAACAATAAGAACAGTAGCAACATCAGCAGAGTTTAACGTTGTCTGTATGAACCACAGGAATGAGAGTGAGCAGAGGAGATCTAAATCGAGCTAATGTGGTTATTCATTAGTGGTTTACCCATAATGTGCCATAATAATTAACAGCTGGGAGATTCATTATGAGAAATCAGTCATAGTGATGGCTTTTAAATTAAGTGCTGCCACCATCACCTGTGATGCTGATGTTCATTGTAACCTGTCACATCTCAGTTTAGATGATTTATTTATTTATTCCATTATAAAAAGCTGATCTAGGTTCAGTCAAAGGGCAGTGTTAAAAGCCTGTGTGTATTGCACTAATGGTGTCACCATAAAGGCCATTTTGCAGTCCTCTGAAGCCATAAAAAAATAACTTAAGATCCACTTCCTGTTTTTTTTCTGGGCTTTCAACCACACCTCTTTGTCTCAACAACAGAAGCTCCATACAACTTCACTGTCACATGACTACAGCTGAGTAATCTTCATCTACTGATGAAGACTGTGAGATGTAGTTGAAAGTTGCAGAAAAGATATTATTAAGTAGATCTTAAGTTATTTTACTGTTTTCTAAGTACATGACTGAACTTTCACCTGTAGTTTACTGATGGCCTGACTGCCACTACGTCTTGAGTATTGCTTCTAACTGCAGAAGATAAACACCACTAACAGGTGCATTAGCTAAGCTGTTAAAAAAATGCTTTATATAAGCTTACTTTATATTTAATTTTAGCAACACATTTTGGCAGTCATCACTTTGAACTACATTCATACTAGTCTTGAAAGGATGCTGAATATTCAGTACAACTATGGAAACACTGCCTTCAGTGAAGAATTTGACTTTAAAAAAAGAAAAAAACAAAAAACAAAAAGAGCAGCCGCCCAAACGTGTTCAATAATAAATAAATAAGACCTTATGAAATAAAGTAAAATAGTATTAAATTAAGAGTCAAGAACCATCTTTGCGGCTCTGCAAGGTACAGGACATTTCACCAACAGCCAAAATTGTTAACCACCTGGCTCCTTTTGGCTACAGCAACCACATATTTATGCTTTATTTGTCTTTCTGTAAAGAATAACTTTAAATACACATTGTCAAGATAACTCTGAATGAATGAGCTGGCTGCTACTGTTAGCACTGGTACTATAAAATGCAAGTTTACAAGACAACCTAGCTTGTTAGCTTGCTAGCCAGGTAGCATTTGTAGCCATGTTCTGCTCTTTATAATCCGAGTTTACAAGCCAATTTAGCTTGTTAGGTTGCTTGCCAGGTAGCTATTGCAGCCATGTTGTGTTAAATAAAAGGAGCAGTTAGTTACTGTGTTTTGTTTCTGCAGCAGGTAGTCAGCCTTAGTTTTGGCATAGTTGTTGCTCTAGCTAACAGGAGCTGCTGGCTAAATTTTGTGGCTGTTGTTAAGTTTATGGGCTGGATTAAATGAGTGCCTTAAGGGGGTAAATGGGTGGTGACAATTTTGAAATAAAAGTAAAAGTAATAAAAATGCTGTTTTTAAGTAAAACAGAACTTTGAAAAAGGGCACTCTGAAGTAAAAAAAAAAAATCTATGCAATAATAAATTCTAACTAAATAAGACACTGTAATATGAGTTGAATGGTGAAATAAAATGTATTAATGATGATGGGTTTCAATAATTTATAAGTTAGTGGTTTACTTATATATGTTACTACTTTTATGATATTTATTTTTATAATGCCTTATTGATTTATTTAGTAATGAACACTTTGGGGTTCCATCATAACAAACTATTTTTGTGGTTATTGAGTCTGAGAGGCTTATAGTGTTATGTTGTACTGACAAACAGCCCTTTCCTACTGCTTTCTAAAGTACTTTGGCACTCTTCAGTTACTTCATGAAGCACCAAACACCAGTATAAACATCAACAAAATTTTGCATCACTGTCTACAACTCCTCTTACATCACCAGGGTAACTGAAACGACTGTAAGGCACTTAAATCAATTAAAAAGATAATTACTTTGACACTGTTTAGACTAATCCATAAGGAGATCACATTGTCGATACACGATGCTGCTCTGCAGGCACAACTTCAACCTTTGCATAGTTTAACAAAATGGAGGCTGTGCTGTAACAGGGCTCTCAATGTATGGCAGGTAGATATTAACAAAGGCATACTTATGCAATGTGCTACAACTGTTGAAAATAAGCTGCTGAAATATACAACAACCGTACACCATAAAGAATCTACAATCTCATACAATATTCTGTATGCATTTGAAAAGCCAAATACAATAGTTAGTTTATGCTTAGATAAAAAAAAAGGCGAACAAACCACATTTCAAATTACAGAGGTCATTCCAGTGTTTTGACAATGTCATGCATTTCATACAAAATCCCAAAGCAGTCTCCTTATACTCCTTGGCATTATAAATGTTCACATAATGGAAAAAAAAATCCTGATGTGAAACGTCACCACAGTGGTGTAAAAAAAAAAAAAAAAAACCCCAATAATTTAGGAAATGGATGGACAAATACAAAAACTCAGCACTTGCATCAACACACGTCTGAAGTAGTTCATCATGTGTGTGATAAAATAGTAGCAGTTTTACCAGTTTTGTTAGTCTGAACACTACAGACAAGAATACAATAAAAACTGATTCATCTTCATCTTGCGTTAATCATCTATGAAAGATTTATAGAATTATGTAACAATCAGATCTATCATCAGCTTCTTGTGCGTGTGTCAGAGCTACAACGGGCATTTTGATTTTGATTTGTGCTAAGATTCTACTGGTTTTCTGACTGCGTAGTAAAAAAAAATCTTTTTTCTTTTTGTTGAATTTAAGTATTTTGGTGGTTTTGGCAGTGAGGAATGTTTATTGGTAATATATCTGGTACACACTGCTGAGCACACAGCCCTGGGTGGTTAAAGGATGCATCAGACTGGTGAAACTTTTCTCTTGTTACTGGATTGTTGTGCTGCCTCTTGCTCGTTATGACGCTGAGTAAAAGACTTAAATAAGCCATTTTCAAAACTGATTTTGTTCATTTTTATTATCTCAAAGGAGACATTTTAGCTTCCTGTCTTTTTAATGTGCTTTTATTTTTTATCATCATCTTAATTATTTAAAAAAAGGCTCTTTTAAATGCCTTATTATAAATATTTTTTAGGGGAATGTGTACATGAAGTCCTGTTTACATATAACATAAATAAGATCAAATCTACAAATGATTAATATTTGTCAAGGAAGAAATTTCGACTGGAAGACTGACAAAGACTCAGATAACAGCCAAAAAATGTGCATAGCAATACAACATTGATGTGTACACATCTTAATAAGGCATTGGCACATTCAAGTTCAATCTAAGACACAAGGAGTGTAAAGCACTAGAGTAATAAATAGATTTTTTTTTGTCCTATTATTGCTAGTGATTTAAAAAGCAGTGTTCATCTCAACACAAAATATCTACATTTCTGACCATGATTTATAACTTCCCTAGATTCTTTGGAATCAATAGAAATAAACATAATCTAGCCTCTATTCAAAGATGAATGCATATTTTTTTTTAAATATAAAAACTCCTATTTTTGTAACTCATTGTCATCAAAGTATTGATTAAAGCAAACATAGTTTTTAATCAGTCCTTGTAATCAAGGTTGAGGGCTTGAAAACACAAAGATATCACAAATAAACTAACAAAAAAACATGACTGGAAAAGATTCAATACATGTAAACGTAGGTGAGGGGAGAAAAAAAAAAAACACAACAAACAAATGACATATGGACAGGAGGAAGCCTCTGCAGCAGCTGGGAGTGTGTTAGCTGCTGACAGGAACACTTGCAGCAGGATGGAGACGGTTGGAGATGCAGGTGGGGTGTCTTCCATTAGGGGGTGCTAACAGCCCTGCTCATCCCCATCCATGCTTACACTGCTCTTACGACTGCTGTCCTTTGAGGTGTCTGGGGAGACCGACGAGAGCAAAGGGTCCCCCCCTCTCACCGGTGATAAATTATCTTCCATGAGGATGTCGTTGAGTTTGGAGCCTGGCTTGCCGTGAACACCGTAGTGGCCCTCAGGGAAGTTAGAGTGGCCTTCGTTTAGCTCCAGGGCACTTGGTGGTTCTGGAGTGCAGGCCGGGTGGTGTTGGTGATGGGGGTGGAGCGTGTACAGGTCCTGGCGACAATCCTCCAGAGCGGGCTCCTGTTTAATGGATCGGGCCGCAAGTTCAGAAGAGCAGAGTGCTGAAGAGGTGATGACCAGACCGTGAGCCCGCGCCTGCATCTCTAACTCCTGCAAACCACAGAGAAACACACACATAGGTTAGACAGTGACAAGATTCACTCTTTGCCATAACATCTATCACTAGTACAGTCTTCTATTCTGGTGTCAAGATGAGTCTCACATCAATGTACTGTTTCACTTGCTTTGTGGTTGTCAAAAATTAAGGTACAATATACTAATCCAGAGTTTCTCCCAGGAAGTTGATTAGCAGCAGTGGTAGAATGTAACAATGTACTGTACTTAAAGGAATACTTCACCCCCACAGTTACAATTTTTATATTAATTACTCATCCTTTGTTACACTGAATTCATGAAGAAGACTTTTTTTTGTTTGTTTTGCATGACTCCATGGTGAACGAAGAATCCAAAAACAGAGAAAATTCTTGATGAATTGAAGTCATAGGGGTCCACGTTTAACAACAGCAAAACTTCAAAATATCAGTTATAAATTCTCACACAACTTGTGCAGTATAATTCAAGTGTCATTTATCCAGTTGTATGCTCAGTACTTCCCAAACTTACAACCCTTTCTGATTGCTGAATATGTGAGCTGCTGGTCTACAGCTGTCTCGATCAGTCTTTTTGTGTTATTATGTGATTTTGGTGAATCTGAGCTAACCCTTCAAAACACCAAAGTCACACAATAACACAAACAAACTAACGGAGTGAGGCAGTGGTAGACCAGCAGCTCCAGTGTTAAGCGATGTAAAATCACAGTTTTTGTCAATGGACTCTGGCTCTGAAGAGAGCATAGATAAGGGTTGTCTGTTTGGGAAGTACTGAGCATACAACAGGATAAATGAGACATGGAGTATACTGCACAAGTTGTATTAGAGTTTGTAAATGGATGTTTTGATATAGTTTTGTTATATAACTTAAGTTCACCAAGAATTTTCTCCATTTTTGGATTCTTCATTCACTGGAGGCATGCGGGAAATTCAAAGTCTTTGTGGAGTATTCCTTTAAGTGCACTTTTGAGGTACTTGTACTTTCCTTGTATTTCCATTTTATGCTACTTTATACTTCTACTCTGCAACATTTTGGAGGCAAATATTTTTCTTTTTACTACACTACCTTATTTGACAGCTTTAGTTACTTTTCAGATTGACATTATTTGTACATTATCAACTACTAAATTATGATATACTGTATTAAATAAGCTACCCAGCAGTCTATAAAGTACCTAAAATTAGGCCCACCTTTACCAATTACAATAAAATGATGTACACATTAACTCAATAATAATTATAACTCAGTCATATAATATATATGCTTGTGAAATAGATTATTTTGCACAAAGACTATTACTTTTGGTACTTTAGATATAATTTTGATGCCTTGATCTTTTTCTTCAGGAAGAGTTTGAATGCAAGACTTTTAGTTGTCACAGAGTATTTCTACACTGTAGTATTGCTACTTTTACTTTTTTAAAAGATCTAAATACTTGCTAGTGACCCTACCCGATTGTGACTGACTGAGCCTTTTGGCTTCATTTTTCTCATTTGAAAAAAGTCATCTTTTCTTCTCTAAATAATGACCGGGACACATGATGTGATCAATCAATCAATGTCAGCTGAGCTGAATCACACAGACCCTGACGCCTCCTGTCTTGTGATCAATTAGTTACAAGATGTCAAAGCCTTTGCCGTGCAAATTAGTGCCTCTGCTCATTTCCCCTGAAGCTTGACTTCTTTCATTGAAGTCTCTCGTCATCACTGAAAATCCCATTTCTTTCCACTGCGTACACATGACGCATAACGATAAACACAATGGAATGGTTATATAAAGAGAATGGCAATTCCACAACTTTGAGTTTGTTTACCTGTATCCGTAACATCAGATGTCGATTGGCATGTTCTAGCTTCTTCTGGCGACTCTCCAGCTCCTTGGCCCTCTGCTGTTCCCGCTGTAGTTTCCTGATGTAGTCGACTGAAGCCTTCAGGATGGTGCCTTTGTTCCAGCGCATGTCCCTGATAATCACAGAGAAGCCATTATTTGTACATTTTACAATGAGAGAGAGATCCTTTAGTTTTGATGTTAGACAGTTGGCCATCCAATGGTAGGTTTTCATTAGACGCAGGCTGTACTATGTACATTTAGCTACATTTACATTTAGCTCTGTACTATGAAAGCCCATTTCCACCAGTGTGATGGACAAAAACTTAAGTCATTAGAATGATAAACTTTCTCAAAAAAGAGGTAGTATCTCAAAATTACGACTCAGAATCTCAAAATGAATACCTTACTATTGTTTCTCTCATTATTTTGAGACTGAAGAAAGTTTCTCATCATAATGACTTACAGGATTTTTTAAATTTTGCTAGTGGAAATGGGCTTCAACACTGTTCAGTAAGAAAAACAAGAGAATATCAGGAAAAAACAAGGAGCAGAGGAGCTCCGGAGTTCACAGAGGTGACCAGCAGTTAAAAGTCTAAGTTCCTTGCAGAACTCAATGCTGCATCGTAAATGTAAGCAGGAGGGGGTCACTGAGATCACAAGCAGTCATAAGAATGACCCCGAGCTCCCTGAGAGAATTAAAGGTTACAATGAAAGTTTTACAGGGGCAAAATTGATCTTTACGAGACTAACCATGGAAAATCTGCATTATGGATCCAGCAATTATGCTGAGTGGCGTTTTAGTATTTGGTTTAAAGTGGTCAGAGGCCTTGAGGACAGATCGGATGTTTTGTTTATAATCTAAATAAATGGATGACTACTCGTTAAGATTAAGATTAAGATTACTAATGCTGACAAGCACATGTACCACATGTTTTTTTATTCATTATGTGTTAGCTATAATAACTAACTATGTTAAGTCAGGTCTGTTTGTAAAAGGCAGTCTCTGAGTTTGTGTGCGTGTGTGTAGTCCCCAGTTGAGGTTTAGCAAAACAACCATGGGTGGAAAGACATAACAAAAGGGGCTGCTGGGTTCTTCTCAGAGCCACAGGCAAGGTCAAAGGGCAGAGGAAAAAACAAGAGTGTGCCTACAGGAATACTTAACCCAGCAACTGACTATTTGTGTATCAATTAGTCATTAATTATCGAGGCAGTATGAGACCAGCAGCTCTCGTGTTCAACGAGATAAAATTAGTTTTTGTCTATGAAGTCTGGCTTTGATAAGACCATAGAAACATTTTACTTTTAGTTCAGTTCCACATCAGACAGCGTTGTTTGTTTGGGAGTTACTGAGCATATGACTGGATAAATGATACCTGGATTATACTGCACAAGTTGTGTAAGAGTTTGTAAACGGATGTTTTGATAAAGATTTGCTGTTGTTAAACATGGTTGGCTATGACGTCTTCCTAAATTATGTAAAACCAACAGACCTGTGTAGCCGAATACAGTAGGTCTTTGATTAAAGGATAGGTTCACATTCTTTTTTTAATACACTCACATCCAATATGAAAGAGGTTGGGGGATAAAACTTGAGGATTTACCAGTGAGGTAAATAACTTTTAGTGTCGGTCCAAACAGTTTGGTCTTTGTGTTTCCACAGTGATTTCTTTATTCACTGCAGTGGAGGGGATTTTGTACTAAAACAACAGCATCTTTTGATTTTATAGGACTAACTCAAACTACTGAAGCCTCATATTGTAGTAAGTGGAACTTCAAGATGTTTGCAGAGAACGGGGACTGTGTTTTACATTAAAATCACATTAGGAGGGATCTGTTTGAGGAGGAATGATTACAGCAACAAGCAGCTCTTTCAATGTACGTACAGTATAGGCATGTGAGTATAGTTTGTAGGACTGACATGAAAAAACGTGAATCATTATACACTCCTTCAATACTCTAGTTGTCTCCTCTAGCCCAGCCTATTTTTTCCATTATTCTCTTGATTAATAATTTGAAAATTGATAATTTCTTGCAGGCTCATCCTATGTTAAATCAGTGGCTGGACTGGGTGTTCAAAGTAGTCAGTACACCTAATACTAAAAAAATAAAAATTGTATTTTTATTTTTATGTATTTTTATTTTTATGCAATTTCATTTTCCCTGCCTTTTTCTCATAATATTTTACATTTAGGGCAGAATTTATACTTCCGTGCTGAATCAAAGCTGTAACCTACGCTGTAGCCTGACGTGCAAATGTAGCTATGCGTAGCGGTGACGCAGACCTTCTGTTTATTTCTGTAAGCTGAAACCATTTCCCTCAGTGGAAAAAAGCTTTTATTTACTTTAATTTCCCAAATAAGAAACAATAAATTGTGAAGACAATAAAGCCTCCACAATATAGCATTTTAAGTCTTATGTGTGATTTATCCTAGCTTTATATGAGCAGAGGAAATCTCCGCTCGTCACAAGGCTAAGTTACACAGTGTAAAATGCCATAGTCTTGTGCAAATAATGTTAGCATGTTATATTTGTGTGGAAACATATTTAGTATAAGACAGTTGTTTTGTCAGTGAACAGTGGGTTGTAATGGAGCCGAATATGGTAACGATACCTTTGTTAAATGTTGCTGTTGTCCCTGACTTCATATTAGTAGAGAGAAATCCGCTAGCTGCGAGGCTAATTTATACAATGTAAAATGCCATAGGCTTGTGCTAAAACATTAGCATGTTGTATTTGTGGGGAAAATGTGCCCTGCAAAAGACAAGTGCTTTGTCTGTGAATGCTGCAAGTTATAGTTAAGCTGATTTGTATTCTTGTGTTTGAAATTGTCTCTAGTAAGCCATGTTTAATGTGTGTTTAATGTGTGTTTTGGGTTTGTTTTGAATCACCACTGTACAAGTATAAGTGCTCACAGTGGTGTAGGGTCTGCCGTACAAGTATAAATCCCCGTTAAGTGACAGATGAGTCTTGTTGTCAAGGGACGTTACTAATTGTGTTTTGCAAATCTGTCTTTAATAAGAAAAACATTTTTTTTTAAAATGGAGAGTGAATAAAATAAGTGACTTACGGGTCATTGGATTTAGGAATTAAAGTGCCCAATTCCTTGATTCGATCGTTGATGTTAAAACGCCGTCTTCTCTCAACTATAGCATAAAAACAGAAGAAAGAAAAAAATCCATGAGTGGCTGATGAAACACAATCTGAAAATCTGTTTTGATGATTTTTTCATAGTGTAACTCAGAAGATGACAGCATTGCAACTATTACCATACCTAAGTTCAGTCACATTTGCATTATTATATCTATGTAATTAAGAGCAATTAAAGTGCGATTAAAACTCACTCAGATTATGGTTGTCCTTCTTCTGCCTTTCCTTTGCCATCGCTCTTACCTCAGCTTCTGGAGGAAACGTCTTGATTGATCAATATAATCAACAGTACACCGCAAGTGTCAAAAATGTTCTTGAGGCTCATTAAACATACGTACCAACAGGGAACCCTTCAGGCCTCTGATAGTTGTCGAATTTGCCGCAGGATCCGGACTTATCCAGCATATGCATGATGGCCGGGGATTGTGAAACTGTGTGATAAATAACGTTGTTTTCAATATCAAACTGCGCAGAACGGACACAAATACATTGAAGAAGCTGTCAGTCATGCACAGTCAACATCCCAGCAAAGAGGAGGATTACAAGACTATTTATAAAACACTACATTATGGGCTGCACAAAGCCCCGCAGAGTAAAGCTTCATATGTATTGTAAGAGCCCTGATGTTTTCCATTCAGCAGAGAAGCTGAATGGATATTACTGTTTATTTTCACAGCTAACAGATCTGTAAACATCTGATATATCTCGATGACAGAAGCCAGGCGTTTAAGCATGTGCATGTTGTTGGCTGTGACAGTGAGTGTGCTGCTTACCAGAGTATTCCCTTTTGATGTTGGGCAGGTTGGCAGGGCAGGAGTTGCTGATGGGCAGACCTTGCTGGGACATACCCTGATTACCATACATGTCCATGAGGTTAGCATTCACGGGAATCTGAGGGGACACAACACAGACATAAGGCAGACATTAAGACGTTATGCTAATCAGCATCACAAGATGAGCATGATGGTGTGGTGACATAAAACAGGCCTATTATTAGAAACAGGGAGAAAACAGATATGATATAATGCAAACTGTGACAACTTGCTTATTTGTTTTCTTGCTAAGAGTTAGATGAAAAGATTGATACCACTTTCATGTCTGTATGTTTAATATGTAGCTACAACAATAAGCTTGGTAGATTAGCATAAAGCTGTAAACAGGGGGAAACAGCCAAAGGTAAAATTCTGCCTGCAGACACCTCTAAAGCTCACTAATTAACACCTTCTATCTTGGTTGTTTAATCCATAGGAAAAAATGTGCAAAAATGACAGTGTA
>JAPZEB010000002.1:25855281-25866082 GCA_029783705.1 Chaetodon striatus
ATGTAATGTAATAAGTATATTTTCTTTAGTGTATAATCACCTGAAAATAAGAATTGTTGTGTGTTTGTTACCCTAGAATGAGCTGTTTATATCTGAATAGAAAGCAGGCCCTCGTCTATAACGTCATGTTTCTACAGTAGCCCAGAATGAACAAACCAAACACTGGCTCTAAATAAGGCCATTTACATTTTTCTCTTTTTTGTGTTGGCCACTGTAGTTAGCACCACCTCAGTGTTTTTACGGGTTTAAATCACTTGGTCTGTTTGTTTTAGAGAGGAGGAGGCCTCTGTGGGTAATTTGGCTTGTGATAAAAACCTCCTAAACGTCTGGATCTTAAGTTATCAGAGTAAAAAGGTGAACACACATCAGCAGGTGCTGGGGTAGCAGCCTGTCTGCAATAAGCAGAAATGCATTGGAAAAGTGTCTGTTTGTTTTAGAGAGGTAGAGACGTCTGTGGACAATTTAGCTCCCCGTAAAAACCTCCTGAACAATGAACACTGAAGGAATTCTAACCAGGAGAGTTTTACCTGGTTGCAGTCTGCAGTCGTGACAAGTAGATGCCACTAAATCCCCCTAGTAGCTCAGTCCATAGGAACTTGGCTTGGAAACCGCAGGGTTGCCTCCTCAAGTCCCCATACGGACCAAGTATGGAGCTTTGACTGATAGCTGCAGAGGTGCCAGTTAGCCTCCTGGGCACTGCCGAGATGCCCCTGTGCATGACATTGAACCCCCAACTGCTCAGGGCACCTGTCCAAGGCAACCTCCTCGCTCTGACATTTCTCCATTTAATGCATGTATCGATCCTGTTTGTGCATGTGTGTGTGTTTCAGGCCTGTGTGTGTATAACAACAGAGTGTAAAAATTGAATATCCCCTCGGGGATTAATAAAGTATATCTTCTTCTTCTTCACACTGGACCTTGACGTTTGAATTTACTTTATCAACAGATTGGCAGTGAAGAAAAAAGTAAAATAAAAAGGGTTTTTGCTTTTTGTGACAACCTGGAGGTTAAAGGGAAAAAAATATTTATTCATGTGTTCAGTTATATTTCCGATAACCTTTTACCACATGTTGTCAGCTCTGTGGCACATACACCATATAAAACAGCTTATCTGATAATGCTAATCTGTTTAAGCATATGAATGTGTCCTCTTTTTGTGACACTGCAGTGAGGATCGAGTTATTGAACATTACAAACAGCTGAAAGGAGTCTCCCGAGGACAGGCCATTGTGCAGTGAGTACTGAAGAAAAATGTGCATTTGCTGAAATTGGTTCAACACTAGTAATTAGACAATGAATGCTATTAAGCTTTAAGTTCATTAATCTTCCTCTCACCTCTATTAGCCCCCTCCTCTTCTCTCCCCATCTCTCTCCGGCACTCCTTTTCTCATCATCTGATAGAAATCAATAGCTCCTCTTCAGTTGCAGTCCAGTGAATCACACTGATTCAGTGGGCCGAGATCAAATTCCCTTTTCAGTCTTTCCACATCTCCAAGGTAAACCACATGCAGATGTTAAAAAAGCAGCCGGTGGTTTTAATAGAAAAATGTTTTTTGTTCTAGGTATTTGACTTTAGTGGAATCCTTGCCCACGTATGGCGTGCATTATTATGAAGTAAAGGTAGGTCTTCAGCTGTGATTAATGGGAAATGACAGCTGTTGTGCTTGAAACTGAGTCAACCTTCAAGCTGTGCTCTTGCCTCACAGGATAAACAAGGGATCCCGTGGTGGCTCGGAATCAGCTATAAGGGCATCGGCCAGTATGACCTGCAGGATAAATTAAAACCCAGAAAGGTAAACACTTCCTGCTGCTCCATCTCTAAAATGGCTGCTGCTATTTCTCCGCTTCACTAATCCTACTGTGGACATGATAGCACATGGATTGCTGCTGTTGCACATAGCGTGGTGATTCACCAGCTCAAATTCATGCATCATCTGTTTCACCCTAACAAAGGCTGTGCCTCAGCTGCTGCAGAGGACGAGGCCAGACTTGAAACATTGGCGCAAATCTCAGTCCAGAGAGCTCTGGCAGTTAATGAAGTCAGTAGGTTTTGTATTATGTCTGTGAGAACACTCAGTATGAACCTGCTTTTCTTGTTTCATTGATGTTGTTTTAGCATTAGATAGAAGGAACACCCATGTGACTGATCAGTCAGCTATGTTGTCCAGTCTGGTGCCTCCAGTATCTGCAGGGTGCAGACATGCAGTGCGAGTTCTGTTTTATAGGAAAGAAAAACTTAAAACAATGCACATTAATTTACTGGCACTGTCTCCCTGTTCAAACCTGGTAATCACTCGACATGGTGCAATCAGTCTTTGTCAGCTGCGTTCCAAGACTTGTGCAAGCAGCAGCCGGCTGTGTGCAGGGAACAGCGGTGGGTTTGGAGAGGAGAAGAGGGAGTGAGCTGGTGATGTCAAAGGGAAAGGGGGCTGGATTTGGGGCGTTATAGTGCATGTTCTGAGAATACCTGAGGAGACAAGTCAGGAGCTGACAGGAGAAGGAGCAAAGTATACGTTAGTGTTGACAGCGGAGGATTTAATAAGTCAAGAAACAGGACTTGTGAACATCCATTAAACTGGTAAGCGTGGATACTACACTCTGATGTCTGGTTTGAATTAATCAGCATTTGTTCTTTAAACATTTATAATGTGTATGTTGATTTAAAATATTGACTCAACAATCTTTAAAAAAAAGAAAGTAGCTGTTGAACTGGATGTTTGTCTCCATAATTGTTACTGAGTGTTAACCACGTAGCAGCATTGTGCTACAATATACAACCACATGTATTGTTTTCTGTGCTGTCTGCGTAGGATCATGTCTCATTCGAGTTTAGTCCAGACACACAGTGACTCACCGACCCAAATGGATTGTTCATATCAGGCTGTTGTCAGTTGAGCACCTGGGTGATAGAGGGATGGACGTGATGAGCCATGGAAAGTGTTGTAGACGGCGATGACTCTTTGTGTAATGTCCCCTTGTGGCATTCTTAGCTCTCTCACACCTGCATTATTGCAGACTTGGCATGCCAGACTATAATGATGGTTCATGTTACAGTCTGGCTTTTTTAATGGCTGTGGCTGAAACAGGCGAGCCAAAACACCTGCACTACTAATGTGTATTTTTAATAGTTTATGTGATGTCAGTCATCAGGCTCATGGCTGTAATACTATAGATGTTCACCAGGACTGAAGGCACAAATGGTCGTGTTTTAAAGCCACTATTCCTGGCCTTGAATTCAGGGTTCCCACACATTTAATGGACAAAATTTCAAAACTTTTCCATGACTTTTTTAAGGACCCACAATAATCTTTCTTCTTGCCATACTTGCTTGATGTTTTTCAAACATGACAGATTCAAACTTTAATCAAATATAGTTTCAGTTAGCTGGCATACATGTAGGGAGAGATGAAACAGGAGACAAAATGAAGAAACATATGTGATGTAGACAAAATGCTGTCACAGATCCATGCATATAAGAGCTACGTTAAGTCAACAGCCTCAGAAAATAAATGTACTGTTATGTAAATTTATGTGAAGCAGGGGTGTAAACATAGACAATGCAGGCAGTGCAGTTGCACTGGGGCCTGATTTTCCTTTCTTTTCTTTTCTTTTTTTGATAAAATAGTCAGTAGTAATCTATTACAAAATTATACTCTTATTCTACATGAACTAGAAAAAACATGATTGAACAAAATATAAATAAAAACTATTCAATTACATAAATAGTTTCTTATTTCCATTGATATTCTTGTCATGTACAGGTATGCAGTGATGATTGCTAGGTTACATTAATGTTGATGTTGCCTAACATCATGTCTCTATTTGATAATGTGACAAGACGAAACGATGCAGTCACTAGTTTAGGTGCAAAATCTGTCAGCACTGACAAGCTGTGCATGTCTGCAAGTTCAGTATGCAGTCGTGCCCTTAAGTAAGAAAGGACGAGAGAGTAAGGAACAGGAGGAAAAAGTAGCAAAGCTCCCTAAATTTTTTATTTTTTATTTTTTGGCTTTTTCATAAATAAACAGTTGCCAGTAGTGTGTGTGCGCCTTATAACTAGTAACTAGTGTGCACTAGGGCCCATCATCTTAGCATGCACTGGGGCCTGTGGTAACTGCTGTACGCCACTGTGTGGAAAGTTATCCACTGTAATAATTCTATTGCAGACAACAACGTTCCATGACTTCTTCTAAATGCCAAAGTGATTTTGAAATTCCATGACTTTCCAAGTTTTTCCATGACCTTTGGAACTCTGTGAAATACAGAGAGTAATATACATTTCTCTAATCAGATATTTCTAATGTTTTACCCCCCAGCTTTATCAGTGGAAGCAGCTGGAAAACTTGTACTTCCGGGAGAAGAAATTTGCTGTGGAAGTCAATGATCCACACAGGTGAGCAGCTTCTTCTTTGTAAACTGGCTATTATTGTTTTTTTTTAATTTTTCTTGTACTTATAGTTGATTAGCCTCTAATTTAGTGTCTCCAGCCAGCCCAGGACAGGTCGGTCTCTCTTTTCAGGGGAAACACTACAGGTGAAAACATTTTTTTCATGCACTGATCAGTTTTGAGATTTTTTTAGTGGAGAGTGGAAAGATAACATCCAAAATACACATTTAGGCGTTTGTTTTGGTTCTGTTTTCTGTTCTTGCAGTAGTGCATATGTAATGATATAATACCTCATTAGCATATTTAAACATCAAATTTAAGAAAACGTGTAATACAAAAATAATTGTCTTAAGGTAAGTAATCAACTTGAGAAGTCATGGTGATATCGGTAACTTAAAATTTTTACCCTGTTCACCTGTAGTGTCTTATTTTTAGTCTAAAAATGGAATACATTTTATAATACATATCTTTAAAGACCACTCTGAGCCAGAGATCTTCACTTCAGTAGCACTTACATAGACCAAAATATAATAACTGTTGCAATGTTGTAAATCTTAAATCTTTATTAATGCAATTTTTGTAAATGGACATGTCAATAATAACAGCATAATAAAATAACTGAAAAACAATAAGAGCTAACGAAACAAAAACTGCTTGGGTAAATACACATTTCACAGCCATATGGATTAGTGTGTCTATTGATTATTAGTTCAGTCCAGTGTCGTCTTTTTGAATCTTGTATAGAGTCCATTTTCCCATTTTCTTTTTAGCTGTGCTTCTTGTAGTCTCAGTATGTGTGTCAATTTCTCCATTAAAAAGATTTATTCCACAACTGTTAGCCATTTTCCACCTGGGGAAGTTTCGTGTTGATATCTATTAGTTAAACGTTTTACCCTGTTCACCTGTCGTGTCTCCCCTTCAGCATTTATGTGAAGAGATCATTCATGTCATTTGCTCTTATTTCAACTGTAATATAAGTTTATCTCAACCTCTGATTTCTGCAACAGGAGAGCAGTAACCAAACGCACCTTCGGGCAGACGGGCTTACTCATCCACACGTGGTATGCCAGCCATTCTTTGATCAAAACCATTTGGGTTATTGCTATTAGCCAGCACCAGTTCTACTTGGACAGAAAGCAAAGCAAAGTAAGTGTGAGGTATGAGTCACAACATTACTTTTAAATACTTTTAATATAATCAGCTAATCTGTGTTGTGCATTTTCTCCTTTACTTTTGTAGACTAAATTAGGAACAGCGAGAAGCGTAGAGGAAATTGCCATGGATCTCACAGAGCACGGAGGAGCAAAAATAAACAGACTGGGAGACGCAGGCCTGAAGAATAACTTAATAACAGCCAGCAATGGCAGCCTGGTGTCTACAGGTTGGTTATAATTACTTCTGTTCATGAAGCAAGTGTCTATTAAGTTCATGTTTTCACAACAAAAACCATCACTTCAGATCATAGCTGTGCTCCCAGGTGTCTCTGACTAAGCTGTGAAGGGTAAACACAGAGCTGTTTGTGAATTAAAAAGTAAAGGGGACATGTTGAAGAGCTGGCTCATGGTATCACGACATGGATGTTATTTTTAGACGTATGCTATGTTGGCAAGAAACATCAGAATATTGTTTTCACAGGTTCTGCAGACTCTGAAATGAGTGAAGAACAGAAGAGAGAGAAACTCGCTGAACTGAAGAAAAAAGAGCAGGAGATCCAAGATATTTTGGCCAAGAAGACAAAAGAGCTGAAGAAGATCTGCCTGAGAGAGGCGGTGAGAAATAGTTCTGTATTACATTTCTGCACTGGTAGTACATTTTGCAAGGCGCATTCAGTCAGCTGAACTCCCATTATTAAGACTGATGGTTTCTGCTGCTGTGCTCGGTTCATGTAGGTATTTAGGGGACTTGATGTTTTTGTGTTTGCAGGAGCTCACTGGTAAGCTGCCAAAAGAGTATCCCCTCTCTTCAGGTGAAAGACCGCCACACGTCAGACGGCGAGTTGGAACTGCTTTCAAGTTAGATGACCTTTTCCCCTATAATGAGGTCTGTGTTTAACTGCCTGCCTGTGCCATGTATGTTAAAGTTCATATATTTCACTTTTTGGGTTTAAAGGATGCATTTGGTGACATTTGTTTTTTATTTTTTTATCAACAAATCCCACAAAATGATCACAGCCAACAACGAATTGATCAACAATTTTCAATCCTACCTGATATATTTTATTCTTTGGCTCCACTGTTGTCCAGAAATTGTTAAAACTCCAACAAGAAGCCTCTCTGCTGAACTGGGGAACATGTTCTTTCATTACCATGAACATGGCCACTGTAGCTTATTTTGACTTGATCCCATATACACTGTTCTGATGCCTCAAATATTTGCAAGCACACCAAATCCTCTGCTGAAAATAGTCCCCAACAAATACACCAGTTACTCCTGTTACTCCTCAGTACATTTGCTGAAGAGTTTGTTGCCTGTCTATTTTAGGAAATATTTAAGCTTTTAAATAATTAAACTATATAACATGACACTTAGGAAAAGACTAGCTTGATGCTGAGTGCAATGGGACAGGGAAGTCAGAAAATATTGATAGACGAACTTGTTGGTTTTTAATATTAAAACAATAGGAAAAACAGGTGACAGCTGTAGTTGTTATCTGATTAAACTATGTTTTTGTTACTCATTGTTATCTCTGGGGTTCTTCTGCATGTGTTTTGCTGCAGGATCCCTTCCTGAGGAACCTGGAGAGCAGATTTGCCCTGCAGCAAAAGATTGTGGAGGCGGCCAAGAAGCTCGCCAATGAGCCAGAACTGTGCAAAACAGTGAAGAAGAAGAGGAGGAGAAACTGTTTGGATGCCATGCATAAACTCCAACAGATAGAGGATGAGATGAACCAGTACAGAATCAAGAAGGGAAAAAAACCCACACAGCGGGCCTCAGTGATCATTGCAGGTATGGTGCAGGTCAGAGTGGAAACAGACAACTTTTAAACTCTAGCGCTTCCAAGTGGTAGGCTTATTACTGTTGGCTCGGCTGTCGTAAAGACAGCCGGATCCCTTTTGTTTTCCTAAGAGCCTAGAAACTACCAGCAACACAGGACACACTGCATTTTGTTTTCCACGGTTACTTCTGTTGATCCACTGTCCACCATGTCCACTGCTGGGGTTAGTAACTACAAAGACCTTACACTGATACTATTTGGTAATTGTGGATCGTTACTGATAGCCACCCATAAACTGTATAAAATAATGGGTGTAGCCACCATGATGTCACCCACTGGTTTGTATACATTTTGGCCATCACCATCTTGGAAGTGACCATATTTGGACAAAACAGTGGAACTAACCCTAACGCTAGATGCAAACTTGGTTAGCACCATGCATTTACAGCATTTGCTAGCAAATTACAGGTTTAAACTGTTAAACAAAATGTACTTAGTGGAAAAACTAAACATCCCATTCCTTAGAGGATCCTTTAGTACAACCAAATGCTTAACAAGACGACCAAAATATTACAGTGAACTCGTTGCTCTGTGAATCTTGTTACACAATGGTCATGTTACTTGACCAACACTGTTGCCATGGTACTAACTTGAACAGCACTCACATGTCACTCAAAGTGGCTATGCTTTAAGTCTTAATGACAGTTTTAACATGGGGACCTATGAGGACTGACCTGCTCTTGGAGTTAGCCTCAAGTGGCCATTCAAGGAACTGCAGTTTTTGGCACTTTCACATTGTCCTCATTTTTCAGCCCCGGACGTTGCTGCTTGTAGCTACCAGGAAAAAGAAAATGCTATCCTCTTCCTGTTTTGGTTGCACACTGGTTGACGCACCTCCTTTGTGCTATAAATTGAGCCTTCATTTTCCTGCGAGATGGTACCAGCTAGCAGACAGAATTAAATAGTTTCAGTGAGGTTTAGAAGCAACCAATCTTAGTGCCAACTGTGTCATTATTCTATTGCTATTACATTGTGCAATCAACAATTACTTCATAATGATAAGTTAGAGCAAAAAATGGGTCTATTTCCACTTTAATGTGTTACTGGATTATCAATCAACATGGACTTATCTTCTCTTCCCTCAGATGAACTTGTCCGTTCAGACTGCAGCTCTCTGTCTAGTCTGCCGCTGGATGATGGTGAGTCAGACAAACACCTTCTGGTGCATTAAAATCAACCTACCTGTTATGATAATTATCATTATGACTTACTGTAAAAGAGCGAGTGCCATCATTGTTGCCGTGGGTTGCATTTGTATTCAGATGACTCAGACGGTGTCAGTCAGCGGCCACGATCACGGTCGGTCCAAGGTTCCCCTCAGCTCAGCCCGATGCGATCGCTGGGAGCAGAGTTTGATGTGGAAAGACAGGGCTCTCCGAGGGAAAACCACCATAACAAGAACCACAGCAGGTGGGGAAACACATTTCCTGCCTGGAATTTGATTACCTAAAGGTTATTGTGATGTGTAACGTGTTTCACAACTTTTGATTTTATTGATGTTGGAATGAAGCAATTGTATCATGTTTTGGCAGAGGCCACGATATTTGCCGTGTCATGTCTGCAGCCCCATTCCTTTCCCCACATCTCATCCCAGTCTTCTTTTTTTTTTTGATCCTCTTCTAATACCATACCCTTTTAGATTAGCTTTTGAAGGCCAGGAGGCTTCCCACTACTACCAGAATCCAAGAGAGGTCTCCTCCAACCACAGTAGTCCCTATAAAACCCTTCCCAGACCTCCTAGAGATCCACGCAGCATGCCGCCCACCCCGGTTATGACCCGCAATGCCTACAGCAGCAGCCAGCTCAGGTGTGATCTCTGCTCCGCAGCATTGCCAACTCAATGTCTTTCTTTCTCCTCTACAAAAACTAATCCCCACTCTTCTCAAACCCCCTCATACAAATCCCTAACCTTTATTTTGACTAATAAATCCAGAAATATAACTGGCTTTGTGTTTTTAGGAGACAGTTTAAAAGTTGTGTCCTTCCACCAGGTCCGAGGCGTCTCCTCATTGCTTCAGACATCGCAGTGGAAGTCTGGAGTCGCAACCCCGGCAAAGAAAAGACACAGATTCAGAAAAACCCGTCTTCATCTTGTCACCAGCCCACCGCAGCAACAGCACAGAGGTGTTAGAGGATTGCTCGTCCTACACCAGCCAGTCCAGTCTGGACTGCTGCGGGGCGGCCAACTCCCACTACAGTACCCTGGACTCCCGAACCTCAACCATGCATCGTCTCCACAGGAAGGTGGAAGTGTATGGAAATACTGGGAGTATGCCCAACTTGGTCCAGCACCACTCTGGCTGTAGTTATTCATGTGAGACCTCAGCACACTATGCACCCAGTGCCTACTACGTCGCGGGTTACCCCTGCCCGGACATGGAGCCTTATGCTAACGGTGCCTACGTGTATGAGAGTGAAGTCGAAGGCCACTACAACGTCAACCCTTCCTACCAAATAAATGGCTATCATGGACACGACAGATTCAGGAATTACAGCAGTGACCGGGCAGATGGTCTTTCCCAGAATCCCTACGCAACAGTGAGGCCGCCGCGGAACAGAGAGGGGCCCAGAAATGAGCTGCTGGCCAAAAACATGCAGAAGGCCCTGGTGGCGGAGCATCTGAAAGGCTGGTACCACCGAAGCAAGGGCCACAGGGAGGGAGGGAGGGGGATGCTGGTTGGATATGACTTCGACAGCGGCTCTCAGCTCAGTCTGGGCTACCAGACCATGCCAGCGGCCTTCAGCCACTCCAGCAGAACCACCTCCTTTTCATCAGGTGAGACAATGTCCCAAAGCAGTCTGAAAAAATTAAGTAAAATTTAAAGATTCGGTATGTAAGATTTAGGGGGATATATTGGCAGAAATGGACCATAATAGAAGAAATATGTTTTCTTCAGTGTATATATTCATTTGAAAATAAAAAAAAATAGTTGTAGTTTTGTTACCTTGGAATGAGCTGTGTATTTCTACATAGGGAGCAGGTCCTTGTTCATGGAGATCACCATGTTTCTACAGTAACACAGAATGGACAAACCAAACACTGGCTCTAGATAGGGCCATCTACAGTTTCATGTTGACCACTGTAGTTAGCAGCCGAGCCGCGATGAGAGCGTCGGAAAAACACTGATTTCTTAAAAGTGAAACTGCTCTATTCAGTGATTTTACCAGTCTAAATCACCTGGTCTGTTTGTTTTGGAGAGGAAGAGACCTCTGTGGATAATTTGGCGCACATTAGCAGGTGCACTAGGCTAGCAGCCCATCTGCAACGTGATAAACATGAAGGAGAAACACTGATTTGTAACCTGAAACTGCTTTATTCAGTGTTTTTACCGGTTTCTCCTGGTCTGTTTGTTTTGGATAGGAAGAGCCCTCTGCTGATAATTCGGCTCTTGAAAATCAAAAACAAAACCTTGCTGAAC
>JAPZEB010000002.1:25866182-25877156 GCA_029783705.1 Chaetodon striatus
AACACTGATTTGTAACCTGAAACTGCTTTATTTAGTGTTTTTACCGGTTTCTCCTGGTCTGTTTGTTTTGGAGAGGAAGAGCCCTCTGCTGATAATTCGGCTCTTGAAAAACAAAAACAAAACCTTGCTGAACAATGACTGCTGAAGGAATTCAAACCAATAGAGGTTTCATGTGGTTGCAATCTGCAATCCTTGCTGCTAGATCCCACTAAATCCCCCTAAATCTTATATGCAGTTCCTTAAATGGCGCATAAAGAATCTCTAAGAATATGTTATTAAAACCCGATTTTGTCTTCTTCTAAAGAAGGGATGGATATATCTACATATACATATAGTCGTATGTATGTCTGTTGTGGGTTGTATATCACATTGCTGGGGAAGTCTCTGTAAGCATACTATCCTATTTGCCAGCAAGAGATGCCATTTTATTCCCATATCAAACTCTCTGTCACTCTGAATTCCTCCACCAAGCCTCTAAGAGCTGCTAAGCCACCCAAGACAATAATATTTAGATGGGTTTCAGTGCAGAGTTTCACTCACTGTGCCCAAAGCTTTTCTAGGCTGCCAGGAATAGAAGTCAGGGAGAAAATTATCCCCAGTTTGTGCCTCTAATGTATTAATAATACGTTCACATAATCACAGTCAGTCATTACAGTCACAGAGCAAAGCATCTGTGTTTTCTGAAAGATAAAGTCTCTGCTGATATTAAACTCTTTCCAGAATATCAAAAGACTGCTTTATCCATCTGGATTTAAAAAAATATTGTATCTGCTGCTCACTAAAAAAGATTTTTAACCCATTTCCCAAGTTGTGATAATATTTTCTAAATTAGGCACATGGAAATTATATATCTCTTTCCTCATTTTAAGATCAATTTAGACAAATGTACTGATGATAAAACTTTACAATGTTGATTCATAGCGTACAAATTTAGGGAAAGAAATACACAATTCTGGCTATATTTGTGTGGATCAGAATATTGAGATACAACATAGTAAAGGGGGTTGAAAGTCTTTCTTATTAAACGTAATAGTGATACATGACATACATGTGATTCATTAAAATGGCATTAAAAGGTATGACTACATTTTAAGGTATTGGTCCAGACAAGTACACAAACTTAACAGGTTTAGAAAGTGTACAGTAGATCTTTATCATAAGTTGTTAAGTGTCTATATTAAGTGTAAGGAACAGTACTGTAATAACATATCGGTGGGTCATGTGAAGGGTAATTGTTTGTTTTGCAGTAGTGACGTTAAGCCGGACTTAAAAGTGTTTCCAATAACAGCAATTACCACTGAGTTCCACTCAAACATTAGTTGTGTGTTGTTGCCTTTGTCTTGTTTGCAGTGTCCTCAGTGGAGAGCACAGGAAACTGGCGCAACCAGCTGGCAGTCGGCCTGACAGAGTACGACACACCCGACACACCTCAGTACCCACACCCCGGAGCTCCTGCTTCTCCGTACAACCGCAGTCCCTCACACAGCAGGTGAGTGCTGCAGTTCATTCCACACTGGGCTGCGCAACAGGAAGTGAGTCAGTCACAGACAATTGGGGGTTTTACTTTCAGTTTAATTATGAATGAAATTGTATGTAAACTGCTCATTGTTATCTTAACCCTTTGAATCCTGGAGCAACATCACTTTTCTTGTGCTGCTTTCAGATGCCTTTTACAAGTATTTAAACCTTTGAACCCTGAGCCAATTGGTGGGAAAAAAGGCACTGAGCAACTTGGCCAGAAATATCCCACTAATTGCAAACAAAAAAACTGGGGAAAAAGAAAAAAGGGGAAAACTATATGAATAATAATTATTATTATTACATTTTAAAATCATGGAATTATGTTACAAAATTATTAAACTTTTTAAGCACTCTTTCCAGGTCATTTTCTTGTTTGTTTGTTTTTTAACTTTCTTTCTCTGTTTTTCTTTTCTTTTTTTTAAATTGTTTTTAATCTTCTCTTTTTACAAATTTCTTGCTAATTTTTTTTTAGCAATTCCTTCTTTTGTTGCTTATTGCCTTCTTCACATGTTTTTAAAAGAAATCAAGACAATTTGCTCAAGTTTGGAAGAGCTAAAGTGACGGCACCTATGGCATCTGTAGTGCTATTTATCAGTCTAGATTGTTTTGGAGTGACTTACCTGGTGTTAAAGATATCGGATGTAGGGATGTCTGCCTTCTCTCCAATATAATGGAACTAGATGGAGCCCAGCTTGTGGTGCTCATAACACCAATAAAATGCATTTGGAGAAACTCAACAGCAATGTGGCACTATTTTCTTTCTACTAAACAATTCAGAGGGAAGTGTGCATCTACTGCAAGCTCACCTAGAACCACTGAACGTAACAACTCAGCCGAGGAGGATGTCATTTATGTTTATATCTCACACTGTCACGAACACGAGCCTTTCATCCATGATGCACACCTCTGTCTGTGCAGTGATGCTGTTGGTGTAGTTCAGTAGAAAGAAAATAGTTCCCACATGAAACTGCTCGCAGCAAGGTCTGTGGATTATCTTGAGTAAAGGGGTCATGATGTCTGAAAGGGACACTGAAGCTGAGTCTTTTTAATATATTTTTTTAGCACTTTGAACACCACAAGCTGAGTGCCATCTAGTTACATTATATTTGAGAAAAAGCAGACATCTCTACGATGGATATCTCCAACACTTGGTGACTCACACCAAAACAATCTAGACTGGAAAAATAGGAAAAGTATTTGGGGTAAACTGTCCCTTTGGGAATGCATTAATTAGCTGGCTAATGTCCCCCATCAATGCTCAGCAGCAGGTACAGAAGTCACTGCCACTCCTGTTTCCTGTAATGCATGTTGCAATTAAAGGCCTTTGTTGTGTGTGCTTCTCCACCTTAGGAAAAAACATCACATCGTATTTTTCTGCATTTGTAATGAAGAGGTTTTATCTTGTATTCCGCTTGTGTGACCTGAAACTATTTAGCTCACAGAAATATAACCACAAGGACCTTCTCTCTTTCTTCCTGCCTTTTCTCCTTCCTTTCTTGATTTGTGATTAATGCTCATGTGTGCAGATTTTCTCCAGAAAACAAAGTGTCTGACACAATGCCTAAAAAATCTGAGTCAGTTGAGGTGGTTGGCTCTGAGGCCACTAGTACAGATGAACCATCAGACAACCATTCTAGCACTTAAGGGTGAGACCAAACACAGCAGGCTGCTTTGTGTCGTGTTGCCAGTCATCTCCATTTTGACACCCCATCTTCATTTGTGTGTTACCTCTGTATAGCTTATTTATTCAAATCATCCACATTTTCATATTGTGGGCTGGTTTTTTTTGTTGTTATTTTTTAACTTTCTTCAGGCGCAGCATTGCATCTGTATTTTCACAAAAATGTTTCTCTCATTATCCTGATGATCTTGCACCTGGCGTAGACCAAAGCAAGACATACCTGAGAGTTGTTTATCTCATGATTAGAAAGTAACAGAACTAAGTGTCTACAGCCAGGCTAGCACGTCTGTGAGGCTGTACTTAGGCAGGGAGGTGCTTTGAGCTAGATGCTAACATCAGCATGCTAATGTGCGCTCAGTCATAATAACTGCTCAAACATGCTGATGTTTAGCAGTCATTACTGTTTACCGTGATCGCCATCTTAGCTAAGCATCTTTAAATTTCACGCACTGTCTTATATTACTGACAATACAATTTATATGTATATACATGATCAATAAATTCATTTTTCTTATTAAAACACATTTTAACATGCCATCTGATGCTTAACTTCTAAAAATTTCTTTGCGGAGCTCTGGTACCTGTTGCACTGTACGTGTCTGTAACAACTATAACACTAGATATTGTCGAGATATTTCAGTCTGGACCAAAGTGGTGGACTGCCCAACCAACATTGCAATCCTGCAGCTAGCATTGCTAAAAAGTAGTAAAAGTTTCCATTTACTCCATGAAGCCGAAATCATGTTGCATGCCTTCACAAAAGTCATGTGGACTTTTTGGTGTAATGCATTTCCATTTCCATTCCTCAGTTTATTTCACAAGGTTCAGTTATGTCTTCCTTGTTCTCAGACAGCTGATCTACAGTCGATTTGACATGTTCTTGTCTTGCCACCTGTGCAGATTTCACCTGGACGGAAGCTACATGAGCATCCACTGAAGAGGACCAAACCAAACTTTGGCACAAATAAAGCCATGGCCAGCAGCAGCACATGAAGGGGATGAAGTTGAAACATTGGCTGTGCACAGACTTTTGGTTGCTGCCATAACTCTGTCTTGAGGGATATTCTGTCTGTTAGGGTTTTGGCAGAGTCTACGTGTACGCTGTCCTCATGTTAAAGTAACCTCTGAACACAGTGATGACACTCTTGAATGACTTTCCCATGTGCCTTGGATTGGATGAATTGTACAGGCAGATGAGAATGTGTCAAGGAACTTTAAGATGTTGCACAACCACACTGGATTCAAACCATATTGTGTTTTAAAGATGAAAAAAAGAGGCAATGTGTGTTTTTACCAAATTCAACTTCATGTATTTTAACAGGAACTAGCTACTGCCTTATAAAAAAAACAGTAGGTTATAGAAGAAAATGTTTTCCACTACTTTCATCTCAGAAAAGTATGATTAAAACTAGTCTTAAATATAGCATCCAAACTGAAAACAAAGCTTGAACATGTCCACGAAGTGACAGTACAAGAACTGAACCGATCATTCATTAGAGCAGACTGTGTATTTCCATTTCTTGCTTTCGTTTCAACTTTTAATCAGAATGTATCATGTCAATATTGTTTATAGACCCATTTGTCTTTGTTGGTGGCGTAATGTGTTTTAAAATGCATGGTTAGAATATCATTTTTTTAATAACTTCTTTTTATATTAACAGAAGACCACTGCCGTTAAAAAAAAAACAAACAAAAAAAACCATTCATATCTTGTTGTTTTCTCACATATTTGTACAGTCAGTGTGTAGTTATATGTGATTAGATGTTGTCATAAAATATTTTCCACTGGGAACAAGGATGTGAATAAATACATGTGTGACATAGACGGCTGTTGTCACTTTCTATGAGAGGCCTGCGTGGCTGGTAAACAACCGGTTCGGGTTCTCTTATTGAGTACGTGAGTAAGCCTTAAAGGAATAGATGAACTTTTTGGTATTCAGCATTCGAGTTAGATGAGAGGATTGACACCACTCTTATATCTAGTGGTGTAGTGGAGGGTATAAGCAGGTATACCGGGTATAAACATTTCTTTTTCTGGCCGTTAACTATACCCATGTATCAGCCAAAAAGCCATTGAAATTACTCCTCCGTTCCCTGCCCATCTACTTGGTAGTACACTCAGCTCATCAGTTACCACTACATTACAGCTCATATCTGACCATTTCAAATGGAGCTGGTTAGTTTAGCTTAGCATAATGCCTTGAAAAAGGAGTAGCATCTTGCCTGGCTCTGTCCAAAGGTAAGCATATTTTCCAAAATGTCAGACTATTCCTATAAGGCTTTTTATTTCTCCTATAAATAAAACCAGTATTCCCGCTAGCTATGTATCAAACTGTGCTTTGAGTAATGATCTAAAAATGACTCAGACAGAGGAAATGTCCTCTCTAAGACCATATCCATTTCCCTAATAACAAATTGCCTCTTAATTACTTCTTCTAGCTCGATCTCGTGTTTGTTGTGCAGCACTTCAGAGGTGATGAGCTCAGACTGGGAGGAGCTCTGTGCACAGTCGAGACTTTCCACGCCCCCATCACCACCAGGCCTGTGAAAATGGTCCACCTGCTGCTGTCAGTCCGGCACTTTCCTTTGCCTGAACCAACTGTCATCCCGAAAGATCATGACGGCCGGGCCAGCTGAGCAGGGGCTGAAAGAAGAATGTTAGCATGTCTCCCTTGCTTGTACCTTAAATATCTTCCATGCAATTCACAGGGTTTAATTTTAGACTCCACATGCAGTAGGAGCAAACGGTTCCTTGCTGAACTCAAAGTTAGAGGCTACTCAGTTTGCTCTGACCTGAGTCATAGATAGATTGGACACAAGTTACTCTTCCTTTTGATAACGGCGGAAGAAAGAAGAAATTGACAAATATGTCAGACAGTAAAGATCTTGAGGATATCAGTGAGGAGGATATTGACGAGGATGAGCTCCTTGCTATGCTTTCACCCGAGGAGCTTAAGGAGCTCCAGAGTGAGATGGATGTTATTATTGCCCCAGATGAGACAGTACCGGTGGGACAGAGACAGAAGGACCAGACAGAGAAGCCTCCGACGGGGACATTCGACCACAGATCCCTGGTTGGCTACCTCTACTGGGAGAAAGAGTCCAAACGTATGCTTGAGGAGGAAAGAGTGCCTGCTACTCTGCTGCCCAGTGAGGTAAGAGATCAAACTCCCAAATGTTTGGGTACAGATCAATTCAGAATATTCATTTTTCTTTACCTTCGACTTGTGAAATGTCACAGGTAGAATTTAAGAGAATGGCACAACTCTAACATTAGTCTGATGTTGTTTTCATCAGAAAACTTTGAGGGAGGAAACTGACAAGAAAAATGAGGAAGAAGATGTGGAATATGAAGTGATAGAGGAAGTAATTGAGGAAGAAGCTGTAGATGGTCTAGATGGAGAGGAAATTATTGAGGAAATCATTGAGGAAATTGTTGAAGAGGTTGATGAAAAGGACGAAAAGGACAAAGGAGTGGATGTGAAAGATAAGGAAGAGGTGAAGTCACCTGTGAACACAGACAAACATGTTGATTCTCCAGACACTAAAACAGAAAAAGTACTAGAAAACAAAACAGATAACGAACAGCCCGCTTCAGACACAATGGAAAAGAGTGAGAGCTCAGCCCCAAAACACATTACATCACAAGTTGAAGAGAAAGAGGAAATTAAAACTACAGAGTCCTCGTTTCCGAAAGAGGAGCCAGAGATAAAGGAAATCAATGATAAGCTCCCTCCGAAAGAAGAGAGAAAAATTAACAAATTAAATATTCCAAAGCTGGCACTCAATAATATAAAAATGACATCAAGACCTTCAGGAAATGAGACAAACTTGGAGACGACACTGGACAAAATCCGCAACAACAACCCGTCTGTCACTGAGATAAACCTCAACAACATCGAAAACATTCCCAAAGAGATGCTCCTAGACTACGTCAGTGCCTTGAAGAAAAACAAACATGTGAAAACCTTCAGTTTAGCCAACACTGGTGTTGATGAAAACATAGCTTTCAACCTGGCCAACATGTTACGAGAGAATCGCAGCATCACGACTTTGAATATCGAGTCCAATTTTATAACTGGAAAGGGCATCGTCGCTATCATCCGCTGCCTCCAATTCAACGAGACTCTCACAGAGCTGCGTTTTCACAACCAGAGGCACATGTTGGGTCACCATGCAGAGATGGAGATCTCACGCCTGCTCAAGGCCAACAATACCCTCCTGAAGATGGGTTACCACTTTGAACAGCCGGGGCCCAGAATGGTGGTGACCAACCTTTTAACCAGGAATCTTGACCGTCAGAGGCAGCTGAGGAAAGAGGAACAGAAGCAGCAGCAGGCGAAGGAGCAGAGAGAGCTGATGCAGATGTATGAGAACAGTCTAAACCTGCCTCCTGGTTTACTTCAGATGCTCGGGTACATACCACCTCTAGAGGTCCTGCAGGAGCATGGGCTCATCCCCCCCTCATCAGAATTGAGCCCTGTACCTGAAATGCACCACCAGAAAGAACAACCAGAGCCTCAGAAGAAGCTCAAACACAAAAGCACTGCCAAACAACCCAGCACCGCACCAGCAAACGCATTGAAGGACGTCCAGCTCAAGAGGACTCCCAAGAAACGCGACCCGTTTCTGGACCTGGACCCGAGGGATAACAAGGCACCAGAGAGGCCAAGTTTCCAACTGAGGAAGACTCCAAAAGCAAAGCATGTAGGGAGTGGAGAGGTCACAGATGAAAAACCAAACCTGAGTGAGATGATTAAGACTTTGAAGCCGGTCCCTCGCAGACGACAGCCACCAAAGGTTGAGCTCACACCCCGTGATCAACTCCTGAGTGAGATCAAGAAGAGCAATGTGGCCTATCTCAAATCTGTGAGTATCCAAGAATGAAGTTGGGATCCTGTGTTTAGGAGCAAGCCTACTTCAACATTTGAAAAGTTTTTTAAAGGAGCAGTGTGTAAGATTTAAGGGGATTTAGTGGCATCTAGTGGTGAGGATTGCAGATTGCAACCTGCTGGATAAATTTGTCTTGGGTGGCTTAGCAGCTCTTGAAGGCTTGGTGAAGGAATTCAGGGCGAGGGAAAATTAGGTATGGAAATAAAGTAGCATCCCTTGCAAGGTGCTTACAGAGACTCCACTGACTTATGATATATGAACCCACAGCAGGTATACATAGCCTGTATGTATATGTGAAAACATCTATCCATAATTCAAAAGAAGAAGAAAAAAAACCAGTGTTTTAATAAATAATATTCTCTTCACTAAAGGTTCAGTGTGTAAGATTTAGGGGGATTTTTGAGATATCTAGTAGTGAGGATTTTAGATTGCAACTAGCTGAAACTTCTCCTGGTTAGAATTCCTTCAGTGTTCATCTTTCAGAAAGTTTTTACTGGTAGCTGAATTATCCGCAGAGGTCTCTTCCTCTCAAAAATAAATAAGGAATAAAGAAGGAAAAAATCTGGACTCTGTGGCTGGACAAGTTGGGAACCACTGATTTAGAGCTAGTGTTTGGTTTGTCTGCTCTGGGCTACTGTAGAAACATGACAGTGCAACATGACGATATCCTTGGAGGAGGACCCGCTCCCTATGTAGATATAAATGGCTCATTCTAAGTACTGAAAACACAATTCTTATTTTCAGGTGAATATAAATTAAGGAAAACATATTTATTATATTCCATTTCAGGAATACACCCCTAACACCCAGGCCACATTGCCTGTGTGAGCAGTGTGTGACGGCTACCTCACTGAACTGCTGCGGCTCACATGCATGTGGTGTTCACACAGATCCGCCTGCTGTATAACTACTCTGTTTGCACGATTAAAAGCCAATACTCCACTCATTTATGGAGCCATACAAACCATTACATCGTCAACAACACAGCAATGCAAATATTTCACAATAAAAAGTGTTACCAAAAAAGAGATTCTTCAGGCCTCTAGGAAAACCACTCAGCCCTGCAGCAAATTTTCCCAGTGGCCACTCACAGTATTGCAGCGAGAAAATTGCCAACAGCCCAAAAAGTAAAAAAAAGTTTTGCCCATAGGCTGCCATTATAGAAGAGGTGTCAGTAAAACTGTTGACAGGACACCCCAAACAGTAAACAACATCAATTATAAATCTTTCTATTCAAAATGTTTGAGCCATGGTGGTTTTATATTGGTAAAACTTTCCTCAAGCTGAGAAAAGGGAAAAAAAAAAAATCAGTGATGTCATCACAATGCAAAGTCTATGACCCCGGGCAGAACTCATGGACGGGGCCTGCAGGAGAAACATTACTGGGCACATTCAGTTGGCCGCACATTGTGGAAGTAAACTCAGAAGCTAGAAAATGTTTTTGGCATATCCGCCAAGCAAGCAAATCCATTGGAAAGAGTAAGTGCCATCTTGGCATGCCCTATCTAGTTATTATTAAAATCTATGGGAAGAGGTTGAGAGAAACATTGTTGGAGGGCTTTTATTTTGAAACCGAAACTGGAAATGTTTGTGATAAAGACATAGACACTGTAGTAAAATGTGGTACAATGTCAATATAATTATCACAAGACTATTTTCGCTGTCTGTTGTTGCTGAAGCTGCGCACGTCATGTAAAATAGTCGACACTCCTATTCTCTAGATGTTTCGAAGCTGAGCAGCAGCCATCGGCGCCTGAGGAGGGCTGCTCACAAGGGCAGTGTGGCTGCTCTGACCTGTTGACATGGATACTGGAAAAAAAATACAAGAGGTTCCGCAACGTGCACACAGGCAGTATGACTCGGGTGTAAATCTTACACACTGGACCTTTAATTGATAAGAAAGGTTTACTCTTGATGGTGTCAAAGCTCTTAAAACAGAGGAGCATTTGCTGCATGTGAATGTGTGTGTTAAATTATCATAATTTGTTTAACAACTTATTATTTGTTATCTATAATTACTGTCCACCACTCTCCAACTCATCTTTTTGTTCTCTCCTTTGTTGCTGCTCGCAGGTGCCGCTCCCTAAAGTCCTGGAATCAAGTGAAACGAGTCTCCTCTGAGGCGGCAACTTAAGCTGTTTGTTCTCTTCACCATACTGTATGTTTATTTTACACGTATTCTCAAATGAACTGTGCAAATAAGAGTGAACCATACTTTCATTACGCGTACAAAATTTTACCTGATTGTTGTTCCACTCTTGTGTTATCACACTATTTAGGAACACGTAACAATAAAGGTATAAACACTAACCCTACAGTATATTCAATTTACATTAAAATGTACGGTATATTATTTGCTATTGCCAGTGCTCATACATTTCTTAACATTTTGTGCTAGAAAAAAAAGTAGGTTTGTTTGATGAAATGTTAGCTGATTTATTTCAGAGCAAACTTGTTCCATATATTTGCATTTTGCTATAAAAGAATCTTTCTCACTTTGCCCGGGGGTTCCTCTTCTTCTTTTTTTAATTAAAATGAAATAGCTCTGTGTAAAACTATCATAATCATTGCAGTAACCCTCAGCTGCTTTTTGCTTTTCTGATTCTTCAAGGTGCCGATATGAAAAAAAAAAACAACCAAAAAAATGACTTAAAGGGAGATGAGTCAGGATCCTGATAAGTTGATGCAATGCAGGTAGTTAGTCAAAATGAATAAAACAGTATGTACAGTCCTGGAGGGGATATTCATTACTTCACTGTTCAGTAGTGTTTTAAATAAGCTTTACATTTGTTTCAGGAGTAGTCTACATTGCGCCGCTTTGTTTCACATAAATATTTAACCTCAAAAATGAAAAGAACTTGATTTTGTGATGTTGATAC
>JAPZEB010000002.1:25887013-25898492 GCA_029783705.1 Chaetodon striatus
CAGCACATCCAATGCATCAAAACATTGTTTTCTAGTTGGAGCCGCGCCTCGTTTTCAAACTGTATGCTTTGACTCAATTGAACAATGACAGCAATATAGTCCACAATGAGCAGCGCTAAAATCAACCTGCGTAGTTGTCCCTCCATCTTTACATTAGAAAGTGTCACATTTATCTTAAAAGTGTACTCTTCTTCAACGTCTGACCAATCAAGAGCAGCTTTCTCCCGCCAGGCACTTTATCTGGTCTGCTTGTAAATGTTGCCGTGAGAACACGAACTCACCAAAGCAAGTAAAGTCTAGGTCTGAAAGCACCCTCATACTTTTTAGCCTCTGTTCAACAGTGTGATAAAATCAGATTACATTCAGCATATCATATGTCCTGTGACTAACTGCTACATGCATCCATTTAGACCCAAAGATGTTGGGCGACCAAAGGCAGAAGTGGCTGCAGACTTCATCAACAGTCGTATCCCTGGATGTAAAGTTGTTCCGTATCCTTTGCAGCAACATTTTATACAGTTTAAAAATTATGCAGGTTTAGTTTACACACATAAAATATCTTAACCATGATTTTTATTCCTTATTAATGACATGCAGTCACTTTAAAAAGATCCAAGACTTTGATGAGTCGTTCTACAGACGTAAGTCTTTCTTGTAATTTCTATGCATCAGCGGAGCTTACCGAATAAACTCCTCAGAGCTTTAAAACGTGCATCTTTTTCTAGAGTTCCACATTATCGTCTGTGGACTGGACTCCATCATCGCCAGACGCTGGATGAACGGGATGCTGGTAGGAAAGAGAGATCTGAGTGTTGTGATCACTTGATAAACCTTTTGCATATTAGGAGAGTAGTTTAAGTGTAATCTGTGGATGTTACGATTGCCGTTGCTTTCTGTAGATATCCCTCCTGAGCTATGAAGACGGAGTCCTGGACCCCAGCTCCATCATCCCCCTCATTGATGGAGGAACAGAGGGGTTTAAAGGAAATGCTCGTGTCATTCTGCCCGGCATGACTGCATGCATCGACTGCACACTGGAGCTGTACCCGCCACAGGTCACTATCCACAGCAATTTATCCTCTTATTTCACTTCAAAGATTCATTTACATACAACAAAACAGTTCCTTTGTTATTATTGAATAAATGATAAGACAGAATAGTTAAGCAGCCTATTAACTTTTTACAAAAGCTTCACATCTGCTTGTCTTTTTGGTGAGAGAAAGCATCTGTGGTGCACAGGAGGTGATGTTTCACATTTCCATCTGCAACAGCAGCTGTTCGCTTGGGGGAAAAAAAGAAAAGAAGATTTGGGTCATAAACATAAGCAGTAATAACTACCAGACTGAACAGAAAAAGAAACAATGCCAGAAAAATTTGACAGTAATGTGTTACATGCAGACAGACGTGTAAAACCAGCACAGCAGTGACTGTTTTACACCAAAAACACACAGAAATGACATGATAAAAATAAGATTAAAGGTTCTGTTTGTAACTTTTCACATGTATTCATCACTTTCTGTTGTCAGTGGGTGATGGGTTGTAATTTAAATCAAAAAATGAGACTTTCCGAGACTTTCTTGGTTGCCCATACAAGCCTGTGGACTGATTTCTGTGTAAAGGACGAATGAATTTTCACAGGAAAATCTAAAGCTCTCTTCAGCTGTGCTACAGGGCTAACAGTGTGCAACAGTAACAAATGATAGCTTAGAAATGGAGGCTGCTAACATCAGAAAACAACAGGCATTCACCACAACACAGAGTCTACAAATGCTGTGTTTCTATTATATAGATTTTGCTTCGGTGGCTCAGAAAACACACTTGGACTTAGCATTGGGGTTTGCTCTGGCTGATTTCACGGAGCCAGTGTTTCAAATAAAATCTTGGAACATTACAGATAGTAATGCTATTCATGCATTCATTTTCCGTAACCGCTTATCCTGTTAGTGGTCGCAGGGGGGCTGGAGCCTATCCCAGCTGGACCAGTCGCCCCGCTGTCACAGGGCTGACACATAGAGACAGACAACCATTCACACTCACATTCACACCTACAGAAAATTTAGAGTCACCAGTTAACCTGTATGTCTGAACTGTGGGGAGGAAGCCGGAGTACCCGGAAAAACCCACTCTGACATGGGGAGAACATGCAAACTCCGCAAAGAAGGGCTCCCCCACCCTGAGTTCAAAACAGGAACCCTCTTGCTGTGGGGCAGCAATGCTAACCACTGCGCCACTGTGCTGCCTAGTTATGCTTTTTTAGATATAATTTTTTTTTTTTTTTTGGCATTCCATTAAGATGATGCTGATAATTTACATTCAGTCCTGTGTTTGTCACTGATTTAGCCGATGCCCAGGTGCTCGTTCATGTCTACGGAGTGTGAACACAAGCAAAAGGACACTGACGGCATCACTAACAACAGATTTTAAGTCACATACAAAACCTTTAAGTAGGAACTTGAGGATTCAGCTCTTTCATGAACAGTTTCAAGCACTTATTTTGTTTTTATATTAAAGCTGCAATTCTCTTTGGCTGTCCCTGTACAGTGGAAGAAAAGGTCTTCTAGTGTTTTTTTTAAAAGTACTTTTGCTTTACCTTAATGTTCCCATCCACAGATTAACTTCCCCATGTGCACCATTGCTTCAATGCCAAGGCTACCAGAGCATTGCATTGAATATGCCAGAATCTTACAGTGGCCCAAAGAAAAGCCATTTGGAGGTAAGCTAAAATATTCACATCTTTTTTTTTTTTACTTTAACACATCTTATCACATCAATTAACCTTGTGCCTGTGTACATAATAACAGTAAAAGCTTACTGAAAGGGTCTTCTTCTCAACTAGATACCAGCTTAGATGGAGACAATCCAGAGCACATCCAGTGGGTGTTTGAAAGAGCCCAAGAAAGAGCTGCAGAGTTCAACATTACAGGGGTGACATACAGACTCACTCAAGGTGAACTTGTGAATCAAAAACAGTAATTTATTCAATGCTAATGTGGTTCATCAGTCAGTTGTTGTTGTTTTTTTTTTGAGAAAACTTATTTTAATTAAAAGTTCATACATTTTGTAAATCTTGCCTGTTTATGTGCCGCAGGAGTTGTGAAGAGGATCATTCCTGCTGTGGCATCAACTAATGCTGTTATCGCTGGTATGACACGTTTTTGATGCAGCAGCTGTGTCTTTATGGTGTGGTTGTGGGTGAAAAAAAAAAGATGAAACTTTAATGTTCCTCTTAGAAACTTTTGTGTTCTTTTGCGGGAATGAGAACAGGTTTACACGGGTTGCCAAATACCGACACTTTATCATGACCCCTCAGCACCTGACACTGACACACAGGCTGTCTATTGACAAAACGAGGCCACAGCACTATGAGATGCTTTGAGCATCGATCCTATCAAAGACATTTCTTGACAAAGAAACCCGAAAGCATTCCTGATAAGTCAGCAGTACGATAGGTTAATGTTATTGCCATCAGTTTTAATAATTTCTCCTTTGATTCTGAGAAACAATGATTTTTTTTTTGTCACTGTTGCATAATGGAAGGCTCTAAACTACCCATAATCCTGAGCTACCGTTGCTATGGAGACAAAGACAGTCCGCTTTACTTAAGTTTCAGCCTTAAAATGATGATGATTAATAACATATCTCACAATAAATGTGCATATGAAGATTTTTTAGGTCTCACAAAACATTACTGGAATGCAGCATTTTCTGTCGTTGCTATGGTGGTTGCTATGGGCTATAGGTATGCTACTGTTTTCCAGGCCTAACGAAATGTTTAAAAAGAGTTTTCAATATACATTGTTTTGGATATTGTCTAAAATACTTTCATAAACATCACAAAACATGTCTAAACATGAAATATATTAATAGTTAAAAATCTTGTTCTGCGCTGCATGACTTGAAATGACACTAGTATTTTGTGATACACATTGCTGTATGGAGCTAGTTGTCTAACAAGTGAGTTAAGTTAGCAAGTGCCAGCAGTTTGCTTATCTGCAAATTCGTGGCAAGTGCATGTTTACCATGTATGGCATGTTTGCTGTAAACCCTGCACCAAATTGTTTGAGGCAGGCAACATGGCAGAAGTGGCTCTGATCAATCATGTAAGAGGGAAGAAGCATCTAGACAATCACAAGGCTGCTGAGGGACTGCCAGCAACTGTACAGATTACTGATAAACTGTTGTGTTTTCTTGTCAACCATCTATTTTTTTCTCCCCTTTGTCTCCTTGGGGGCTTTGTAGATCAGAGATGTTGACAGAGAGGAAAAATTTAAAAACATATATTTCATATCTTTGCTGAATATCAAAAGAGACAAACCCCTGGCTAAGCCCCGTGTGGTTCCTGTTTCTACTCCTCAGACCAACTGGTCTTGCTCAGCACATATTTTCACAACAGTGAAGGTGGCAGACTCACTTGAAGATTTGTTGTAATTTTTAAAGCTATGGGTCTTTGAAGTTATATAGAAGTAAACAAAAGCGGGCCTCCTACATCAAGCCAACAACTGCTGAATTTGTCGGCTAAAATGACAGCAGATTTGATCAGCTACAGCTAGCTAGTTCCTGCTTATTTTGTTAGTGGGTTGAAAACTTTGTCTCCATTTGAGTTTTTAATGTTTTTAGCTGACTCTTTGGAAAATAATAGCCATGGAAAAGTGTCTTACATAGGCACATGATGGCTTCATATATGATAGAATGTTAAAACATTAAATGTATCAGGCATCCTCATCAGTTGATGACTGATGTAGAGTGCATGGTAATAAACAAACAGCACTGTACTTGTAGACAAGGTAGACATAGTTTGCTTTAGAGCTGTAGTTCAAAAGTCATCCTAACATAACTGTCTAGGTTAACACTTGACTGGTTGTATTTAGTTTTTTTTATTTATGCTGGGCATGGTAACATTTGCAGGTAACATAAGAGCCAACAAATTCACTGTTAAATCAATTTGTAACCATTGTGCTAGTGATTTTGGTTTTGAAAAGGCAAAATAAGAGCCCACCCTACTACTGCTCTTTCTATAGCACCATGCACACTGACTCGGCATGCAGAGAAATCCAACCTTTGACGTGCTGCCGTGCTTAGTTGCTATTGCTAAGCTATGATTAGACAATAGCTGTTTGGAGGCGGGGTTTATACATGTTCACTTTTCATATATTGTACTGAAACAACTGTGACAATCACATAACTAGACCATATTTTGTCTTTGTTCTCCATAGCTGCCTGTGCCACTGAAGTTTTTAAAATTGCTACAAGGTTAGGAGCAGAAAACAATTCTTAATCTCTCATTCTACTTGATTTGTCAAATGAACGTTATTGAACATCACATTTTATTTTGCAGTGCGTATATTCCTTTAAATAACTACCTGGTCTTCAATGATGTGGATGGACTCTACACCTACACGTTTGAAGCGGAGCGAAAGGTTTGTTGTGCCTTAACTCTCAGTAATCATAATCACCACTAGGCATCTTGTCAACAGTGTAAAGTGCATTTATTTATTTCAACTTAAGCTTTCTATACAAGCAATACAGTTTTTACATAGCTCACACAGTACTTTGATCATTGCAACAAGTTTTCAGCTGCCGTAACATCTATCCAGGTTTAAGACACGTAAGGTGAAGTGTCCAAGTGCGGTGAGATGTATCTGTGAGTCATACTTGTGAGGAAAAAGGACATTAAATCACACTAATAAATAAATAAATAAATAAATAGAGTAAACTTAAAAATAAAAAAGTTAGATGGGAATAGAAGGGCGATACGGAGTTCCCTCATGTATGATTTGCTCCATCTCATACATTTCCAATATTCTTTTAATCCAGATGTTGTGTAATGTGCATTTACAGAATACACAGAATAACCAGTCTTACTTGTCTTTTATTTGCAGGAAAACTGTTCAGCATGCAGCCAGGTGCCTCAGGACCTCCAGTTCCCTCCTTCTGCCAAATTACAGGAGGTTTTAGAGTACCTGACAGAAAACGCCTCTCTGTGAGTGTTCAGAAAAAACATTTTTAATGCTTCTTTAGGAAAAAAAGCAGTGATTATGTTAAAATTGTGTTTAAATGTTTTGCAGACAAATGAAATCCCCAGCTATCACCACAACTCTGGAAGGGAAGAACAAGACGCTGTATTTGCAGGTAATATACAGTATTTAATCGTCAGTTTTATCAGTGCTTCATGGTGTTTGGCCACCCGCATTTTATCATGACCTACGATTGAACCATGATTCCATTTTTATTCCAGTCTGTTAAGTCCATCGAGGAACGGACCAGGCCAAACCTCTGCAAGACTTTGAAAGGTAGCAAGAAGCACTGCTCCAATCATTCCCAGTCTGTCCAAAGTAAAGTAGCTGCAGGCTTTCATGATAACATACGTGTAATATGTGATTTTTTTTTTTTTTTTTTTCCCTCTGATGCAGAGCTTGGCTTGTCGGATGGACAGGAACTAGCTGTGGCCGACGTCACAACGCCCCAGACGGTTCTCTTCAAGCTCAATTTCACCACCTGAACATTCATTACAGCACTCAGCACTGACGTCAGATCGACTGCATCTGAATGCAAACTGGGTCTTGCATCACAAGGTTACTGTGATGTTGCAGTAGCACATTTGATATGAAAATGTAAATAATGTGAGTGAGGTCTCTCTTGTCGGACAGGATTGGATGTCATGAATATGGAATCATTTAACAGCATTGTTTTTTTTCTATTAGTAATGTTGTTTACTTCTTTGTGTATTTGTCACGTGTTAACTGATATTGTAGCGATTTACCTGTCAATCACATTAGAATAATAATGTGTACTATGCTCTAATAAAGTTTTATTATCATGGTTATATATGGTTTTGCCAGATTTCTTTGTCATGTTTCCCCACATTGAACCGACAAGGCGCAACACCCCTGTAGATACATTTTAAACGTATTCAAAGTAACAGGATTACACCCAAAACACATAAATGCTTTTTTTTTTTTAAACACCAGGGGACCTGGTGGGAAATCTGTTATTAAAGGGACAGTTCACCTCAGAATCAAAAATACACATTTTTCTTTTACCTGTGGTGCTGTTTATCAATCTAGATTGTTTTGGTGTGAGTTGCTATCGTTGCTATAATTGATATCGCACATAGAGATGTCTGGCTTCTCTCGAACATAGTGGAACCAGATGGCACTCAGCTTGTGGTGCTCAAAGTGCCAAAGAAGTACATTTGAAAAACTCAGCCGCAGTGTCTCTTTACAGAAGTCAGGACCCGGTTACTCAAGATAATCCACAGACCTTGTTGTGAGCAGATTTTTATGGGAACTATTTTCTTTCTACCAAAACGAAGCCTGCCGACCATATCACTGCACAGAAGGAAGCGTGCATCTACTGCTAGCTCACCTAGCACCATTGATCTAGTTGATGTTTGCATTCCATGCCGTGACATTAGTTGGCAGGTTGCTTGTTGCCACACCTAGAGCTGAGGGACCAAACTTTTCCCAGAAGAAAGAAAGGGAAAAAAAAAAACATCAAGCATAAGGAAAAAAGGTGGAGTGTATGAGGAAATCAGAAAAGTAAGAGAAAATTAAAGGGCAATGTGAGTACAGTACAAAAACAAGAAGGTGATAAAATTTGCACATATCATACTGTGTTATTATTTACTGTTATTTTTTGTTAGCAAAGTTGTTTTTCAGTGCTGATTTCTCAGTACAGTATCTCTTGGTCTTGTTATTAACAAATCCAACAATAATAATAACTAGAGAAAGCAATTTCTGAAGAAATTGCGGTTGTGAATGCTGCATGTTGAGTAGCTGATGCTACACTGCAATGCTAGCTGTAAATGTGGAACAATACCATGAATGTATGAATGATGTTGAATATTTTAAGATTTCTTGTCTCAGTTAAAACTGAGTTAATTGATGTCAGCTAGTGGAGTTTCTTTCACTTTTAAGCTCACTGTGCCAAATGTGTAAGTCAGATTCCTTCCACAGCAACATCGTTTGAAAGAGTTTTGCTCCATTTTGACCAAAAATTATTAAGTTAAAATTAAAAAGAAATGATAAAGAAGTTCTCTGCACTCTGACAGCTGAGTCCCTCACCCTAGCTCTGAACATCCCATCTAACACAAACCAATGTAAAAACCTGAAAAGGAAATTTTTACCATGCTCCAAAAGGTCTTAATATTTCCAAAAGTTTGAATGGGTTTTGAAAGTTGAATACAAACAAAATGTATGAAAGATGGGGAATATTTTACAGTTTGAATAGAGTTTCTGAGTGAATGTATGAATGAAGGAATAGGCTTTGAAAATATTTGGGAAAAACCTTGAATTTGTGTCAAATTTAAATGGGGAAAATTTCACAGAAAACAATGAATATTTCAGAATGTTTGAAAGACTCATTCTTTAAATCAATTTTTGTGGCTGCTTATCCTGTTAGGGGTTGTGGCGATGCTGGAGCTTATCCCAGCTGACATTGGGCAAGAGGTGGGGTACACCCTGGACAGGTCGCCTCACTATTGCAGGGCTGACACATAGAGACAGACGACATGCTCACATTCACACCTACGGACAATTCAGAGTCACCAGTTAACCTGCATGTTTTTGGATTGTGGGAGGAAGCCAGAGTACCTGCAGAAAACCCATGCTGACACAGGAAGAACATGTAAACTCTGCTGCACCACCGTGCCAGTATGAAAGATATATTTTGATGTTAGAATGAACGGGATAAACAGTTACGGAAAATGACAGAATAAATAAATGAATGTTTCAAACTTTTTGAAATATTTGCTGTTTTCTGAGAAATTTCCCCCATTAAAAAAAACAAAACCTATTTCGTCATTCATACATTCATAGAAACTCCAATCAACATTTAAAATGTCCCCCATCTTTCATACATTCTGGTTTGAATTCAACCTTCAAATCCTATTCAAACTTTTTGAAATATTCAGACTTGTTTAGAGCACGGTAAAAATGCCCTTTTCAGATTTTTACATTAGTATGTATTGAACAGAATGTTCAGGGCTGGAGTGGCGAACACAGCTGTCAAAGTGCAGAGAATTTCTTAAACATTTCTATTTTACTCGCTGAAACAGTGGGCAGAATTTTTGCATAGAAAAACACAGGGTACATTCCCATCCAATAATAATAATAATAATTATGATAATAATAATAATAATAATAATAACTGTCTCTGGCTAATGTCCCCAACACTTGGCAACCACAACACACTAGACTGATGAACTCTGGCACTACAGGTTAGAGGAAAAATATGCATTTTTGATTTGGGGGTGAACTCTCCTTTAAGGTTCAACCAAGACATGGATGTTTTATTTATTGAAATCATAAATGTTTTATGCTACAGTCTTAAAGGGCCAGATGTGGTATTAGTCTTCTCAGCTACCTCTCTGTGAATGATATTTTGAATCACTGAACAATTTAAGCATTTTACTAATTTTATGAATTACTGCTGTGCTCTTCTGTTGAGGCCTAATTGAATATTCATAGCTCAGTTTGACATTTTACTTTGAGTGGCATCATATGCTTCATTATTAGATCGCAAACATTAATTTGCATTCTGGGAATCTATGAACCAAAAAAATGCGTGAAATCTCATCTTTGCTGCTTGGCAAAGTGACAGCATAAATAAAGTCTGTGTTCAAATATGAGCTGAAAAGACAACACAAACTATCTGGTGAGAACAGGACTTGGCCTTCAGATGCAGTTTATTTCCTCTATCCACTGTGTGACAGGATGTCAATACTCACTCTAAGCTTCTTAGGGCGCTAATGAAAGTGGCCGCATATTGTCCGGAGGACAGATGGTTTCTGTCTTGATTAAGTTTTAATTTTCCTGACGGGAAAAGCTGGCAGGCTTTGCTCGTCGCAGTTGTCCCGCTGTGTTCACAGACCAACATATCTCTCACATCACATCCTGCCTGAGAGGTATAGTAACTGCAGGTAGAGGAGCTGAGGTGTGAAACTGCAGCTCTTCACTGAGCCGACGTGTTGACTGTTATCTCAGCTTGGGGCGTTATTACGCAGCGCGCGGGTGGTCTCACACTTTTTTTTTTTTTTTTGGTTTTACTTACTCGTACCCTGAATTGAAGAGGAAAAGTTTCTGAAACTGGAGGATTATCCGCTGCAAACTTTTGCATCCTTGCTGAAACGATCATTGTGTAAAGTATGCACGATGTTAACCAGGACACTGATGGAGGCTGCAGCAGCGGCTGATCATGTGCATCAGTAACCCGGGCAGAGGTAAGAGGATCAATATGTCACAAGTTCACTGTAATCGCTGTCAAAAGTCCAGTGAAATTCAATGTGTTTCTAATTTAATAACATGTTGATTAAATGTTAAAAGGCAGGTGGACTCACTATTAATGATGATGATGATGATGTAACACAACACAGCCTTTATATTATATGTGAGGAACACAGTATTAGCAAACTGGCAGTGTTTTGGCACAAATATGACAGAAAAGGTTATGTTCATGGAAAATGAGCTATCAATTAATGAGAATTTATGCAAAAATTAATGGACAGTATGTGTAAAACTTTATTAGAATTTTAAAAATATTTCTGCAACCAATTCAATTATACCCTATGAATTTATGTTGAGTTAAACTTTTTCTTTTTTTTTTAATCTGTCTTGAAAAATTTCCCCCCTTTTTTAAATATTTAATTACCATTCTATTTCCCTTTTCCTTCTCTCTTTTTTGGATTGGCAACTCCAGTATTCTAATTTAATAATAATAAAATGCAAATGCAAATACTACTGCTACTCCTACTAATAATAATAATAAATTTTAAAATCTTTTCATTGTTTAGTCAACTGACAGAAAATTATTGCCCTACTATACTGATAATCACGCATAGTTTTTAAGCAAAAATTGTAAACATTTTCAGTTTTTTAAGTGTATTGTAAAACTTCAATTAATGGCCCAGGCTATTATTTGCTTAAATCACCAAAAATCAACAGGTCGATATTTGGGACAGGCCTTAAATTTCTGTCACATTAAACTGTTGCTCAGCAAAGATCAGAAAATACAATCAAATTGTTTATTCAAACTAGTATGAATATTATGTGTGTAAAAAATAAGGCTTCAGATAATATATCAATTATAAGTCATTCATTTGATCTAACTCTGAGAGACAGCGCACCAGAGAGAGATTTAACAGCATCTGGCATACCGACACAGCACCACTTCATCCTGTCAAAACAATACTCACAACTTGGATTTATTTTTATGAAAAACCCTTTTGATTTTTTTGATCTGAGGAGCCTTATGTACTGAAAGGATATGAATAACTTACAGAGTAATTGAGGAATGGACACATAATTTGAGGTAGCCAACACCCTGCTTTTATACATTAAAGGAACCTCTATAAAAAAAAACAATGAATTGCTTGGCAACCAGACCAGGTGTTTGCTTGAGACAGGCATTTATTTGTCAAAATGTGGAGCCACACCAGGCTAGTAAAAGGGACTGGTTTGTTAATTGGCAATAGGCTTTTAAT
>JAPZEB010000002.1:25898592-25910427 GCA_029783705.1 Chaetodon striatus
GTTTGCCTTTTTTTTTTTTTTTAACTAACTTTGACTCAAAAGAAGCAATTTGAAGCTTGAAGTGTGAATAGTATTGACTAAATGTTTAATCAATAATGAAAATAACAGTTTCAGCCCTGAACTTTATACATACGGGGTTAAGCAGTGAATGAAAACGCCTCAAGAAAACTTTAGCAGTGATGTTTTACTTGATGTCATTTTGTCATGCATTAGTTATTGCTGTAATTTGACATAAAAGTCCACGTCCCAGTTTTGTCTGTGACTCATGTGGGATACAACTTGTTTTGGAGGGAGAATTTAGCTTTGAATGCAGTTACAGCTGAAGGGATGATGTGAGTCAGAAATGAGCGCGAGGACCCACTCTCATCATTTGCCTCCAAAATCGAGCCTCTGATCTGCCTTTTTTATTGGCATGTCTTTGATTTGCCTCGGCAGAGCTCAGTGATGTGAGAGTCACGATTGAGCAAACAGATGCAGTGATCTTACGAATCAGGAGACATCAGGAGGCATGTTAATTTACTTTATGGTCACACGCTGAAGGGAGAGGTATTAGCCTAATTCCTAATGATGAAGTGCGCATGAACGTCTTTGTCTGTGCAGGCAAGATGAAGCTGAACATACTGGCTGAACCATTACACTGGAGCCTGCTGCTACTCTGTATAGCAGGCTTCTGCAGCCAGCTTGTGTCCACTGGCAACCAAAGCTCCCTAGGACAGACAGGTAGGTGTCAGACCCTGCCAGACCAGTCACACCCCCTGAGGGACTCATTATGGCTCCTGGTCACCAGCCTGGTCGCCTAGTAGAGAGTTCAGTTTAAGCAACAAGACTCTGAAACTCACCATGCTTCTCACTAGAAACAGAAGTGAAATTGCAGAATGTAGTTTTTTAGAGCCTAATGATCAGACAGACAATTCACAAGCAAGAATATCAATGTTAAGATTCTATTAGAGGGGTTTGATTGGCCATGCTATTTGACTACTTGAGCTGAATCTAATTATATACAGCCTAATGTTACTGTTTATATGACATCCTGGACTTTTAATCCCTGCAGTATCACATGAGAGATGAGGGGGAGGGGAGGAGGGGATTTGTTTCATCACTTCAGTGGTGGGAGAAGTATTAAAGGTCCTGTGTGTAGGGTTCAGTAGCATCTAGTGGTGAGGTTGCAGAACTGAAACTGCTCCCATGTGCCAACTGTGTAGGACAACTATGGTGGCCAACACGAAAATGCAAATGGCCCTATCTAGAGCCAGTTTCTGGTTTGTCCATTCTGGGCTACTGTAGAACAACATGGCAGACTCCACAGCAGAGGAACGGCTACATGTGTCGATAATATGGCTCAGTCAAAGGTAACAAAAACACAATTATTCTTAGTTTCAGGTGAATATAAACTAATGAAAGCAGTTATTAACATTATAGACCATCTCTGCCAGTAGATGCCCCTCAATCCTGCACACTGGACCCTTAAGATCCTTTACTTGGATAGAAGTAAAAATGTTCCATTAAAAGTTAAAGTCACTGGTTTTAAATTCTACCTCAGTGAAAGTACAAGTATAATGAAAACTGACCTTAAGTATCAAAAGTAAAATTAGTGGTTCTGCAGAAAAACTGATATATTATTATAGGTTACATTAGATTGTTAATACGGATGAATAAATGCAAAAGAAGCATGTGAATGACTTTATGCCTTTAGATCGTTTAATCCAGTTCCCCTCCTCCAAGGGGAGACTGTACAATGACTTAAGGGGTAGAAAAGAAGAGAGCAAAAAATGTTGCTGCCCAAACTTGAATTCATTTGGCTTTTTTGTAAGGAGTCACAAGCTGAAAATTTAGGCACTACTGGTTTAATCAATCATATCACATTGTTGTTGGTTTTTTTTTATAAACCTATCTAGTGTTTTTTATTTGTTCGTTTTGTTTTGTTTTGTTTTGTTTTTATCATTATTGTTTGCGACAAAATCCTAAAGGTATACTATTCAGTGACCTGTACTATTAGGCCGGTTCAACTTACCCTGGATATCTTTTTATTATCTGGTTTGACTAACCCTAATATTGGCCGTCTGGATAAACAGTACTACAACGCTGGTTATCAACTAGGTCAGTCAACTCTGGGTTTTCCTATCCAGTCACGAGCACCTTCATGTGACAGAGGCGGGGGTGTTAATTATGAGCTACATCATCAGAACCATGTATGAAGTAGGCTGCTTCATATCATATGAGATGAAACAATACTGAAAGTGTCTGGGACTGCGAGAGAGTGAAAGGTCAGTGATGTGGGATGTAAATTACACCCTGTAATCTTATAATAGAAAACTGCAGAAACACTGAAAATACACTCCAACATCTCAGTGTTAGCCAAGACTTAAATTATGTGTCACTTGGCTCTATGTGATTAGTATGAAGTATTTTTTGCTATGTAGTTGGAAGATGATTGAACGGCTCTGAATATGTCACATGGATCACTTAAAATGATGCCAGACTATTTCTGCTACTGAAGGAAAGGGTGGAAAAGTAGTTAATAACTAAAGAGGTCTATCTGACTAAAATGTTGCATTTATAATAACAGGAGCCAATTAACAGTGTGTGGATTATTTTTCTAATAAAATATGATCTTTCCCCCAGTTCTCACGACACAGGTGTCTCAGAATCAGAGTGCAAAACAACAACACTCTCAGTGTGGACGAAAATAAACTCTAAAATCCTGCTAAAATCATGTGTGCAGTTAGAAGCTCTGTTCTAAAGCCAGTGAAAAAAGAGCCCTGGAGCAATTACATAATTCTACTGACCTATAACAATATACAGGCTCCTCTTTTTTTCCCGAGACTCCGGACTTTTGTTTACGGATACTTTTTTCCTCAGTGATCTGATTGGTCAGATGTCAGGGTGTTAACAAGCTGTGATCTGATACTCTGAAGTTAACCTGCTCTGGAGCAGGTTGCAGACACCTCAGGTCTAAACAAGCAAAATGTGTGCATGTTTTCTTTTCTCTGTTTTTACTTCTGCTTTGTTGCACCCCTTCAACCTGTAATTCAGTGTAAGTGTATCAGCATGAATCATTAGCGATGTAATAATCATCGAAAGCAACATTCAGCTGTTTTCCTGGGTAAATGATGCAGAAGCAGGTGTGGGACAGATATTTCTGCTAGAGCTGTTTATTCAACCCATTTCTCTTTATTTACGCAATCTGAAACATTAAATTAGGTAGCTGAAGATGCCGATTCCTGCTAATATGTTGTGACAGTTCAACGTGTGTTTCCCTGACTGAGGTGTGAGTGCTGATGCTTTTTATCCACTTGGTGGTGCTGTAGCTTTGAAAACATCAACATTACAGCTGGAGTATTTTCTCATTTTGCTTATTTAGTCTGATCTGAATAAGGGTAACAAAAAGACCCCTTTATTTATTTAAATCTGACATCTGATGAAGACAAGAAATCATTGCAATTTGACTATAATACTGCCACCTGTAAAGGCTGGAGTCACTCGAGATTACTCTACTTAAATGTAAAATATAGTCTGGAAAATTGGGATCTTTTCCTCTGAATTTTCCTCCTCAGGGTCATCGCAGGAGAGGACAGGGACTTGTGAAGTGGTTGCTGCTCATCGTTGCTGCAACAAGAACAAGATTGAGGAACGCTCTCAAACAGTCAAGTGCTCCTGCTTCCCAGGACAGGTGGCGGGTACAACAAGGGCTCTGCCCTCTTGTGTTGAAGGTAGTATTACTGGGACTCTCTTCTACCACTCTTAACTGAAAATATTCTGACATGACATGAATATATTATTTGTCAAAGTAGATTCAGGTTAGTCAGTTTCACCAGAGTCCAATGATACTGAGGCTGTCAAGGACCAGAGAGTGTGACACCTGATTGAGATGTTTTTTTCCAAACAAGCCTTTTTCTTTTTAAAGTCCTTCCGTCTAAAAAGTGACCTTCGACCGTGGTGTGTTTTCCTTCAGCCTCCATTGTTCGTCAGAAGTGGTGGTGTAAAATGGAGCCGTGTCTGAAGGGAGAAGAGTGCCGAGTCCTTCCTGACCTCACTGGTTGGTCATGCATCTCTGGAAACAAAGTAAAGACCACAAAGGTAAGGCCTGCATGCGTCTGAGTCAGAGTGGCACCAAGAAAAGACATGGGCGCAGAATGGCTTTAGTTTAAGGCTTGGTATTTATAGACGCTTAAACACAGTCATACAGTAAATCTTCTCCTTTTTTATTGCATTACTCTTATGCAAAACAGGGGTCGACAGACTTGTGAATGCTCATCATAAAGCTTTATTTTAGTAAGCTCTCCTTTGATGCCGAAAGATTCCACAATCAAGCATAATCACCGCTCCCATTGGCCGTATCAAGCCTCTTGCTCTCCGCCAGGCACAGTTGGCTCAGAAAACCTAATTCTATAATCTGGTGAATGATGGGGCCAAGAGGACAAACATGAAATAAGCTGTAAACTAATACTGAACAGTAAAACCCATGTAATTAAATCTGACGGCCAGAGGAAACCCCACTGCGTTTATAAATGCACTTTCTCCTAAGTTGCCTTTTTTTTCTAACTGTTTTATGTGTGCGATTTGTGGGGGGAACATTTTACAGTGAATGAGGGGCACGTTAGCACTGGCGGCGTGCAGCCAGTGATGAAAAGATAGCCAGTGGTCATGTGGTCCATCAGATTATATTGAACAAAAGAATGAAACAGAAGAGAGCAGTGGTGGAAGAAGTGCTCAGAGCAGTGAAAGCAGCAATACCACATATAAGTAAAACTCTGCATTCAAAATTTTGCTTAAAGGGTAAACTGGGTATTTTTCAACCAGGAACCTAAGCTTGGGTGGTATCAAGGTATTAAGGTATATTGGGGTATTTAGAAATCCCAAAGGTATAATTTTTAATACTGTCAAAATTACAGACACTCCTCTTTCTATTAAACCAAAATGGAGATGCTGTATTGAGGTGATGTAGTGCACAGTAGCACCACCAGAATTCAATCTTAACTGGAGGAATGAGCAGCTGAGCTACGCAAGATGGCGACTGTGTGTGGTGGGGATAACATTACAGGACAAAAAAAAAAAAAAAGGAAAAAGCTGCTACAACTGTTTGGGAGTATTGCCACATTTAACTTGATCTTGAGATAACTCCTTCCAACTACAAAAGCAATTTATTAACTACATGATTTTATTCAACACATCATATCTGTTCAGCCCACTGATGTGTCATTGGGTCCTCGAGCAAGAAGGGTGCTTATTTCTTATCTAGGCTAATTGCATGTTAGAAACACAGCACCGTAGGCTAGACAATGGCATACATGCTACAATGCTTTTTTTAAAATGCAAATATCATTATATACCGCATGGCCCAGTGAAATGCAAAGAGGGTATGAAAGGTATAAAAAAAAACAGATACCGCTAAAGCCTGTTAGTACCTATGTTTTTGTGTCTGATGAAGTTTTTTTAAATTGGTGCAGCATTGAGCGAGAGTGTTGCAGCCTGCATCTGTATCTGCAAATCAGGCTGAAATGTAACGTTTACAGGCAACGCTGCACCGCCAACTTGCATTCACAATAAGTGCCTCTTTTTGCTGCTGACAGGCTCAGATTGTTGTGTAAGTGTCTAACAACATTATGGAAATGATTCCTACTGAGACAGACCTTTTAGTTAAAGAGTATGGTCCTTTTTGTTTAACCAGAAACAGCTTGAAAGAGGCAGTGCCAAACCTACTATGCATAGAAAAGTTTTTTAGCCCCTGAGGTTTTCTACTGGTTCTATCCCTGTCAGTTTAACTAAATGCAGCTGAAGAACCAGTGGAAAGCCTGTATTATCCTTTAGAGCAGTGGTACCCAATCGGTGGGTGACTTGCAAATGTGTCAAGTGCCATGTCCTGCTGTAGAGTGAGTAAATAACGGACAATTATTTAACAGAGACAGCAAACTAGCTTGATGACATGGCCAAATGCAAATATGACGCTGAGTATATTAATCTTTGTCGACCTTGAACTCATGACTAAGGAGAAATGTGGACACAGTGGCTGGACCAGTTGGAAACCACTGCTTTAGAGGTTTTCTACCATCTCTTCGGTGTAATTTAGTTTAGTTTACTGGAGAAAAATTAAAAACAAGCTGCATTAAAATAGTCGACAAACAGTGTATTTTCAGGTGATAACACACTAAAGCAGGAACTCTCAACCTCTTTGTGCCCATGTGCACAGAAATGTGTGCTGTGCTGTGTAGCACCATTTTTGTTTTTGGAGTGTAGACTCTATTTAAATAAACAGTAATTTATCATCATAAAACACACTTCGTCCACTGTTCCAACAATCACCAACTCTGGTTTGGTTGAAATGAACCCTTAATTCACCCAGTTAGATTTGAAAATATTCAGGCTTTATACATACTTATATTACAGTTTTTTTAAAATGGAGTCTGGTGGCTTTGGCCATAGTGATATTTGATGATTTGGTGATTTCAGGGCTGTTTCTGATTGAACAAAAAGGACCTTAATCTTTAACAAAAAGCTCTGTCTCTGTGGGGATCCCATCCATAATGTTGTCTGATACATAGAATAATAATCTGAGCCAGGCAGTGACAAAACATGCACTTTTAGAGGACATAAATTGATGGTGCACAGTTGCCCTGAGTAGCTACATTGCAGCCTGTTCTGCTGCCGGCTGCAACACTCTCGCTCAATACTGGACCAGTTTCAAAAACTGTCACCTTCATCAGTGACATACACACAAAAAGATAGGAAAATAAGGTACAGGTTGAAAAATAGTTACTCTTTAAGAAAAAAAAAAAACACAACAGTGTAAGCATCAAAATACACTTGGAGTACTAAGAGGAAAAGTACTCATGATGCAGAATTGCCCATTTCAGAATAATGTTCATTAAATTATTGGATCATAATCATTGATGGATTACAGTGTACATCATTTTATTGTTGCAGCTGGTAAAGGTAATTACTTTATATATTTTTGTCACATCCTACAGTTTTATCTTGTGTGAAATATTTTGAAATAATTGTAATGAAAATGGACAAAACCAGAGTTGTGCAATTTTGTACTTTTCTATCTTGTTTTCAGGTGGCACGGTAGCAAGAAAATCCATCTAATCAGTACAAGCCCATCCTGGCCTGCTGCAGTCACCTTAACTAACACTGGACTCTGAGGACAGTGAACGCCCCGTCAGATAGAGCAAAGAACAATATAGATTTAATTAGATATCTCCTGGCTGAGCTTTAAACTGCAGGAACTCATTATTTTAATTTCCCTTAGCTTGAACACAATTTTGGTTGGGGTTAATCCCGTGGAGTGGACAATCTATTAGCAACTGACTTAAGATAAAATGACGCAGCGCCCCTTTCCCAGCCCAAACAGGCAGCCACTGCAAAAGTCTGTATCATTGTTTCAGTGCTTGATATGCTGGGCACATTGTGATGCACTCAATCAAAGTTTGGATGGGCCTGCTGGCAGACACTTAAGGAGAGATTTTGTGGATTTTCAGGAGGCAGAATGTGAATCCAGTCAGTTGCTTGTGACTCTCTCCGCCGATCAAAGCAGAAGACCACAAATACTGAGAAATTTATGATTATGTAGCATTTGTAAACAATGCTGTCCCGTAGACTTGCTCTGAGCTTTGTAAAGGGGTCAGATCCCCTCGGACTACTCCTTACCACAAAGAGGCACTCTTCCAAACACGCCTGCACACAAACACACACTCACTCACACACAGAATGGCTGCTTTTCGACTCCACTGGTTGGACAGGCCACCACCTGCAAGGCTGTGATGGCATGCACACAAGCATGAAGCCTTGATGCAAAACAAGGACTGTTTGAAATGCTAATCATGGGGAGAAAGGGGAGAGAGAAGAGAAGAGGAGCTTCTTCACCGCTGAGAGTATTTACATCATGCTTTTGTTTGTCTCTCTAAACTGAGTACTCCTGTGGAGGGAACTCCGCTTATAGTAATGATGGGAAACATTGGAGGTTCTTTGCCTTGAAGCAAATTGTAGCCACTAACAGAACTGAATATTTACCGTTATTACCACTTCATCGGTTGTCCTCTTTATATGAATAATATTCCTTCCGGACCCACCCTGATTGCTTCTCTTTTATCTCTTGAGTTCAGTCAGACACTTTGCATTTTACCTTTGCAATGAAGAGACATTTTATAATAACACTTATACAGCGACTGCAAATCATCCCATCCGAGGCATCAGACTTGTATGAATGCCACACGCTGTGCTAGTTGAAAGCAGCTGAATTCTAAGCAGTTTGCTCAACATTTACTTAATGCAATTATGCATTATGGTTGTCTCGGAGGTGACAAGATTCTTCACTGAGCTGTCATGCAGTCCATGGCATTTCAAGTGTGGCTTTGCTTTGTAAACACTCAAGTTCTGATTATAATTTAATGTTAGCAGTGATGCCAATGTCATCAAAATCATGTTATTCTAAGATTCATATAATGATTGTGATGATATTGAATTTGTCGGATATTTTAGAAAATCTGTCCTCTCAATCAGTGATGTCATCCACTTAATACCAGTTTTTCTTAAAACCCTTTTCTATCATTGAGTACACTGACATATTTTAGGGATATTTCATATTATATTAAACGCATAACAATAATAGTACAGATCAATTGATAAAATATAACATCAGAGATGAGTTTTCCTGATACTTTGAGGAACTTTTTATACTACTATATCTCTGTTTTTTTGGTTTTTTTTTAAAGTTTTTAACAGTCATATGAAATTTTCTTTTTTGACAAATTCAGTGTTTCCCCAGGGCGGCAGTAGCTCAGTCCTGGGCGGCAGTAGCTCAGTCCATAGGGACTTGGCTTCGCTGGTTCAATTCCCCGACCGGATTGCGTGGACTGGTAGCTGGAGAGGTGTCAGTTCACCTCCTGGGCACTGCCGAGGTGCCCTTGAGCAAGGCACAGAATCCCCAACCACTCGGGGCGCCTGTTCATGGGCAGCCCCCCTCACTCTCTCCATTTGATGCATAGGCCCTGTTTGTGCATGTGTGTGGTTATTTCCAGTGTGTATATGTAAAACTGAGTGAAAACTTGGAATTTCCCCTCACATCATTTCCTATGCATCAGGAAAAAAACAATTTAAATAAATAAATCTAGATGCTGGTGGTGATAGAGGTGAAGAAGATGAGATGAGAGGAAGATGGAAAAGTGCAGATGATGTGGTTGAGTAGAGGAATGAGCCTTTGTTGAGCTTGTCCTGGACTCTGGATACGATGGCTGGAGGTGAACGGGGTGGGGGGCTGATAGAGATCGTGGCAAAGTGTGACTGGAGGTGTGAGCTGATTAGAGGAGGCAGTGGGAGTGGGAGAACTGTAAATGGATGAGCACAAAGAAAGTCTTCCTGATTGAACTTACACTGAGCTTCATGAATTGTCAAATATATTTTTGACGCACACAATTTTTGGCTTTTTTTTTTGGTCCATACATTTTAAGTACGGATCCTACACATTGTTTTATAAATGAGACCCCAGGTCCTCACTGTGCCGTTATCCTGTAAGATTTTTAAAGGTCATATCTTGGAAAATAATCTAAGCTTTAAAAATAATAATTTAATTTATTTTTCCTCACAGAAATGAATTAAATGCTGAGATATGGGGCCACTGAATATATTTAAGAAAATATTTCTTACATCCCTTAAAATCAAGGATGCTTGAGATTCCCCAAGAAACTCTGGGGACTCCTTGAGCGGGTCAGAACCCCCAGGTTGGGACCCAGCATTTCAGAGAATAGAGTAATACGACTTTGGTAATTAATGAAACTGTTTTTGTAGATTCACTGAAAGCTTGTGATTCTGTTTATGGGCTTTGCAAACAGCAGCATCTCTAACATAACTGTGTGGTGTACTGTAGCTACTTATATAAACGCATCTGAAACTTGTGACTCAGCCAACAACAATATTATAAACGCGGCCTGACACGATCAGCCACACAAAGAAAGACGATGTTGCTTCAACACATTGCTTATAGAAAACCTTGGATGTATTTTATTTGTGAGCTGAATTTGAATGTAATACTATACAAAGGGTGAATGCAACAATAGAAACTGCCTACAATGTACTGCAGCCTTCTTCAACCACACCACAAACTACTGTATGGAATAAAAATGACCTTTGATTGAGTCAGCACCTCTCTTACACAAAAGAAGCTTTACAAAGTATTGTATCATACCCTGTTTAATATTCAGAGGAGTGCTACAGTGACCTGTGATTAAACACAACTACTCAGTATTATTTTAAAACACTTAGACCAGATGAATTAGTCATTATATAAAACAACCCTTTAGCTGTTTAATCAAGTTTAATCAAAAGCAAAAATAAGGCTGAACTTCATCTGGTTCCAACATCTCAGTTGTAATTTGGCACTTTTTTTTTATCTTATGTTATTATTAATTCAATACCTTTTGGTTTTGGAGCAACAGTTAAACAAAATATGCAAACTTAAGACATCAACCTGGGCTTCATTATGACGATGTATACACAAAGAATAATCCAGAAGAATCACCAGCAGGTTAGGCGCAACCTAATTGGTGAAAAAAATGTTTGTATTGTGCGTTTCTGAAATCCATGGATACATTACATTTTTACATTATTCTGTAGAGGATATGTTGAACAATGCTGTGGTGAAGGTGTGGTTAGATTCAGGCTGAGAAAGGACGGCAATGGAGATATCCACACACCAATGCAACTGGGCTGCAATTTATTTAGGATGTCTGTACACAAAAAGAAAGGTGCTCAAAGTGCAAAAAATAATTTAAAAAGCGGATAAAAACAGCAGCGAATGTCTCAGTCCTTGACTATCATCAGTGCTACTGAGGTGCTTCTAGGTTTAGGCTAAAAAAACACTCGGTTATGGTTAGAAAAAGATTGTGTTTCGGCTTAAAACCAAAGTGGCACAACATCATTGGAAAAGCAAGGATAGGTTGCAGGAAAGCATCCAGGTTCGGTGGCTCAAAGGTCGCTGGGGAATGCTGCGAAGTGTCAGTGAAAAACACTGAGGTTTGGTGGCTCAAAGGCCACTGGGAAATACTGCTAGGAAACGCTGTGTTGTGTCGGTAAGAACACCCAAGTACTGTGGCTCAAACAAAGCTAGGAAATGTTGTGATGTGTTGCCGAACAGTTCATTTTTTATAGAAGTTCTTCAGATGTGTAAAACTGGGTTGTTGGCTACCTCAAATTTTTGTCCGTTCCTCAATTACACTGTAAGTTATTCATATTCCTTTAGTACATAAGCGTCTTCAGATCAAAAGAATAAAGTAGGTTTTGCATAAAAATTAAATTTCAAGTTGTGAGTACTGTTTTAAGGTGTTGTGTCAGTATGCCAGGTGCCGTAATCCTCGAGTGCAGTAACTCTCTCTGATGCGCTGTTTTTTGGAGCTAGATCAAATGAATGATTCATAACTGATATGTTATTCAAAACCAAATTTTTAAACAAGTAATATTCATAATAGTTTAAATAAACAATCTGATTGTGTTTCCCATCTTTGCTGAGCAACAGTTTTTTTGCCTGTCCCAGATATAGGCCTGCTGATGTCAGTGATTTAAGCCAACAGTAGCCCCGGCTATTAATTGAATTTTTAGCGTAGGTTCAGTGGCTCAAATGTAGCTGGGAAATGCTGCAATGTGTTGGTAAAAAACACCCAGGTTTGGTGCCAAAAACGCTGGTCGAAATGCAGCAAAGGCTTGCCAAAAAAACAACTGGTGTTGTTGTTTGCTAATCTTGAACAGTGGTCTGCAGTTTGACAGGCATCTTACCTAGGTGACATCCCATCCCCTCCCCCTCACGATGACAAAGTCGGCTCATATACTGTGTCATTCTAGAAAGGT
>JAPZEB010000002.1:25923116-25934284 GCA_029783705.1 Chaetodon striatus
CACGCAGCCACGTTCAGCAGCCACTGCTGCCTCGGACAAATGTTGTAATTTTCTGTACAATGGATGATGGACAGTGTGCTGTAATTTGGCATCTGTGTTTATGCTGCACGATCCGCAGCGCAGATGGAGCCAACAGACAACATGTGCAAGGGCAGAAACACAGCAGGGAAACACTGTCATTCAGATGCTTATTGATCGCTAATACTGTACAACCACACCTGGATTTACAGTCCAAGTCCTCACCCTCAGTACAGCTGAACGTGCTTGTCTGTCTATGCCTAATTGAGTCGAATTCACAGGCTGCATGGTAATAAATGGGGGCGACAACTGCTAGTACGACAAGTAACAGCTATGCAAGATGACTCTAGCTGCCATGCAAATAAGCTTAGCATGTGTTTCATGTGAGAGCCAAAGTCTCGCCTCACTTCCAGGTTCTGTTCCACTTGTTTTTGCACTGTGTTTTTGCACAGTGGGTGTCTTTCACAAGTCTTTCTAGAAAGCTGAAATTTTTACTGGGTTTGGGGATTTGACTTGTGATCTCAGCACTCCATAAGTCACTCGCTGATTCTGTCACACACAAGAGCACTCTCAACTCGGGCTGCACTATTAAATCGAGTTTTAATTCCGATCATGATTTTGGCTTTCCACAATTACATAAACGTGATTACAGGGTTTCTGACATATTCATTTATTCGTGGCTGCCTGCCATGATAACAACATCTGCCAGTGTGTATTGATTTTCTATTTTTGGAGCTGGACAGTTCATTTGGAGCACTATTGGAATATACACTCACTGACCATTTTAGTAGGTACACCTTGTTAGTGCTGGGTTGGAGCCCATTTTGCTTTAAACTGCCTTAATTCAACGAGGTGCTGGCAACTTTCCTCAGAGATTTTGGTCCATATTGACATGACAGCATCACACGGTCACTGCAGATTTGTCGGCTGCACATCCATGATGAGAATCTCCTGTTACACCACATACCAAAGGTGCTCTGTTGAGGTCTGGTGTCACAAGTCATTTTCATGTTCAAGAAACCAGTTTGAGACGATTTGAGCTTTGTGACATGGCGCGTTACCCTGCTGGAAGTAGCCATCAGAAGATGGGTACACTGTGGTCATGGACATGCTCAGGTAGGCTGTGGTGTTTAAACCATGCTCAGTTGGTACTAAGGGGCCCAAAGTGTGCCAAGAAATGATCCTCCACACCATTACACCACCACCACCACCATGAACTATTAGTACAAGGCAGGATGGATCCATGCTTTATGTTGTTTACACCAAATTCTGACCCTACCATCTGAATGTGGCAGCAGAAATCCAGACTCATCACACCAGGCAACGTTTTTTTCTGATCTTCCATAGTGCAGTTTTGTCTTGACCATGTCTGCATGACTAAATGCACTGAGTTGCTGCTACATGATTGGCTGATTAACTATTAGTGTTGACAAGCAGTTGAACAGGTGTGCCTAATAAAGTGGCTGGTGAGCGTGTATACTGGTTGGTTATTCATTGCACCACACTCTTGCAGTGCACAGCATACTCTGGGCACAGACGGAGCAGCAAAACCCCAGGCACAGTGAAAGTGAAAATTATGTAACTCGCTGCCTCTAGTCATTTTAATAAGGGGAAGGCGGCAGCGGGGAAGCAGTTTCCAACATGGTGATAGGGGTATCAAGCAGTTTCCAATACATGCACGCACATAGCTCTGCTGTGCTGAGTTCACCACTTTGAGTTTCTGGTGGTGGCTGTGTACACAGCTGATCAATTTGCGGGCATCATGGAAACACAAAGAGGACAAGATGGAGGATCTGATTCTGTTGGTGCCTGAATACCCAGAGTCACAGTGCCAGCAACTTTTAGGGACCACCAAAGGAAAAATTGGGCCTGGGATAATATTTCCACCCAACTTCAAATAACTGATAATTTTCTAAATATGTAGAGATCTTTGGTAATTTCAGTGATTTCCGTTGTCTTGCCACAGTGTGCAGCCACAAGCTAGCTTGTACTTCTGCTAGTTTTCAACAAAACGCCTGCCTGTTATTGCAGCCAGGTGGCAGCAGCTGCTTTTAAAAACGCTTTGCTTTTGGGGGTAACATGGCAGTTGTCGCTGTGAAAGCAGCTAAGTTCTGCGGGAAACACTAATTGACTGCGATACTGACGTTCAAAATGCATGCCCTGCTCATAGAACTCTGTGCATGTCAAATCAAGAGCTTCATAAACCAACAGCCTGCCACCATTGATATGTTTTGGCTTCACTTTCAGGGGCTGTGTCATGCTGCTACGCTCCCCCTCTCAGCAGCAGTTTGTAATAAAAACTTTCTTTAATGTTGCAGCGGCAGTCCGTAGTGTAGAAGAGAAATATACAACACAAAGCAGACTGGTAAAACAAAAATCAAATGTCTGGAACAGAAGGCGAAGAGCTACTTCCTCGAAATAGATCATCATATCCGTTGTTTTGAGATATGTCAGATTTAGGGCATGTGATGTTAAGCAAGAACAAGTCATATGTAAAGAGTGCATGAGACTTGTGTCTACACCGCAAAGTATTACTATTACCTTGTGCAGCTACCTGAAAAAGCACCACAAACTGCAGTCTGATGAATGCATGAAGGCCAATAAGAATATTTCACCTCACTGAATCCCTGTCCTTGTCCAGCATCAACTCAGACATCTATAATAGCAATGCTTCACCGTATCCTTCCAGCTCCCAAAGACATACTGAAATAACTAATGAAATCACATTCCATTTGGCAAAAGATATGTGTCCAATAACTGCTGTGAGCAATGAAGGCTTCAGGAAAATGGTCACCACGCTGGACAAAAGATATGTGATCCCCTGATGCAATTATTTTTCCAAAGTGGCATTACCTGGGCTGTACACAAAATGTCAAGGAGAACTAGAGAGTGATGTCACAGCTGTCAAGCACCTGACTTATGGGAAAAGTCATCTGTTTCTTTACCTGTTATACAGCAGCAGGTTGTGTCTTCAGAGGTTTTTTCACGACCCACACTGTCAGCCCAGAAAGATAAAATATATGCCCGGGGGCAAAACCAACGTTTAAATCCAATATTTCCCCGCACTGCGCTGGTCACTGCCACGACTTGTGCAATAGATTTAACACATGTTGTAGCACAGGGCAGAACTGTAAAGATATTGGATTCAAACAATGGTTTTGCTATGGGTAAGCATTTTACCTCTCTGGGCAGGAAGTGGGCATCTGTTAGATCACAACAATGCATTTGAAGAAGCAGCCTGTTTCTGGAGAAGGGGTAAAAAATAACATCTAAACTTTCCCCCTGAGGTTTGCGCTGTGTGACCGAATCATTGAGTCCCAGAAATGAAACCAGGGTTTGAGGCACTCATGGGAGCTGTCATTGTTGAATGCTACCAAAAATAAGCCCTGTTTTATCTTTGTTAAAATGACAAGATGATCAGATGTCACTCACAGGGACAATGGTAGATACCCAGTGTTACATCATATCAGAAAAACTGATAAAAGAAATCTCTTCAATGCATAAATAAACTGTGCGAGAGGCTATTGAAACAGAGGCTCTCTATTCCTGTTCCAAACATTGTTGACACTGGTGGATCATCGGTCAGATGCTGAGGCAAAATTATTTTTAAGTTGAAAAGCAGATGACATTAGAGGAAAACAAAAAGCAGAAACGAGGCATTTATATTTTTATCAAAATGAAGGAATGGGTGGATTCAAATGGTCAGACAAGCAGTGGTTTTAAACAAAGCTGAATATAAGTGGACAGTGGAAACTAATGAAACGAGTGGAAGGTCCAGGAAAAACTTTCATTTTTCCAGAAGATGGATGACACACAGCGCCCGCAGTCACCCAGTGTTCCTCCTGGAATAATCCCCAAGGGGCAGAGGCTGTGAAAGCAATGGCCAGCATCCTACTGTGATAATGCATCAAAGTGTGATAAATACAGGAGCGAGTCCTGTTGCCCATTCATCTATGTGTGTAATCGCATCTTAGCTTTATATACCTGTGTATACACAGAACAAGTGTAACTCCAGTTGATAACATGGCTTAAAGATGCAAGTCTGAGGCAGAAGATTTTTTTTTGTAGTTTAACAGTTTACACTTGTTCCCTTTGTTGCCGATAGATAAGAGGAATAATACCACTCTCACATTTGTCTTAAATATAAAGCTATGATTGTATTACTCACCTTTGCATGCTGTTAAAAATTGCAACCAACAAGACCTCCTGGCTGTGCAACCACATATGTCATTCCTCCCCTCTAGTACGACCCACAGGAGTGTTTCTTACAATAGCACCCCTACTGATACTAATATATTAGGTTTAGGTCATGGGAAGGCTTTGTCAGATTTCATACTGTACTTAACATGATGTTAGGTGACAAACAGGATGTGAGGTATGTAACTTAACCTTATGGCACCTAAGGTAACTTAAGTCACGATACAAGATTATTGCAATGTCAAAAGTGTTGCGATATGCTATGTATTGCTGTAAAATATATTGCGATATACTGCCATTTATACCTAAAGTTTTCAGTCTGTTCATCTCACTTCAGTCATTTTATGTGCAGCTAAATGTACATCGTGGACTGAAAATGCAACTGACTTTATCAGTCACGTAGACTACCTAAAGTTCAATTTGTATTTGTAATATTAATAATTTATATAATAAAAAATTGATACTTGGCACTGTGTGACGATACACAAAAATATTGCGATACTAAGCTGTGTGGATTTTTTCCCCCACCCCTAATGTCTTGTGTTTTTTCACCCGTCCCACCACACTTCCTTCCTTCCTAAGCAGACTTTGTTTCTCTCTATTCTACGTCACCTAACCTCGTCCTTTGCTACCGTCATAATTACAATGGCCACAAGAGGGTGCCGTGATCACGAAAAGAAAATTTGGGTTATATTTGGGTCTCATTGCCTCTATAGGTGATTCAAATAAACTCAAAACAAACCCAACTTGGAGTCTGGAAAACTTAAAACAGAAATATTAAATAAATATTACATCTTATTAAAAAACAAACAAACATCCTTTTTAATATGGCATATACTTGATCAAAGCTGTGTTTCACAGCTAGATTTTTAGTAATGTTCATTTGCGTTAATTTGACTTTCCTTTGTAAAAGAACCCTGAAGATCACCATTCCCTGACCAGTCATCCCCTGTAAACAAGCTGGTCTCACTCCGACTCAAATCCTGATGCTTGGTCAGTGGCCCTTGATGTCACATACCAATGTCCAGAGACACCCTTTAGTGTTGGTGTAAGACTCACTAGCAGCAGGATTTTTTGACACTTCAAGTAACTGCTGCAGTATTAGAAGTGAGACGGTCTGCGTGGGGGTGCAAGAGGGGAGGTGGATGGGTCAAACAAACCCCAGACCCTTTCTTGAGAGACTGCCAAAAGTCAATCAATTTTATTTTAACAACAATATAGTGTGAAAGTGTGAGTGGCACACTACACTAATGATGCAGGTCATGTGAAGTTACTTTATTAACATATTTATTGCAAGCTGACTCACGTTTCTTTTTAAAATCTAGCGACATACTTATGTTGCCTAAATCTGAAAGAGTGAACCTAAAAACAAAGGGAGTTTGTTTTTAAAAAGACAGTGCAAGTCCCCCAGAGCCAGTCTGCGTCACCAGGGGTCAGCACACCCAGGTGCCTGACCCCGCCTGCAGCAGGCACACTTTGCACCTGGCACTCTCCGAATTTGCCGTTTCATTGTGGTCTTCTTGAACTGCTCTTAGTCTGGCCCCTCCTCTGGGACCACTTTGCCTTAGGGGGCCCTACCAAGGGCTATTAGCCCTGGTAAACACACCTTCTAGGATCACAGGGACATGCAAACCCCTTCACCATAACGCCTTGGGGTCCTCCAGGAGGAGCTGGAAAGCGTTGCTGGGGAGAGGGACATTTGGAATACTTTGCTCATCCTGCTGCCCCAGCGACCCAGCTTCGGATAAGCGGTTAAAAATGGATGGCAATGCAAGTAATGAATGTAAACTGACATGCTGCCTGGTGCATCTCATGCCACCTTTAAAGTGTGTCTCAGTGCGTCGGTATGTAACACGAGGGTCACTGACCAATTATTTCGCTAAGAGGGGGGGGGATGTGACGCTGTAAAACCACAACTTGCCATTTTTATGTTTCCATTGTAGTCGGACCAACCAAATGAGATATTATGTGTTAATCAGGACGCTGAAGATGTGCTGGTTGGCAGATTTTTATTTTAACCGCTGGACAGATCCAGACTCGATGTTTCCGCCTGTTCCCAGTCTTTATGCTAGGCTAAACTTAGCATTGCCAGGCACTAACTTCATATTTACCATACAGACATGAGAGTGGTATAAATCTTCTCACGTTGCTCTTAGTAAGACAGGTATTTTGGGAAAATATGAAACTCTCTCTTTAAAAGCATCAAGTTGTATTCGGATTACTATGACTGAGCGCTGACACTTGTGAGGGCAGTGACCAAGGATGCACTCACGTTAGTTACAGGAACAATGACTTTAATGAAATTTCAGCACATATCAATAGATGGCTTCATATGTACAATATTATCATTTGAATGATTTGACACAAATAAGGCATTTCAAGTATCGAAAACAACCTACTGGTATCACATTTTTGGTGAATCAATCTGTTTCAGGGTAGCGGACACGTTACCGAGTTCGACTGGTAAAGCCATTTAAGAGGTGATCAAAGGCATACAAGTACCATACAAACAAAATGGTAAAATGTACAGTATCAAGACACACAAGCTGTATTTGTAAAACATCTCCCCTCGCAATGCATCTATTTTTCTTAACATCCTTTAACTCATCAAGCTTTGGCTGTGTTGGGTTTTGTGGTTAACAAGAGGAAATATAAGACTGCATTCAGGGACTCGGATGTTTTTCACCACTATAAATAAAGTTCATGTACACAAGAAAGGACAAACAATTTATGTACAATATTTTTCCTCTTACGATATTAAAAAAAAAGAAAAGAAAAACCTGAGGGCTGTCAACTACTGTACTTGCTCATCCCGTGTCCTTTGATGTATTCCTCTCCTGTTTGGCGCTTCATAGTGAACATCTGTCTTACTGATGTCTGAGGAGGGACGTCAGATGCTCTCCAGATATTAATCCAAATGCACAGACGTTCACGTTCCATCTCAAAGTCGGAAAGAAATGATGAAAATATATTCATTACAAGGTTATGATGAAGTTCCCCGCAGGCATCTTGGAGTGTCAGTATTTTCAGTAGCCTTGAGCAGGATGTGCTTTATGTATTCTACAACTTTTTTTTTACACTTTGATCTGAGAAGTGTTCACATTTCTTAAAGCAACAATAGGTTCATTGTCTTTGTGATAATTGGTCCTGTGACAGTGCTGGAACGAGAAGGAAAGACAGGGTGACGTGAGTATCACAGAAATGAATATATATTGTGTGTGTTCGCTCCTGACTAAGCTTAACAATTAAGTCAGTTGGGAGAAAATAATTGGCATACTGGTGTCCCAGTATAAATGGAGAAGCTGACCTGCAGATTAACCTTTCCCACCAGAGCCGTTCCCTCGCATCCTTCCCACAAAGTGTTAATATGTTGATGTTGTGTATGGCTGAGTGTTCTGACAAGAAAAAAAGAGGAGGAAATTGAGGAGTTAGACTGTGCTGTTAACAAGTCAATTTGCAGCAAATTTCAGTTCCAATAGCTGTTGCTGTTTTGTGTCGCAGCGCTGTACATTTCTCTCCCTCTGTTTCTGCTATAACGTCTTGTTTCCTGCGGTCAAGAGAGGTTATCTTACCCTTGTGGTTTTGATCTTGTTGCCGGCGTAACACATCCAGCCTGAGTTGTCAGGGAGCGTCTTGCATTCCTCCCCCTCCAGGCAAGGCTCCATCTCACACCACCACTTCCCAATTACTATGGATGCTACAGGCAACAAAGACAAGAGAAATGGTGATGCAGGTGCCTTTCACTCTAACAGAGTGTAAAACCAGATAGCACAGCGCGGCACTTTGCAGAGCGATGGCCATTAGGCGGGGGTGTCTAATTCTAATTATCAAATGTGTAATGTTAAAGGTGACAGTAAGTAACTTGGCTGTGTGGGTCACATGTGTACGCTTCAGACAACTTGTTACGGTGCAAAACTGTTGCCGAGTACAATGCCATTTCTTTATTAGATGCGGTTATACATGAATGCAGTGGGTGGAACCGGGGCTTTTCATTGAGTGAGTGGATCGTTAGATGTGACTGTGACTTGACTTTAATGCACGCCACATTTCTGCCGTCAGGAGAGAAAATTGCCTTAAATACAGGGTAAGTAGACAGTAAATGGTTTGTAATGTGTGACAGAGGAAAGGAATCTGTCAGAGCTGACATCGAGCAACCTCATATTCCCCCAGTCCGCTCAGAGATTTCAGTAATATTTGCAAAAGGATTTAAGATAAAAGCTGCAGGTGAGAGGTTTTACTAAAGCCAATATGTGTTTTAGTTGTGTCAGACCTGAGTGCCAAATCCATTTCTTACAAGGGATTGAGCCTGTGCAGCAGACATTTGTCAAAGCATGTGTTAACCATCATGAGATATCTACAAGGTACCTATGTAATCAACAGCTGCTTCCCTCTGTATCGCTTTGCTTTATATTATTCTTTATTTTTCTCCTCTTCCCTGAGGTGCGCTACATTCAGCAGTTGTGTGTGACTGTTGGAGTAAAGCTTACCCCTGCAGATACCTTCTGCTGTCTGTCAGCAACAGAATTTGGATGTGACATTATCCCAGGTAATGTTAATCTTATCTGGGACAAGGCATTGCATGGGTGACTTAGGGTTTTATTTGAACACATCTCTGTATCTTTATGAAACATAGCAGTTTTGTCTGGCACGGTTTGACTTTTCAGCGCATGTTTAGTTGAATTAAATTTTCCTGCAATGCTGCGTGCATTCAAAGCAAATATTTTTCCTCATGCAACGTTAGGACAGCATTGTAGTAAAAACTAATATTTCATGTTTTTTTTTATCTGCTACAATACTCACCATCGACACACGAAGGTCTGTTTCTGGTGGTTCCAGCCACCTTCCCCGGCAGACAAGAACACTTGACCGTCTGTGACCGCTCCTCAATGCGATTCTTATTACAGCATCGATGAGCAGCGATTACTTCACATGTGCCTCCCTCTGATAAGAAAAAAAAAAAAACACAACAAAAAACAGACAACAGGCTACGTTAATTCAGTCCCCCGAAGGCGATCAAACAGAGCTCTCTGAGGGCGTCTGAACACCTCACAGTTGTGGCTAAACATAGACTGTCAACATCGGTGGACAGTAACCAACATTAACTCAAGCACTGCACTTCAGTATCACTGCGAGGTACTTGTTCTTGACTTAAAGCTGGACTTTTACATATAGATGAATGTCTGTTACATCGAAGCCTTTGCCAAACATGTTCACACAATACTGAAAAAGCCTGTCGCTGCCAAAGAAGGCTCTCTGTATTTCACAGTATACCGGAGTTGTGGTGTCTGTGGCAACTTGCCCGCGCTGCCACACCAGTGATGTGTTTTTTACATCAGCCAGCCAGAGCGAAAGGGAGCAGGTAGGGTGAAGAGACCATAGCGACGGAGCAACAGCTAGGAGTACGGTGGAAGCTTTGGTGGAAAAATCTAGGAAGTGTCCAAGAAAATTTTGTGGAGAGGATGCACAGGAAAAGTCAAAGAGAGGGCGGGGAGGTCCAGCAAGCTCACCTGAAGGAGTTATTAGCACAGTTTGTGTAATTACTCCCACTACAGGAAGGAATACTCTACTATTGTAAAGAAATATTGTACCTTTTTCTCTTGTACCTTTCTATTGTACCTTTCTTTGCTCTGTTATATATCATTTTAGAGCAAATACTAATCTCCATAACCAAGATTTGCTCCTGCTCCCAAGATTTTGGTATTAAAAGTGTTCTGGTTTCCATTTGTAGTCAGTTTGTAGTCCGAGTAGTGTTGGCCAATCATGTTTGAGCGGGCACTGGTTGCCTACATGTAAACAGTCCTTGTAGAGAGCAAAAGACGACAGATCTTCTGACGACAGTTTAGCCTTTTATCAGCTTTTTTCTCATTTATCTGCATTAGGGATGCAACGGTCTGAGATTTTCACGGTATGATAACCATCATAGAAAATACTGCAGTTTCACAGTATCACAGTATCATAGAATTATACTATTATCATTCAGATTGACCCTTAAAGGAATGAAAATGGTTATAATAATAACTATAATAATAACAACTTAAATTGTAGAGCACTTTTCGAGCTGACAGCACAAAGTGCTTTCCAATGTGCAGAAAATACAAAACAAAAGTGATACAAATAAAATATAATCATATACATATGCCTACACTATCATATACACTTAAAAAAAAAATATACCTGTAAGCATGCATACATGAACACGTGGCTGCAAACACATACACTCCCATACACACAGTAAGTCTATCAGGTGTCAGGAAAGGCAAATCTGTAGAAGTAAGTTTCCAGATGAGATTTAAAAACATAAACAGAGTCAGCCAATCTGATGTTCAGTGGGAGACTGTTCCAAACCTGAGGAGCAAGAGCTGAAAAGGCTCTATCACCCTTTGCCTTTTACCTAGCCTCTGGAACAGTTAGAAGGCCCAGACTAGCCTATATCAATCCAACATCTGTTACGAGTTACTTTTCAGATTAAGATAAACCATAACACCACTTTGTATTGTGCATTTTTAAAGATTAAATTTGTGGTTTCTAAACTTTTTTGGCTTGAAAGTAGGGTTGGGTGACATGGCCCTACAATAATATCACAATATTTCAGGATATTTTTGCGATGATATTCTTGACAATATGACAAATTAATTAAAAAAAAAAAAAAAAAGTCTATTAATTTAAGAACATAGAATTGCAACAAAATAAGTGATAGTTTTACAGTTTGCCTTCAAATATTCAGTAAAACTAAACAAAAATTATCTCTCATTTCTTTAGTTTTTAAACTGTATACAATATTAATGGTTCAACAAAACAAAATCTACAACAAATTTCACATTTAAATAGTTCCCAAATACAAAAATGTACCCTAGGATCTATGTATATAAATCAACAGGTGATTTCCTTCATTTTTGCCAAAATCCTAAATTATTAAGTTGTTGTTTTTTTTTCCACCTGGACCTTTACGCTCT
>JAPZEB010000002.1:25952643-25972138 GCA_029783705.1 Chaetodon striatus
CACATTTTTGCCCCTATTTTGAAAAAGCCAATATTTCTACTCTGTTGTTTACATGGCTAATGAAAATGACAGTTTCACTAATATTCCCATTTACAAGCAACCATGCATACTCTAATTAACGTGCCCTAAAATGTCATATATCAATCAAGTTTTCCAGTGGTGGCAGACTTGCTTCACCATGCGAATACACCTCCCTCTTTCATTCCTTTAACCACCTTCTTAAAAAGGTCGCTGTTGCGACATTTGCACACACCCAAAAACCTACTAATATTCGAGTCTTTTCTTCCAACCAGAAGTTGGCTTTTCTTCTAGGCTTGCATCTCTGCCCTAGTCTTGCTAACCGTAAGGGGGGTGGTTTGTATACAACGCACAGAGCTGAGCATTAATAGGCCAGAGGTTGTGTGTTACAAACTGTGGTAAAAGCCCCATTTGAGAGGCATATTCTGTATATGCTGTATACATGTCCAAAGAATGCTCCTAAAACCTGCATAATATCGGCATATCCTACATGTAGTAATCCGAAAAGGCTGCATTTGGAATAAGGGCTAATATGGAATACCTAAACAGCATATGCTCTTTACATTACACACATTAAATTCAGAATACTGTAAAACTTGAATTAATTGCAATGCAATACAATAACAATACTCACAACTTGGATTATACTTGGATTATTTTTTCCTTTTGATTCTTTTGATCTGAGGACCCTTACAGACGAAGGGAATATCAATAACTTACAGGGTAATCGAGGAATGGACACATAATTTGAGGTCGCCAACAAACCGAATTTAAACATCTAAAGAACTCCTATTAAAAAATGAACTGCTTGGCACTGGACTGGGCCTTTAATTGGGATTAGGCTTTTATTGGAGTTTAACGGTATTGTTAAATTTGGAATAATAGTGGAATATTAGTGTGCATTTAAATCACCCACAGTTTTTTGAAAGCACCAAAGTGAATTCCTTGTATGTGAAAACCTACTTGGCAATGAACTGGATTCTGATCCTCTCAGTAATACGGCAGCCTGCAGGGCTGAAAAATGAAGCCGTTGCGAAGTGCCAAAAACTGCAGTTTCTCAAATGGCCACTTGAGGCTGGCTTCAATTGTGAGTCAGTCCTCATAGACGACCATGTTAACATGCGCAACTTTACAGCAGAAATAAACACGGCTCTGGTCTGTGTAGCTAATTTACCTGTTCATGACAACTGTACTAGGAGGGTTTTCTACAACTGAGCTGTTAAAATGTTACCAGTGCTTTAAGTTATGCATAATTAATAGTATGGCCACTTGGAGTGACAGGTGCCATCCGTTGACAAGTCGCTACTATGGCAACAACGTTCATGAAAGTGAACTGTGGCATTTTGTCACCTAAAAAAAGTCTTGTCAGCATTTGGTTGCACTGAAAGATCCTCTAAGTCAGGGATGTCAAACTCATTTTACTTCATAGGCCACATACAGCCAGATGGGCTGGAGCAATAAAACCACCGCACAGTAACCTGTAAATACCATCAGCTCCCATATTTTCCCTTTTTGTTGTGTAAAGAATTACAAGTACATTCTGTAGATGTTCATCCTTTTACAAAACAGATGAACAGCCTGAGGGCTGTTAAGAGAAACACGCAATTTAACAGCATTTCCACATTTAATCTGTCTGCTTCTCATCGTCATTGCATGTGCATTATCCATACATTTCCTGATACAGATTCTCTGAACTAAAGCTGCTGAGTGACAGTATTTTACACTACACATTTAAACATGGTCTCGGGAAAGTATTTATTGTTATATCAGAACTGTACTCTGGTCAGGGTGAAAAAGTTTCTGAAGCAAAATTTATATGTGAGCAATCCATTGTTGGACATGCTCCTGAAACCTGGCACCTCTTATTAATCTAGTGAGCTGGATTGGACCCTTTGGTGGGCCGGTTCTGGCCCACAGTCCGCATGTTTGACACCCCTGCTGTTAAGAGTCAGATGTTCAGATTTTCCATTAAGTACATTTAGTTTTAATGGTTTTAAGACTGTTTTTTATGAGGTAAAATTAGCATTAGCTGGGTGCCCAGTAGCTTAGTGGTTAGAGCAGACATCCCATGTACAAAGGCAATGTCCTTGCCACAGCGGCCATGGGTTTGGTTCCAGGCTGCGGGCCTTTGCTGCATATCATCCACCCTCTCTCTCCCCCTTTTAAGCTTGACTCTGTCCTGTCAAATAAATACAAAAGACCCCAAAATAATCTTTAAAATTAGCATGAGCATTATCACAGTTAGCCATAGATTGTAAATGCACAGTGCTAACCAAGCTACCAGATAGCGTTAGAGTTAGCTCCATCCTCACGTCAGAATATGGTCACTGCTGCTTACAAAAACCCAAGATGGCGACAGCCAAAATGCCAAGCAGGCTTCAAAACGGGAGTCCACAAACCAGTGGGTGATGTCACAGTGGCTACGTCCATCATTTTACACAGTCTATGCATAACACTTGATCACTTCTTGCCTCTGCACAAAATATCTTGTTTGTACGTCCCCTGGCTTTTTGGAGAATACTGCAACAGAGAAAGCGTTGGGCATAAAAGCCCCTGCATGCTTGTAGTTAATGTCATCTACCAGTGTAAGGTGCCAGCTGTAGTGTCATGGATGTATTACCAAACAAGCCTACTCTCAGACTCAGGGCCCCTGAACCAGAACCTCGGTATTAAGTGACTTTTAACATTTCTTGTTTGAAATTCACTCAAACTTTCTACAAAAAGAAGCAAAACAAACACAAGGATGTGATGTGACTTAAAAAGAGACAAGGAACTGCTAAAAGGAGAACCAAAAAAACCAAACAGAGGTGCAAAAAGAACTCAGAGTTACGCACAACGACTACAAAGAGTGTCCTGCAGGAGGTGGTTTACAAGTCTGTGTCCAGGGCCTCATTGTCTCATAATTCCTCTCTGCCTGTGAGCTATTTAGAGTTACTAATCGCACCTATTTATCAATATTTCACAGAGATTTTTTATTTGGTATTCATTTATTACAATGAATAGACAATGTAACTATTAATAATGTACAGTTTATCATCGCCCAGAACCAGAGCTTTGAATGTGTCTTAACATATTCTATTTTTTTTAACAAATGTAAAAAAGTGCCCCGCTCTGACCAACCCCATTGAAAAGTTTCTAAACTCCTGTTCAGAGGCATGATTAACAGTAATGAAAATTTAACACTAATTGCTCCTAACATCATCATTACACATTTATCAATATGAAAAATTAATATAATACATAAACTCTGTTAAGAAGCCTTTAATTTATTTTAAGCTACAGCTCATTCTAAATGTTCTGCAGGCTCACTAAGTTTCCAGAACATTGTTTAATATGAGCAAAGTCACTTATTTGGCTTGCTGTTTGCACACAGCAACAAAAAAAGAGTAGTATCTGTAATAGCTGAGCTTTGTTTTGGACTATTTCTGGATTAAAGCAAACTGAAGGCTTTTATCAGGACTCAAGGTTTCAGAGTCAACTATCCTTCAGCTATGTCAGCTGTCACAACAACATATTTAGAAAACTGCTGCTAACTACTAAACAAAACAAGGGTCTTAAAATCTTGCTAATGACCCCAAGAGGATGCTCTGCTTCTTTTACCCAACGGAGCAAAGTGGTTTGAAACGACTAATAATCCAATTCTGAGGCACAGTGTGTTCTGCAGTTATTAAAAAGCAAACGTCTCTTAACTACAAGCCTCCTTTTATGTGCAGTCATGATTATTTTTTTGGCTAGGGGCTGCAATCCGTGGTAGCAGTGCTCGAACATAAATGTACTTCTTAATTTGGGCTTTAACAGTATAGTCCTCATTAGCTATTTAGAGCAGGACATTTGGTTTAGTACACAAAGTGTTTCAGCTCTCTCTATCCTGTGATCCAAATAATTACAGACTTATTAGTATAATACACCCTACTTACAGTTTACATCTTATAAATTGCAGAACATTTATTGAAAAGTCTGAGTCTTACAAAGTTTAAAGTGCGTCAGCGGTCGACTAGACCTCTTTGTGTACTTGTGTTTAATGTTGACATTTTTAACCCTGACATGCATACCTCCGTTCTTTAGAGAGATAAGGTGCATGTTACACCGTCTTATTGATTCATTTTAATTCGACTGAGCTCATAAATCCCTGTTGTTTCTCAAACTATTTCCTGTTAACAGTTTTCTTGTGTCAGAATGTTGAGGTTGTTGATACTTTTCTGTAGCTGTGCGAGCAGCAGGGCTGCGTGGAGGGCCAGTCCACCACTATGGTCCAGTCTGAAATATATCTACAGCTATACAATCTGGTCTCATTCTGATGTCGTCAAAATTCGGCACTTGGTCAGTGACTTCTGCTGTCAGACACAGACGAAAAAAGCTGTCCTTTCACCTCAGCATGAGACCTGACCTGTCATCGTTATTGTGCCTGGTGGGATCAGGGGGAAACAGGGCAGGACAACAACGAAAGTTAAGGTGACAGAAGTCAGAGTAGGGTTGGCGGAAGGTTTGGTGGATAAGATCAGCAACCACTGACTTTTACCAGGGAGGCTGATGGTTGCTTCCAGTATGATTGTAAACACCAACCTTCACCCAGGATGCCCGTGTTCGCTTATGATTGTAAAGCCAAACCCTGACTAAACACATTGGATTTTTGGTGGCCAAAGGTCTAAGATCAAGGTCACTGTGACCCCACGAAACATGTATTTGGCCATAACTCTAGAAGTAATTTACTAATTACGACAATTTCACACAATTGTCGAATAGAATAGAATGATGAAGTAATGGCATTTTATATCCAAAAGGTCAAAGGTCAACTTCACTGTGACATTGTAATGTTATGCAAAAACACATTTCTGGCTATTACTCAATGTTCTCACTCAGGAACAACAGGGGAGATGTTTGGTCAGATACTGAATTGGAGACACTAATCATAGGTGTCTTGGATCTGTGCTGATGGGCTGAAGATGTGTGTGAAGCATCCATGTTTAAGGATACGTAGCTTCTTTGCAGCAACACCCATATTTAAAGCATTGGCAGCTGTCATGGCCACCTATGAGTCTGGACAGATATGGATGTAAACTGCAACTTGACTAGTTGGTGGAGTTGATTCTAGTTTCTCTAGCAGACATGGATTTCAGTTAAATACCTCAACAACTAATTGATGGATCGCCGTGTAATTTGATTCAGACACTCATGATGAACAGAAATAACTTTGATGATCCCTACACTTTTCCTCTAGCGCCATCGTCAGGTATCTGTGTGTCATCTCTTTCATTGACTGGAGTCCCGTCCATGATGTACCTCGTCTCTTAACCACTGTCAGCTGGGACTGGCTTCAGATCCCCCGTGACCCTTCAGTATAAACGAGTATAGCAAATGGATGGGATGTGCTAATGACATTCCCATCAGCCTCAGCTGTACTTGTGTTTAGTGCTAATTGGCAACCGAGATGGTGAACATGCTGCTGATGTTAGCATTTAGCTCAAGGCACAGCTGTGCATAAGTGCAGCCTCACATTGCTGTAGACTCTTAAAGTGTTTTCATATCAGGTATGATTAATTTGTACCGTACCCGAGTTGATCGCCCCTCTTCTCCCCGACCCACTGCTCAGCTTTCACATAGTAATAATTTTTACACTTGCGTCATCATCTACGTGATATTTGTGTATGTTGTCACTACAGTGTAAGAAAGAGCGCCAAACACATGATTCCAAGTTTATACAATGGAGTCAAGCTTTGCATTATACCTACACAAAGGACCCTCTCATCTGCCTTCCTACTATATCACCCATAGCTGTGCAGTTCAGAGGATGAGATCATTGGGTTCTGTGTGCATATGCAGATTTCAGAGGAGGAAAGGTGGTGCTGAGAAATGCATTTGCAACTCTACTCGTCAACTGCTACTCGCATTAAATAGACATCTACTTCCATGTTTTGGTACAGTTGGTTTTCATACCTGATGTGAACCAAACCAGAGTACACATGAACCATACTCAAGACCACCTTTTCAAGGGGAGGGTATGGTGGGTACGGTAAAGTGTTCATACGAATCAAATGAACTGGAATTGTGATCAAGGGTACTCAGATCCATGCCCGAGTCCCTGATGTTCAAGCCTCCTTGGTGTTATTCTAACATATAATATTTTATATCTAGTGCCCGACAATGAGGATTATTTTTTTGAGCCAAATGATCAAATGAGTTCATTTGCTCAACAGCAAAGTTGCAGATAACCATGTGCATGGCCATTGTACAATGACCAAAACCGTAAGTGTAAATTGTGATAACTTTGCTGACTGGTTTGTGTTTAGTACCTTACAGTTATTGACGGTAGCCTATGTATAATGTTGTAGCATTAACTAGACTTAAAATAAGAGAGGCTCAGACATCGAATTGCACATTTGAGGGCTTCCACGTGAGAAAGCCAAACAATTAGTGCATCATGACAACTTACAGTGTCAAACAAGCAGTATCAGTTGACACACCCACAGCTTTCCCATACACATTAAAGGTGTTTCCTGTCACTTAAGCTACTGTTTTCCTGTTATTCAGACAACCAGCTCTGAGAACAATTGCTTCTCCTCACATAACCAAATCTGGCCTGAATCAATGCCTGATCATTTAGCTGAAGTCACGTCAGAATAATAAGCTTATGCCAGAGTCATGTACACGATATATCTGACATCTGACCCCCATCACTCTGTTAATAATTAACAATTTAAACAATTAACCATTATCCAATGCAAGAGAAGGCAAAGACCCAACGAACTTTCACCCTCTTCAGTTAACATTTTTTAAATTTGTTAAACATGTATTTATAATGAGTTTTGTATCAGTTTAGCATTAATTTAGCATTTGTTTTACGTTTGTTGTCTGTTGGGAAATTCCCACCCGGCCCCCTTACTATCTATATTATATATTTTATTATATGTTTAACATAGATTATTCATAGCAAAGTTATAAATGTAATGTATGCATAGCTGAACATCCTTCAAAGTTAGTGCTTGCGTGCGTTGCGTTGTTCAGTTATGTGTAACTCAAGACATGGAATCTAAGTATGCATATAAATGTAAGAATAAATATAATAAAATACATCCCTTTAAATATTTAAAATATGATTAACTGAATACATGAAATCGCACATCCACCCATCAGAAACAGTGTTCTCTTCAGAGTATATCCTTACAGTAACACAGTGTATTTATTTGACAGAGGACAAATAAATGGTAAAAGTGTCTTTTGGGGTGGGCTTACTGTTGTTAATAGAATGTTCTGAGATGTTCATAAGCTATGTTATTTTAATTTCTAGCTCAATTTGTGTTAAATAACTAATTGGTCTCTGAAGACCAAATGTATTAGGGAAGATTTGGAAAAACACAACACTTGTATGTAAAATGGAAAGAAATTGTTTTTTTCCCAGCACCAAAAATAACTGTGACCTCAACACTGCGACACGAATCGAGCCGTGAACTTTGTCTGCTGTTAACACCCTTTTTATTAATGCTTGGGGAATCTGGCTAAGACAAGAAACAGCTGGTGTAATCTTAAGAGAGAAAGCTGGCTAATTAATTAAGCTGTGGGCCAAAGAAATTCATTTTGCATATAAGCGTTGTGACCACAAACCATAGCCCCTGCACAGAATTGGCTGAAAGACTTCAATTAAACATGCTGTTTAAACAAATATCCACAAGCTTAGAGGAGCTCTCTCTTATGAATAATTCATAGCCTGGAAGAGAAAATAAATGGGAAATACTGAAATATGTAAAACCTATTTGTAGCTGTGAGCATACAGTAATAATTACAGCACTGATTGTTCTTAGATTCATTTACTTAAGAATATATTTTTCTTGCAGGGCTAACCAAGGAAATGACACGAATAGTTTATTTCTGGTAAAATATAAGATACAACATTGGCAAAGTAAACAAGCTTTTTGTCTCCTTACTACAGAGCCAATAAAGCTGAGGAAATCCACTTTTTAAGGCTATGAAGAAAGTGTCTGGTTTCACAGAATGGTCAGGGGTCCGTAGACGTCACAGTGGCATGTGTAACAGCATCAGGACAAAGTGGGTTTGCTGAGCTCCAGATGTGGAGAGGCCTCGGGCAGAGGTTGCACGCCACTTCCCATTGGCGCTGCAGCGGAGCAGAGATGACACTAGCGAGAGCATGGTTGAGAGGAGGTCTAGGATAGGGGTGGAGGAAGATGTATGTCAAAATAATGTGCCTCCAGGATGCATTATATAAGGCTATTAAATTGTCAGTGTCTAAAACAGTGCATAGAGGATACAACCTTTGTTTGTGACAGCCGAAAATCCATTTTTCATGTTTGTTTCATTGTGAGCTTTAGCAGCGAGTGGTTTCTTTTGTTGGAGCGCATTGGAGAAAAAAAAAAAGAAAAGCCCTGATCCTCTACTCCTCATTAAAGCTCCTGAAGGGGAGACATGAGGGATTTAAATGGTATTTTTGCTCTGGAAGGAAATGAAACTATAGGGGCACTCTGTTTTCTAGAGGAAAACTGATGCTACAGCCGCTTAACATTGAACTTACATCCATGTTTTTAAGACAGACCGACAGAGCCGAGGAGGGAGTTTGACCATAGCTGACATGAAGGACTATCACAGTAGGTAACAGTGTGAGGCGAGAGGAAGACAGTGAAATGGATATTGCACAGAGTAAAGTATTTATGACTTAAGTCTGAATAAATTATAATATACAGTGGATACTTACAAGTGAGTTACTTCTGCTTGTATCCCCTGTTCTGCTGCTCTGAATATCTTACCTCGTTATGCTCGTTCACTCGCAGCTACACATTTTACAGCAACCGCTAGGTAAGAGATTATCCGCACAGTGTTGAGAATTGATGCCCTTTCAGTTATAAACAGGTTGACCCGGCAAAGCCGACATTCGGTGGGAGTAAGTTCACGAGGGAGCAAGGCCACCTCAGGCAGCTGCTATCTACTTTTTGTCTCCTACTCTCCCTTATCACCTGCATATGATGCAGTGCATCACCATTGGCGCGATTTCCACCACAAGAAATAGACTGCTGCTCAACACATTCAACACATCTTTGTTCTCTGTGCAGTGAGCATATATTACATACAAGAGCTATGCTGTTACTCCTGAATAAGTGTGATTTGTCACACCCGCATGTTATATTCTCACGTTTTCCGGGGCTGGATTAAGTTTTAAAATCGATGCAAGTGGGAGGATTATTTTTTTATTTAGCCAGTCAATGTTTCAGACAAGGACAGTTCTCCTTCTGAGGTTTCCCCTGGACATGTTCAGGGGTCGGGAAATGCATGACCCCAAAAGCAACATCTCTGCCCGGCACTTTACGGATGCACGACAAATACAATCTGTTCTCTTTTGTGCACAGTTCACGCTCTTTGCACCAAATAAATACAGCACCTTATGAATCATACCGCAGAGAGCAACACTGCCTGCACCAGGAAGGCAGAGAACAGCCGTAAGCATATCTAAGAGAGTGGCAGGCAGCAATCTGTAAGTAGAGCTGTAGGGTGGAAAGCAGGCTGCCTTGTCCGAATCACTGAGCATACACAAGCAGCTACTCAAGGGTCATCCAGCTAATGGACTTCTGGACACACGCTCTTTGCAATAAGGCTGTCAATATTTCAGTGCACGAGTGGAATAGTTGCTTATACGCTATCAAGGAAATTATCACTGAAAACACGTTTGGATTGAGCAACACAATGCTGCTGATAAATCTGTAATCTTCCTGTCTTGTGTGCCTTTTCACGCTACAGGTGTTTTTATTTACAGCTGATCGTTTATCTGGAGTTTGTGTGTGTTGTGTCTGCACATCAGGTCACATTTAAGCTTTTTCCAAAGTCACCACACGTGATTGACTTGGTTTTTCCAAACAGCGTCTCCCCAAATAGATCTAAATTTCTATTGGCAAGGACACAACTGATCCCGCGGCCTCTGTAATCTCGATTTCCGCTGGTAATACCAGTCACCGTGAACTTGTGGCATTTCGCTGCCTTTAATGATTGGCCCAATGGTGTGCAACCAATGGCCTTCTTGCCACCAATTCATGACCCGTCAACCCCAATCCTCCCACCAATCCAACAGGCACACAGCACACAGCACAGAACAAATGTCCCAGTGTCAGAATCAATCCAGACAGGCTTCCCATCCTCCTCTCATAAAACTGGCATCTCATTTATCCAGGAGTGAGGACTAGCCATACTATGGTAAATGGAATGACAGGGCATTTACACTTTTAGAGGCAGAGGGTCCTGAAGGATTCAAATTGTCCGCTTTGAACTCGTTTTCTCCAAAGAGGTACCTCAATGCACATTTGAAATATTAATTCCATTTCTCTTTTGTTGACTTGAGACCACTTTCTAGGAGATATCCTATTTGTGAGTGTTTCTTCTTTTTTTCTTTTTCTTAAAACATTTTTTCCTCCTCCAATATATGTGCAGACGTGAGTAATGAAATGAAGGTGTTGGAACAGGAAGTCTTCTGACTCACAATATTGAGAGTATTGAAAGGACCCCTTGCTGATATGCTTGAGGTGCACCGGCGCATAGAGGAAATAACAGACACCAAGGACCTGCACGCTCATGCAGCTACTTCTCCCTTTGAAGTTCTGACAGCATTCGACTTCCTCTCCTCCGTTGAATCCTGAGATCATAATTATTTACCATAACCACGGCGCACATCCGCCTGATGAAAAACAAAAGTTCGACCGCAATGTTTCGGTCATATTCTATTCAGTGCAATTTCACAGGAACCACAATCACACAGATCAAATTGAGAAGGAGCAGTGTAGCATGAATATCAACTGTAATAGCTCAAGACAGAAAGCGCAAAGGCAGTCATTGTCTATCTTTGTGATCTTCAGTACAGAAACTCTCTTGCTATCAAGGCCAGATCTTAATGAAAAACAGCCACTGTACAATGTGTCTGCTAAATAATTGGCTGTTAGTCCAAGCTTAACTGATAATATATCAATGACTGTAACAGCTTCATGAAATCAAGATGGAAATAAAAACCCAGAGCAAAATAAAGCGTTATTTTCCCCAACCTTGTGACAATCTAATTAAACACATGAGCAACCACACCCAGGATACCACAGCAACAAAACAGTGCTAAAGGGGAGTTTGCAGCGAGTGAAAGAAAACATTTGCTTCTCATTTTGATGCTTCTGAGAGATCTGTAGCACCTGGAGAAGGACAGTGAAGGACTCACCGATCATGTGGATGGTGGTTCGTCCAGGCCTCGTCCCATGATGCTGTTGGATGGTGTCGTAGAAAGTGGCCTGACACAGCTGAATGGCAGTCACACTGACCCAGAGGCACAGGCAGAGCAGCCAGGACATGACAGGACACATCTGCTAAGGACCGGCAGAGGTGGAGTCAAAGCAGAATACATCATGTTCTCAACCTATGACCTTAAACCCCCCCTCCCCAACACACTTCCGGAGTCGTGAGCAAAATAAATTAATAAATACAAATAAATATATTTCATGATTTTGTACAAGCACTGCGGTCTATAATTGGCCTTAATGCTCCTCAGCGGAGTCTTTTAGTCATCGGAATTTATCATTAGCATGATTATATAAGTATGACTTCTTCACTGTTTCGTCTTCCTAGTTTGCCCTGTCTTGTCCCTGAGCCACAACGCTGCAAATGTGGAGTGATCCCTGGGGAGTTTTTCCCATGCAGCAGAGATTTCCCCTGACAGGCTGACTCCCTTCAACTCCTGAGCTGTGCTCCTGCCTCAAAACCTAAATCAAACTTAAAGAAAGATAAGATTTTTTTTTTTTGCGAGCATCTGGCTGCCGAGGCTTTTCTGTATCTGTCAGAATAATGTGACAGTGACACAGCAGTAATAGGAATCAAAAGCCTTGTAATGTTTCACCATGCTGTTATAGATAAGAAAAAAAAAAAAAAAGAAATAGAACAACAGCGAGGAATGCTCCTGGTCATAGGAGAAAGGTGGCTGTGAAGGAAATCTATGAAGGAGAAAATGCAAAATGTTTCAGCCCTGAAACAGTTTTATCCACAGCAGTAAACTGGCAACAAGCAGTAGATTATTAACCATCTTTAAATGCATTAATTCATACCACGGGCTGTTTGTCACATTTATGAGATAAATTAGGATTTAATTCTTCAGGATAAGATTTCAACATGATAAGTGCACAAAAACTTTTATTAGACTGCAGGAAAAAAAACTATGCACTGCAAATATTAGCACTATAAAGGTCATAAAGAGATGCTTTCTCCAGACATTACTCTTAATATTTAGATTGCAGAACACTTTTCACGTTGCTTGTCAGCATCTAAAGTGGCGATAAAATAGTTAAGAAAATAGCTAAATGGCTGAATAAACATCTTAAATGAAATTCTCAGTCGAATCAATATTAAATTGAATCATGGAATACGATAAAATAAAATGCATTTGCTTTATCTCAACAAAATGTTACAGAGTACGATCATGTGTGCAGATTTCACATTTAAATCCAAACTGATTTTTATGCTACATGCATGATTTTGCCAGTTTTATGCAAAAAGCTAAATCTCTTCACAATGACATGATTTATTTTTTGCCCAGAGGAGAAAGAGGAGAATCTTACCTGAGCAACCCAACAAAGAGTATATAAATATCTCAACAGAATGACATAAATCCATCCATAATGCCGCTCATGTTGATCCCATCCAATAACTCTGAATTTAGCTCGAGGAGGGAACTCCACTGACTCTGCCTCCCTGCTCCACACTTTGATAGCAACAGTCCAGTGATTCAGAAATGACCGTCAAGCCGGAGTCAGGAAATAGATTTACAGCTCTTTCAATTCCACCTTTGAAATATCACTGCTTCCCCTTGAGGAGCTGCTCCCACTGACACTGAATTCATTTGCCCCTTCGCATTTATAGGCACGTGCGGAGTGCTCCTTAATTAACTGTAGTGGAATCTCTTCTTTCACCGTCTGCATCCTTCCAGTGAGAGGCAGCCTCTGAGCAGCGGCTCTCGCTGAGTCCCCCCTCAGCGAGCACTAAGAAACAAATGTTCCCGTGCAGCCTGGCTGTGTGTAAAGACTGTATCACATGTCTTAAAGCCAGACTGCCTCTGGATTAGATGGCATGGTGGAACTCCACCTGATCATATGCTTCTGACAAATGCAAATCAGGGAAACTGGCACTACTCACGTTGCTGTGACCACATGATTAACAATTATTTACATTTAGAATGGATTCCTTTTTCTCCCGAGGAAACATTTCCTTTTATTCCTCTCAGGGTTTTTTTCTTTCATCAGACAACTAAGAACATCCCTAATCTTTCTTAAGTGATTAAAAGTTATTCCAAGAAACTTAACCAGAAGTCAGGATGTTGTATTTCCAGATGTGAGTATGTGAGGAGGGAAAGAAGTAAACCCTGGATCCTTAGCTTACCTTTGTGTTGTTAGAGGAAGGTGCGAAAAAGAAGATTATGAGCACATGTTTTAACGAGCTGAGCAGAGAGGAAAATTGAAATCGGATTGTGATGAGAAATAATAATGTCCATTCAGCTGAAGGTAATCTTCACCTACAGTGGGGGAGTTCTTCAGTGCATGATGGAGATGTAATGGTTGATCGTAGCACAGAAGGGGAGGTGAGTGCTGTTATTTGGAGTAAATCAGCGCCGATCTGTATGTGTGGGAAAAAGCTCGATCCTCCCCGTTCCTCGCCACCTTCGCTACATGGTGAGCTCTACTTTTGCATTGTGTCTGGATTTTTTATCACTGGCATGCAGAACATGCCCAAGGCCTGCAGCTCACACTGCCATCTCTACGGCATAAAGACTTCACATTTTATTTTGATGCTTGCTCAGGAAGACAGGGTGCATTCCCAGTTCAGGAAGGAGTGAAGAATACCCAGAGTGAGAGGAACAGCAAGAAACTGCTTGAGATGTAGGCACACTACAACACAGCATTAATGTCTGAGGCTTTGGCAGAGTCAATTCTGTGCAGAGGGGATTTGGGACATATAGGAGGAAGCCAAATAGCATAAACTGCTGAGTTGTTCTTAGCAGAACAATTGTTTCTGAAGATGGGGCGGTCATTAATTGTTCATAGAGATTTTCCCATGTTGACACTGCGCTTTGACACTCTAGGACTGAACTTTATTCGAGCCATCTGTTTCACAGGGAGTTTGTTCAGAGAAATGTAGAATTCTTGGAGCACATAGAAGGGTCTTGTATCCAGCACACAGTTAATAATATAATTGATCTTTATTTCTCTGAGACACACAGGCAATTATCCAAAGTGCTTGGAAAGAAATGTTCATTCAGTCAGGGTGATACCACAGAATCCCTGATACTGACGCCAATACTTTTTAATCGTGAAAGTGGGAGGCTATTGTACTGTTAGGAAATAGAGCTGGTGTTGGAGCTATAATATAGTTTTGTTTGTTTACACTATCCTTATCTAAACAAGGTAAACTTATTATATACACATGCAGTTATTAAACTGAACACAGAATGGAACATTCATGGTGAAGGGCATATAGGTAGGCTCCATGTAATGAGAATCGGGTTTTGAATGAGTAAGCAAACAGTTTTTGACTGTGCTGTGGAAGCATGTTGAAAAGCTTGAAGTATTGGCATGTTAAACTGAATTGCTGAATGTAATAATGATTGGACAATGCTGTCGCCCTGCTGTGTTTGTGTTTTGGTGAGCATATATATATGTATATGTATTGTTTTGAGAATAAATGGATTGCCAAACCCAAAGAGATGAAGCGCACTGGACATTGATTTATTGTTAGCCCAGCATGCGATTATGACGGGCCCTAGTGCACACTGTCACGTACATATTGTCCCGTCACATGATCAGAGACTTGACACTGGATAACATCAACATACATATTACCCAGCAATCATCATTGCATATCTGTATATAACAAAAAACACTACAGAAAACAAGACATTATTAATTTAATTTAACTATTTACATACTTGATTTATAGTTATAGAATAGTTGATTCATAGGCAAACCCATCTCCTCCAAACATGGACAAGATGGGTTTGTCTCTTTCAAGGACATATATAGCAAATGGCACTGTTTTTAATGTAATAAGATTTCTTCTTTGAGCACAGGCATATTTCTTTGGTAGCAATCACTCATATGGGCTCATTCCCCGCCCAACACATTGTTGGAGGGCCCACTCTCTCTATGGGCCCCCCACCTCATGGGCCCCAGTACAACCACACTGCCTAAAAAAGTGTTTGTATGATTTTGCAACAAGCAAGCAACCACAAGCATTCCTTCATTTAACGCAACGTGTGATTGGCCCAATACAGCAGCAGCTACCACACATGCTGTCTTTGCCGTCCGGTCTCACCAATAAAACTGTGGCAGCTTATTGTGATTCATACTTGCATTTATTGTAAGGCTGCGCCCTCTAGTGGCTGTAGTAATTATTATACGAGCAGAGGAGGAAGTGATGGGACCTGACCTAGCATAAAAAGTGACAAAGTCTATGTATTGTCGTTCAGATATTGAGGAAAAGGGCGGATGGGAGGAGTGGTGGATTGGTCAAGCAAACACAGGACTTACATGCGGGAAAGTCAACATTGACTTCTTTTAATAACAACATAGCCTAGTTTGCTAGTATGTGTAGCATGCTAAGCTAGAAACTTATGTGACATGTTGTATGTGACGTATGTCACCTGACATATGTCACAAAAGTACTTATTTAATGGCAAAATATGATTTTTTTTCTTCGAGACCTAACCCTGTAGTTTTGTGGCCTGGACCTAACCAGTTAGTTTTGGTGTGGAACTGCAATCGTTTCGTGAAGTTAATGGGGAATTCTGGTGTGAAATGGATTTGGAATATATTGTACATGATCACGAGTTTGAATCTTGTGTTGGGTACAAAACCGAGCTGATGCGATGCATTTTAAACTAGGCTGTTTTTTGCAGATTCCTCCAAAAGGCTAATGCTGCTAGCACTCAGGGCATGTCTCCAGGTGAAAGGAAATAGCTGCCATTAAACCACTTACAAGGCTCAAAGTAGCCCCACACTTCCTTGGTAGTATAACGAGGGTTCTACCATTTAAAACGAGGCATTCACAACTTTGTAAGTGCACAGATAGTTTATTAAAAATGACTAGGGGAGCTAGAAGTAGATGCATGCTTCTTTCTTCACTGTGATATGGTTGGCAAGTGTAGTTCAGTAGAATGAAAATGGTTCCGACATGAAACTGCTCACAACAAAGTCCTGTGGTTTGTCTTAGGGACCAAGTCAAGGCCGTTACGTTACTGTCCGTGCACAAAAGCTGCAAAGGCCATTTTCAATGAACACTTGTTACCACGGCTGCAAAAAATGCAAAGCGTCCGCATTTTGGCGTCCAGAGCAGCAGATGAAAGTGGGGAGTCACAAGCTTTATGCAAATTAGCTATGAAGCGACCAATCGAAAAGGAGATGTCCATCGCTTGTGTGGAACCCAGAGAACATCCTCGGAAACTTTCGTTCCTACCACACATTCGTTTCTACTTCAAAATGAGAGAGACACGGAGTCCTTTATGATTCGACCCTGTTTATATATAGGGACCAAAATCTAAAGGAACAGGCATGGGAAGCCGTGTCCCAAGAAGTTAGTTTGCCTGGTGAGTTGATTTTGAGAAAGAATTTTTTAAACTAGGGGCAAGTACATCCATGCTAATATAATGCCTTGCATGCTAATCTCCCTTGTTTCATGTGAATGTGACGATTTTGTGGTCTGCCAACCGTTTTGTCTGTGTAAATGTGAAGAATGCAATAAATTAGAACAGACGGTTGACCAGATTTCTTTACTCATGTAGCCTAGCTTTTGGGGCTGGGCAGCCAGCAAAGGCGCTGTGCTCCAGCCAGTAACCTGCTTCGCAGCTCCTGTAAATTGACAAGTATGATCAAACGTTCGAATGTATGACGTCATGAGTAACTTGGGTGACTTGAGCTGCCAAAAATATTTTGGACAGCAGCGCTGCTTGGGCGACCTTGGCTGCTTTGCAGCTTTTGCAGTTCTTGTTGTGCTCGTACAGTTAGAGAGAAGGCAGACATCACTACAGCTGATATCTCCATCACTATGCAACTCACACCAAAACCATCTAGATTGATAACACTACAGGTAAGAGGACAAACATGTATTTTTGATTTTGGAGTGAACTGCCACTTTAAGCTGTTGGGATTGTCCTCTCCTGCCAAACAGACACAAGTCTGTACTTGAAGTTGCCTTGGGACTATCTGAATACATTTATGCATCTTGTGATAATGTTCTTCTGATGTGTCTTCCGATGCAGAAGTATATATAAAGTTAAATATATAAAGAAACTTTTTGAAGGTGCTCTTTTGGTAGAGCTCCTTCTTTTAGGTCTGTCTGCCGGTCAGAACTTTTCTTGATGCAAGGCCTTTCTGCCCTCACCACACATCATATAGTTTGCAGAATGGTAATTCCCTTGGCTTATTGGTGTTGGCTGCTCTGTCCAAATTGATTTTGTCCTCTTTTCTCATCAGAAAGATAAATTATTTGACTCTCTTAACAATGGCACAAGCAGGGCCTGAGGTGTTTTAATGGACACCTTCTTTATCCGCAGCTTTGTCAATAGTCCACGTAAACACTCAGACAACAAATCTCTGTGTACACTCTGTCTCCTCTGCCAGCTGAGAGCTGAAAACAGACCAAACAGAAGGTCATGATAATATACCTCAAGTCTTATCCCTCATTTTGTGCTGACTTGATACCCATTGTTGTTTGCAGCGACGTCTCGGGCAAGTTGGTGTGTTGACAGGCCCTGAAATTACCTTTGTCAAGTTTGTGGCCGCTTTCTGCTTGTTTAGATGATGTTTCTTTTTTTATCACAAAAAAACAGGGATCAGTAATAGAATGTCTGGGAGAAATTTTACAGGAGTGAGAGGACACCCTGCACTAACAACTCCGTGTACAGGGGGGAGGAATAAAATCTAATTAGCCAATACAGATCCACAGCAAGTGTACTTGCTGTAGTAGTGCTACCTGCTTCTAAGAGAACAGGGATGATCAAAGACTGCACCGGCACTCCGAATTCCACATTTCTAGTCTGGTTAATTAGAGAAATGTGTTTTCTGTTCAAATGATCTCAACTACCAACATCAGTTGACACTGTAATACAAAGAGGCAAAGACTTCAGACAGGGATTTTGCTACAACAGTAATTGGTGATTGCAACTGGGTTATATTTCATGTTGTTCCGCACTTTGCTTGAATTGAAGCAAGTGTTTATTTTTAAAAACTCTGCTAATCTTTTTGAGGAAAAAGAAAGTTTAAGTTAAAGTATTAACTAAAGTACTTAAGTAAAGGGTTGGGTACCGAACTTAAGTTCTTTTATGGCACCGACCGAAATGCTTCGATACTACCCAGTATCAAAAGATGCCTTGTCATTCGGTACCTAGGAGTTAATCACATGATCAAGATCTGATAATGCTGCCGGTGATTGGCTGTAACGTTACACATGGTTGAGGCATCTATTCTACATCTAGGCACATCTATGCAACAGATGTGGTCATCTGTTGGGTCGGCTGGTTAAACAGCTCACCTAACGTTCACTGTTATGTTTATCTTCTCCTCACGGTAGCCTCTGATCCTGTCTATCCTGAGTGCCACAGGGCAGTCACAAACTTTGTTGTTAAAGGTTTGCTGCCTTTTGAAATGCAATGGGTGAAAAATAAAACTTAACATTTGTCCTGTAATGTGTAATGTAATTTTCTTTTTGTTACAATTGATTTTTATAAAATTGATATTGAAAAAGTATAGTTAAGGAACCAGTATCGAAGTAAAGGTATCGGTTTCAGTACCGGTATCGAAAATGTTTGAACGATACCCAGCCTTACTTAAGTATAATTTTATATGAAAACATGGCATGAGAAGTATATTGTCTGTTTTACTCCACTACTCTTATTTCACAGCTACTGTAGTTTTGTGAAGGAGATCATGAGTGTTTGTCCCATTCTGTATTTCGATATGCAATAACGTAGAATATTGCATTGACAATATGACTCACTATAAACAAATATTGAAGTAAACAGTTTTAATAGCACTCTGTTTTCTGCCAACAAAGACCCTGGACAATGAATACCCTTAATTAAAAAAAAAATGCACTGTATAAATTTAATAGTTGAACATTTTGGGAAACCTGCTTATTCTTTTTTATTCTGAGGGAAGTTTTTATGTTTTCTTTTTACTTACTATGATTACGAACAAAACAAGACACAATAACAACTGAATAGGTCTTGTGCAAGTCATATGATATGTACAGTAAGAAACGGTAAAACATTATCAGGTCATCACTGATATGAGTCAATGCTGTGGCGCTCAGTAGCACAATCACATTATCACAATGTAGCATTATCAGGGGGAAAAAAAACAAGGTGCATCCTGTAGATGGTGAAGTGCCATTGTTACTAACATAAGTGAATGCAGCCAATGCTGTCGCAGCAGATGTTGTAATGTAAGATAACAGAAACATCTGTAGTGTT
>JAPZEB010000002.1:25994462-26007393 GCA_029783705.1 Chaetodon striatus
TGTGTCTTTTCCTTTTGTCATGTACTGCGAATTTTTACAACAAATAGAACAATAAAACACATCGGAATCAGTGTGCAAGGTTTTTGTGCATACATTTTTTTTTTTTGGATGACGGATTAAAAACAAGCATCCGGAAAAAACGGAGTCAGTGTGCAAACACCTTAAAGCTCAGCTGAGGAGGAAGCCATCAATGTTTACATCTCGTGCTGTCACAAGCATGACGGCCTCTCCTCCATGAGTAAATGCACGCCTTCTTTTGTGTTGTGATAGGGTTGACAGATGTAGTTCAGTAAAATGAAAATTGTTCCCACATGAACCTGCTCACAACAGGGTCTGGGGATTATCCTGAGTAAGCGGGTCATGCTCTCTGGAAAAAAACATTGTTGTTAAGTTTTAAAAATGTAATGTTTTGCTGCTTTGAGCACCACAGGCTGAGTGCCATCTAGTTCCTTTATATTTAAGAGAAGGCAGACATCTCTACAGATGATATCTCAAACACTCTGCAACTCACACCAAAATAATCTACACTGAAAAATAGTACCGAAGGCAACAGGAAAAAATGTATTTTTTCATTGCGGGTGAACTGTCCCTTTAAGTTTATTTCACAAGCAGCAGCTTTATTGAAATCAAATGTAATCATTCAGTGAAACATTTTAATGTTAATTACAAGCTACCATCATTAAACTACACCTTATGACCATCATGTCCACCTCAAGGGGTCAGATAAGGACAATAATATTTTCATGCAATATTAATTGCAATGATGTGCTGTGTGAAAGTTTTTTAAAAAATGTACTGGGGCTAATATAAAGAAATAAAAAATGAAAATGGATTATTATTACTACACCTACCACAATTAGTCGACTAATAATTGATTTGTAGTATAAGTAACAGGTGAGGAAAAAGGCCAAATATTTTCTGTTAACAGCTTTACGATTAGGAAGATTTCCTTTTTTGCTTTGTCATTTGTGATAGTGAACTAATTCATTTTTGCTTCTGGACTGTTGGTCGTAAGAGGACGCAATGTAAAGATGTTGCCTCAGCTTTTGAAAGTTGATTTTCACTTACTTTTTTCACTATATTGTGACATTTTTTAGACCAACCTATTAAGTGATGAATTGACAAATACTTAGTTATAAGTAATTAAAATAGCTGTTTGTTGCATCCCTAACTCCTCTTTATTGTTAGTCATATATTATTTCATGTCCACAGTGTTTCAATACATTAAATTCACTGATAAAACTTGGCACGTACAGTTATTTTCTGTGCCACAGTAGGTTGGGGAACATTACTAGATTAAAGTTTAAAGTCTGAGAGGTTTGTTTACTCGCTGATGTAAGCGTGATCATGTGGTGTGTCTGGGTCAAATGCAGGCATTAGGGGGTTTTCTTAATGCACCTGATTTACTGAGCCATAGTAAAAAATAAGGTCCGAGCCAAGTCTGGGTGTTGCTTTGATAGCAGCATTTTTTTCACAGGGCATAGTTGTTCCATTGTGTTTTGAGAACATATTTACACATTGCACAAGCTGACCCTAGTTAACCTCACACAGGCACAAACGACACTAGTGGACTGAGCCTGTTAATCAAAAAACTCCTGCATCAGCCAGTCACAGCCAGGCAACATAAAGGAATCATTGCAAAGAACACTAGCAACTTAATTCATTAAATCTAATATGACTGTTAATGGGAAGTTTCTTTTTCCTTACCTCCAATTACTCCAACACAAAGATACAGATGCACAATAGTCTTGCCAAAAGAAGCAAGCACCATGCCAGCGCTAACCAGGAGCCCTCCAACCATGACCACAGGTCTGCTGCCATACCGGTTGACAAGTATGCTGCTCACAGGTCCTGCACAGGGGAGAGAAATGTGTCACTTCCTTGGTACCTTCTTTCACTAAAAGTTTACAGCAGTGAGACTACACATGTTTTAGTTAAATCAAGGACAAAAAATTGATGATGGTAATAATTTGCACATCAAAATGTTGATGGAATATGCTGTGTGGGAATATGGGATGTTCACTGACCTCCTGCATACATGGAAGCGAGCATGACTGAGGACAGCCATGCAATCTCACTGTAGGAAACTGAAAAATATTCCTGAATCTCCTTGAAGTAGATGGTGAGGGACTTGGGGAAAGCATAGGAGAATCCTATGGAGATGAAAGCTCCAAAAACGACCGCCCAACCCCAGCCTCCATCTGGTGGTGTGTAGCCTAGTTTGGTTGCTGCTGCAGGGGGCATGTTCGGTCCACTGGCTGGCTAATGGGTACAGGTAAAAAGAGGTGAAAAGAGTAAAAACAACTGCACATTTTCAAAGTAAAGCGCTCACATGATGCAGACCCTGAAACATACATTCTACAAGTCACAAGAGCTCACCTCTGCACAATCCTGGAAAGCGTATTTGTGAACCCTGCTGGTGTACCAGGCTGCGGCTGCCTCGGAAAGACCCTGCTTTAAGGCCTTTGATCTCATCACGTGTTCTTGCACCACAAACACATCTGACCATATACAGAGAAAGCAACAGCCCTCCTGGAGCTAATATTTATTGTGTTTGCATTCAACCACAACATGAGCCCCTTGTGTCTCAGCAACAGCTGTGCCAGCTCAGCCTTGTGGGACCTGCGGTTGTTCAACACTGACGAAATAAGCTGTCTTTTATCTTAATTAAAATGACGAGGTGCTCATATTTAATTACTGTGGATACCCATTTAGCCCAGAGTTGTGTTTCAGCTGTTTGTAAAGAATGAGGAAAAACACTCTGCGAGAAATTACCAAAAAAAAGTATCCCTAGTAAATGAGGGCATGTTGAAATATCACAAAGCTAATAAACTCTCAGATGCTCATTTCCGTTATCTCTCTCCCCAGCGTACCAATTTAAATAGGCTATAAATGAAAGTGAGAGTTCAGCTTTTGTCGCCAGTAACTTCCGGCATATTAAAAAGCAGCAGAGTGAGACCTCTTGCACTGTAGTGGAGCCACACGGCCACACACTCACCACGCCCCCTTCAGTCACGCTCGCGCTCTCCGGTCAGCTGTTTCTACAAAATCATTGCTTTACAACTTTGAATGAATGTAATTTGTTCTTACCAAATAGGCGGAAGTGAAGAAATGAGATAATGTTACAGCTTTCTGTCGAGGGTGAGGTCTGAACACCGTCTGCTCGTGACCTCTGTGTGTGTTACTCAACCTCTTGTGTAACGATGCTGGCTGGTAATGTTAGCTAGTGTTTGCTACACAAACAGGTACTGTAAACTACAGGAGCTAGCTAAGCTGTTTGTTTAGCAAGAGTCTCGCCCATTTATTTAGCAAGTTCGCCGCTGTGGTGGGTTCAGTGTGTTTGGAGATGCTTTCCAGAGTGAGAATAAGTGGAATTTCGGGAATGACCAGATTTCCCAGTCGTGTAAACTCAACGGCACCAGCCCTCTGTAGACATCAGCATCGGACCCTTAGCTCTGAGTCTTCAGGGGTCAAGGTAAGTTTCTCCCTACTCATAAACTGTTTGGATTAATTAAAGGCTAATTAACTTAGTTATTCGATAAGATAACAGCAGCAGCGTTGGTGGATAGTTTGGCAATGTACTACAACCTTGAGAAACACACAGCCATTCATTAGTGAGGGCTTCAGTAGCTTAAGCTAACAGTGCTAACACTATAGGGACTTTGGGTTTTAACTTTCCAATGCTACACAGTCTTGTAGTCATGTCTGTCTACCACCATTGATCTGTGGGTTTATTTTATTTATATAAAGTAGCATAATTCAGATTGTATGCTTTCTAGTAGCCGTAGTCAATTAGCTTGAGGTTAAATCCACCAGTCAGCCAAGCTAACGTTACAGTAACAGAACTTTGAATGGTGAACCTCCACTGCCAAGCCTGTTTGTACGCTAGCCAAAGATGTCCGTTACAGAAAGACCCCCACTCCGTCGTTGTTATGTAACAGAAGTATTAAAATGAGTATTTCGTTTTGTTTGTTAATGCAAAACTCCAACGGAGTGGTGCGTCTGTCTGTAGAAAAACACTCAAAATGGACCGCGTGCAGTTCTGTTCACTTCTAACGTTAATGAATCAACGTCCCGTGTGCACGCACTTTCAATTAGCAGCTAACGGTTAGCCCAGTCGCAGTCAACTGGTCAAGTTAACTAGCGGGAAAAAACAACTAGTTTGCATAATTAACTTTGAAGCAAACATCACCTCAGTGTGTGTCAAGCTTGTCACCTGTAATGCTCTGAATCTGGAGCACCTCAGTGTGAAGGGCCGAGCAGCAGCAGCAGCGTGTCCACTCCTATGAAACTTTAATTTTAACTTCAGCCCAGCTGCAAAAGTTGAGACTGTCGTCAGTGTTGTATGTTTGGGGGGGTCACGGTGACCCCGTCATCAGATACCCCCCTCATGAGCCCAGCTTTAAATGTCAGAAGTGACAGTGCATAGTAGCTGAAATACATGGAAAAATATGTTGCACTATTCAATACAACTAAATATAATGCAGCTACTGAATGTCTTACGTGTGTAAACCAAATCTGGAATACTGTTGGGTACTAAATCTACATTGTGACGTACTATCTCATAATTAAACTTGATTTTTGCACTTTGTATATCATAATTCTGATTTCATGATTTTTTTAAACATTTATTTCATTTTTGTCCTTCAGAAAATGTTATAAGTTTTTCTCTTTTCTTCTTTTCCTAATAGCAAAGTTTGCAGTTGTCTGCAAAGGAAACAAAACAAACAAAAAAAAAACCGAACCAACAAAAAACAACCCAGAGACATGCACACTAGATTATTGCTCAAGGGCACAGGAGTTGCCCGTAGGTGTGAATATGAGTGTTATTTGTTGTCTGTCACGATGTGTCAGCCCCATGATAGTCTGGCAACCTGTCCAGGGTGTACCCCGCCTCTCGCCCAGTGACAGCTGGGATAGGCACCAGCACATCTGCGACCCTGTACCAGAGCAGTGGTTACAAAAAAACGAATGAATGAATGAGTACAACAACATAACTTATGTTTAGAATAATTTCAGATCTCTGTTAGTCATAGTAGTTTGTTGAGCTCCAGAGGTGTACAGTGTTCACATATTGTTCCCCTTAGATAGAGCATTGGCTGTCTAGAAAAGTAGTATTTGGACCTCCTCACAACAAACCTGGTTCAAACACTTGTTGTATGACATTCAAGCAGATCTGGACAGGGTAACATGAAATATTATTTTACAGTACAGTTAATACTGATAAAGTTGAGTCAGTCATTTTCAATCAGCTGAAAATCTCTTTTCTCCACTATTAGTCATTTTGCTCTTGGGGACTTCAATAAATTAAATATTCTGGGTTGAAACGGTAAACTGAAGACAGCACTGCTGTTATCACTGGTTCCCTGCTCTGTTTCAGGTGCTGTATGATGGGCTTTGTCCCATATGTGTGACAGAGATCAAGTTCCTCCAGTTTCTGCAGAGGAACCGACCTGGAAAAGTAGATTTTGTTGATATCGCCCTGCCAGGCTATGATGGAAAGAAATACAAGGATGTCAGCTATGAGATGGCCATGGAGGAAATGCATGTGATTGATGACCGAGGAGAGGTAAATTTACATCACTCTGACTTAACTGGGACAGTATGAACCTAAATGTAGTGTTGTGCCAGAGGGCTAACCTTCTTTGTATTGGTAGGTTCACCGTGGGATCCCAGCGTTTGCGGTCATGTACAGCGCAGTGGGCCTCGGCTGGTTGGGTCGCCTCATGATGTGGTCACCTGTGAGACCATACATGGACAAGTCCTATGCCATCTTCGCCAGGAATCGCTTAAAGTGGACTGGACGTGGGGATGAGTGCACCTCAGGACGTTGTGAAAAGAAAACACATTGACTCTAGACCACAGAGAAAATAAAGTATGTTTAATAAGTTAATTAATTGTCAAGAACTAGATAAATACCTCGTGATCTGTCCTGTTGAAGCATCAGTTCATTATAGTTTAAAGACTGTTCTCTGCTAAAGGGAAATACTGGCTGCCTTATTAAATGTGTATGTTTTGAAGCCATCTTTTGGTGCAAATTTTCTTCTAAGACTAGGTTTGGTTAAACAGACGGCAGTTAAATCGTTTGAAATAAAGAGAACATCCACTAAAATTGATCCAGAAATGCAAATAGAGATGTTGACATTGCAAGATGAAAGCAAAAACAAGGTTTTCAGTGTACTGAACTTGGCCTGAATATTAAAAACTGATGCATGTTTAGCATCTAGCGTTCACAGAGGTACGACTGAAAAGCACAGGCTATTTAAAAACAACTCATTCTCACTATTAACAGGAATTTTGTATATTTGTATCAATAACTAAAGCTTATATTATCATCTGGAACTCCGAGCTTTGTAACTCCAAACCATAACAAACATGACGGTGCAGAGGAAAAAAAACTGAACAGCTTAAGACAGAGAATAATGGTGTACTGTATACAAGACTGTCACACTATGACAAATATACAGAGCAGAGAAAATCACTGAAGCAAAATGCAGCCAATTTCCTGTCGCACACAGTGCCTCAGATTGAGGTTCATTCAAAAGCAGATAGAGAACCAAACTGTCAGGAAGCTGCCACTAGATGTCACCGCAAGTCTAAAATAATATCAGCCGAGAGCGCGAAATTGCTGCTCAGGACTTGTGTGATACAGCAGTCATGATTATTTGCTAGATCATGGTTCAGCTGTTCATTCAAAGTTGCCTTGTAGCAGATATAAACAGAAATGATGGGTGGAGTCAATATTTAGTGTTTCTCACAATAAAGGAAACTTGAAAAACCCATAACTGAGTGAACTGGCATGAAAGTTGTCATTTGGATCACTCTTTGTAACACATTTCTGTGTGCTGGGCGGACACATACAGACATATGGCTTTTTAATCTCACTGGAGCCTCTCCTGTTGTGTGCATCAACAATACATCGCAATGCAAAACAGCATGTGCTCGTTAAAGGTCATATGATTCGTGGCTGTACGTCAGTGATGTTGACAAAACATACTGTGATATAGGGCAGACACGTTTTTGATTTACATACTTTTATATGTTGCTTTTCCACAACAGCAAAATCTAAATGACTGAAACACCATGTACCAGGGCTGATCCTGTGCTTCCCTCCCTGTTTAATGTATGTGTGGCTTGTGCTGCATTTCAGATGCCTTTTGCAAGTGAAACCTGAAACCATGAAACCTTTGAGCCTTGAGGTTTTTTGTTGGTTGATGTGATTTCTTTCAAAAACATGGGGAAAAAAATGGCAGTGAGCAACTTGGTAAGAAATATCCCACAAACTCCAAAAGAAAAAAAAAAAAAAAAAAGAGAATTATTTAAAAAAACAAAACAAAACAAAAAAAACCCAGAATAAATAAAAAATAGTAAAAAAAACAACAACAAAAAAACAACTATTTGTAATTGTTATTACATTTTAAAATCATGTTACAGAATTATTATAATTTTTAAACATTTTTTCCAGGTCATTTAATTGTTGTTTTTTTAAACTTTCTTTTTTTTCTGTCTTTATTTTTACTAATTTACTAGTTTTTTGAATTTTCTCTTTTTGCCTTCTTCCCATGTTTTTAAAAGAAATTCAGCCAATCTGCAAAGGATAGGCAAAGAACACAATAGTTAGACTGTTACTTGTAAACTGTACTCTAAAAGCATTACTGCATTTAAAATCTCTATTAAGCATTACAGACTGGTAATTGTTGTATCACTTGTTGTGGCCTGTGCATTTTTCAAGAAGCCTGCTCATTTTGGAGGGTGTGTGTGTTTGTGTGTTGTGCAGTGACGTAAGAAGCAGCTAACATCGGCTCTCTGAGACCCCTGAGTTGTCTCCCCCCTCCCTAATTTTAGACTTGTGCTTTTTCCAGCCTGGCAGTCAGCAGTGACACCACATGACCTTAAGCCTGTGTGGTCTTACAAAGTATTGGTGGTGCTTTTCCGCCCCCCCAGTCCTGCTCAGCCAATAGGATTAAAGTGCTGCACAACAGAAGGGTTGAATTAAGTGTCAAAACACAGAAGAAACAGTGACAGTTTGTCAAAACTGGTGTATTCGCTCTTAAAAAACAGAGACTTGGCTGAAGAGGAATTGTGAAGAGAGAAGAAGCAGGTGCTGTGTTTCAGGTAAATCTTAAGTGTATACTTCTGTCTGACATTTCCTGTCAAGGTTAGAGTAGCTGTAAGCTACTTTGAGTCATGACCTTCCCCTACTGAAGTGTAAAACAGCCGTAGTAGATGTTTTACTATCGCATAGCCAAGCTGTCTGCCTTTCTCTTAGTGAAGGCACAACAGAAAATGTTAATGAACGCACTGTGTCTCACATACTGCTACTTTACAATACTCATTTGGTTAGGATCATAGAGCAACTATGAGTCTTTGTTTTCACATTTCTATGCCACATTGCAGACATAGATCTGTTGGCAGAATGTTATTTACACGTCATTGGGACTAATAAATTTGCTCTGAGGTTTCATGTTACATTTATGAGAGGACACAGTACTAGAACAACGTGGAAGTAAAAGGTTATTGCTGTTTGTACACAATCAGCTCACCTGGAAAGTGCCCACTCTCCGTCAGGAGTGACAATGTGTCTGCTGACTTCACTTGATTTAACTTGCATGGAGTTTTTCCATAGCGGATGATGACTTTGGTCACCTCTTGACTTTTACCCCACCAGCAGGTCAACATTTTCACGTATTCAGTGATCTATCTTTATCCACTAGATGGATTGGCACGAGATGTTTACAGGCATTAATTGTTGGCAAACGATGTATCCAGATAGCTTTGATTCTTGAGTTTTCCAATAGTGCAACCAGCAGGATGTCATTGATTGATGTTATCTGATAAATTAAAATACATTAAGAAAATGTGCGTACAGTACAAAAACTCATCAGGAAAGTCACATGGCTTATTTCCGTTGTGTACCTGAGGTCTGGTCTAGGAGGCAGGCAGGAAAAGAGAATGATATTACATGCTACGTAATAACTCAATTTTCATATTAATACACCTAACAAAAAACATAAATATTATATGGTAATAAAAGAGCAATAATTTAAAAAAAAAAGAGGACACTCAAGTTCAGAAACCAGTCCAAAACGTGAAATATTAATATTAATAACTTTGATCCCCTGATTTTTCATCTGTTCATCGGTTAAAATTTAAAATAGTCTAATACTTAAGTTTATGTCCAAATACCTCAAAATGACACTCCCATCAGCCTCAGCTGTATGCTGTTTATTGCTAATTAGCACATGCTTGCACGTTTATATGTTAACTAAGATGGTGAACTTGGTTCACAATATTATATCTGCTAAATTAGCTTGTTAGCATTGCTGATGTTAGCATTTAGCTCAAACCCTCACTGCTCTAAAATACAGTCTCACAGAGCTACTGGCATGGCTGTAGTCCAGGGGTAGGCAACCTGCGGCTCCGGAGCCGCATGCGGGTCTTAAGACCCTCTCTCTTGGCTCCTTGTGGCTTTGACATCAAATTATGTGGAAATGAATAATGGATATTTTTTTTAATTTTTTATTAATGTACACCTAAAGTGATTATTGCATTCAACAATTTTATGTGTAGCCTGTACATCAACTTTAAAAAAGTAAAAATGTTTCATCAACTAAAATGTGCATCACACATCTATGACCTGGTGCCTTTTCCTGTAGATTTTCCTGAGGATTCCAAATCCAAAAAAGAAAAAGTCTTGGAGGACAATAGAGAATTTAAACACAGAAAAATCCATTTGCTTTCACCACCAACGCTGCAAACGTTAAGTACTAAATAATTATAATTAGCTCACTGCAGAGTAGCCACCTTGTAGTAAATCATATTAATAAACATACATTTAGACCTACTGATAATGTTGATGGATTGATTTATACTTAATAGGCTGTAACCTTTGTTGAAACAGTTTTGGTAAAGCTTGCAGACCCCTGTTGTAGACCCTGTTTTAATGTGTATGTTTTGTGTATTTTCCTAGATTCCTGTTGAAGATGCTGCTACAGCCTAAATCAATGCAAACTAAAGAGTCACATTTGGACTTTGACTGATCGCTGCTCACCACAACAGGTCCAAAATGGGTCGCTCCCTCAGCACCAACTTGTGTTCAAGTTCTGTGAACAAGACTTTGAGATCTTACTGCAAAATTAGGTACCTAATGAGCCTTCTCCGAAAGTACCCTCGTCTGGCTCAGTCACCACTCGGTCTGGATTTCCACACATATTCACTGCTGTCATCTCCTCGTCCGTCCAGATTTACAAAAAAAGCTGCTTTTAACATTCTAAGCCACAGTGATACTGGCTCTACCTCTAACCACTTCCTCAGAGATTTTACTAAAGAACTAAAACATCTCCATGTGGTGCGTTTTTACTCATCCTCTAATAAGAATACATTTAAACCTGAAGCTCCAGTTGGGATCTTCGAGGAGGCTCAGAACAGTTTTCTTTTGAGTTCACAAGGAGGACGTCTTGGTCAATCATTTAATAAAATGTCCAGACACATTAACATTTATTCTAAGGCAAAGGATGCTGTACCTCGAGCTGAAAACACTGGCCTTGTTGTGACAACTCCAGAATATCTTGGCAGGTCACAGAGGCGTCGTCAGAGTCAATGGGCGGCCAGAGAGCGGAATCTATCCAAAGGCAAAGACACAGCACAGACCCTGAAAGGCAAAGACAAACAGGAGAGCTCAGGATCAAGTCCTTCATCACAGGACAACTCTGGATTGCAACTATTTCACATCAGCTCTTTGGCGACAACATTCGGTGAGAGCTACAGTTACGTTGCTAATCACATTAACTCAGTCTTCTCTCGCGCCGCTTCTACAGGGGCTCAAATGCAAGAGAATACAGAAACCATTTCTTCCCCCAGAGGCACAAACAGGAGGCAGACGAGGAGAAAAATGCAAAACACTTACATCATGAAGTCGAAAGATGCTGAAATTTCTCAAGTCAAATTAGGTGCTGATCAGACAACAGGGGAACCTAACAATGTCTCCAGTAGCTGGGAGGAGGGCTACCTCCTCTTTGCAAGACACATCAATAAGTACTTTGGTGCAAAGGTTACAGAACAAGTCGAACAAGCTCAGAACAGGAGACTTCCTATGGAAAAGAAAAGCACTTACAAAGCGCAGTCTACCTCACAAACTCAAGATGCCATGTCACAACTGAAGCAAGAAGAACCTGTCAGCCCTGTCAGTGGAGGCCTTTTCCACAGCAGCCGTAATACCACTAACTTTGGGGAGAACCATTTCCAAATGGCCGGTCACATCAATCAGTATTTCAAGGGTCAAAGTGAACAGGATGAGGATATTGATAGAAATGTCCCAACAGAGATAAACCTTGGATCAGCTACCTCTGAGAGACTGAAGACTGTATCCTTTATGGACTGCCTTCGCCACCCTACCAGTGCCATCCCTGACTTCTTGGGTGCTTATCTAAAACTGGGCCCCTTCACCCAGACTGGTAAACACAAACCTGCCATCACTTCACCAGAGGCAATACTGAATAAGAAGGTGAGCTGACATGTTCAAAGATTGATTGAGAATATAAGAAACTGAAAATAGAAAAAGAAACAGATCATGCTATCATGCCTTATCTTATTAATTAAGCTTCTACAGCATTGCTATTTAAAGGTAAAATAGGTTTTAATTGAAAGTACGTCCCCACAAGTTGCAAAAACATTGCTGATAGTGTTAGAGAAGCTAAAACACATTAAACACAAATGTTTATCAGTAATTTCTGGATGTATGTTCCCAGCTCTTCTTGAGTCGGAGGCAGGCAGAGGAAGTGACCCGAGGGTTGATCGGCACTCTGTCCCAGGCTCCATCTCCAGGAGCTCTGTTGGCCTGTGTCGAGGCGCTCAATGAGCACCTCATCCGTCACCCATCATGCAAAGCTCTAATGTGGCAGGTCTGTTGGAAGTGAAACAAGCACATTTACAAATATTCAACAAACTGATTTTGCCCAGGTGAATTTTTAAAGATGTGTCTGTTTCCAGGAGAAAACTGCAATCACGTTGTTGAAGAAGCGACGAATCTGCAGAGATGATCAGGTGCTACAGAGCGCCTTAAGAGAAAGCTTGGCCCTTATCGGTTATGTGGATCCAGTCAAAGGTCGTGGCATTAGAGTGCTCTCAATTGATGGTGGTGGCACAAGGTAACTGTTTTATTAAAGAATTAATAAAACACAATTAAAAATTAAATAAATTAATACAGCAGTCATCAATTATTTTCTATGTAAAGATATAGTGGAGTAATGGCGTCCTGAGCAGATGATAAAGTCAAGCTATCTCTGTGTATGTTGGAATCTGAGCTTCTCTGTTAGTTGTTGTGGTTGCCAGTCATGTTAGTGCGTGTGAGTGCCTGTGTATCCAACTGGATAGCTCATCGCTGCTGCTCTGCACTGCACATACACGGCAGTTACTGGTGATAATGCTGTCCATGTCCATGGCAGCCCCACCCTCTGGTTCCCTCCCACATTAACACTAGGCTCGTTCGAGATGAACTTCGCCCGTGCGTAGAACGTTGACGAGATCAGGTGGCTGCAGCAGGAGGCAGTGACAAAAAGCCACGATCGAGTCGGACAGTTTCCTGACACTTTCTAGCAGCCCTCAGTCTGCACAGGAAGTCATAGAAACACTCACATGCTGATGCAGATTTATTAGATCGACAGACTCATGTATCAGTTTGTTCTCAGTCTCCAATTCTTTTAATTATGACAGAGTAGTCTATGAAAATGCTTTACAGTCAGTCTGTAATTTATGTTAATGGTTAAACCTCCATTAGACATGAATTCTCATGTAAATCAGCACCATATCAGTTCGCTGCTGCAGAGCAGACCTGTCGCCTCAACTCCATCGCTAAATAAATTGTGTCAGAATATGAGGTTAATGCTTTCAGAGGACAAAAATACAATACAACAGCTTTCATTAAAGATCAGTC
>JAPZEB010000002.1:26007493-26031741 GCA_029783705.1 Chaetodon striatus
TATAGTCCATCTCTGTACAGGTGTTATTGTAAATAATCCTAACATCCCACTGACCACAAGTCTTTGTGTTAATATACAGTAAACTACATATAGTTTATGATGCATGTGACTACTTAACATCACCATCAGTCACACAGCATGTTTTCTATTCACAGAATAAACCTTTAAATCAGACAAATGACATCTAAATGTCTTTGCCTTTTCCAGGGGTGTGGTGCCTCTGCAGGTGTTAAAGCTACTGGAAGCTGAAACAGGCAAGAGGGTCCACCAGCTGTTTGACTACATCTGTGGAGTGAGCACAGGTGACAAACAACAGGACTGAGAGTCATAACAAAATAACTTATTCTCAGCAACATCTCGGTGCTTCTCGGTCCGAATCCGTCAGTTTGTGTCTCACTTTGGTGTCTCTGCATGTGTTTATTAAAGGTGCAGTTCTTGCCTTCATGCTGGGTCTGGCCCATTTTTCTCTGGAGGAGTGTGCTGACATGTATCGTCGTTTTGGCTCTGAGGTGTTTCGGCAGAACCCGCTGGTTGGCACTGTGAAGATGGGCTGGAGTCACTCCTACTATAACACCGAGACCTGGGAGACAATACTACAGTACTCAAAGAATTTTGATTTGTTTGATTTTTATTCATTTTAAAGCACAATAACTCAATAGTAGTATCATGACACAAAGATCCCAGAGGATAGCACTCAAAAATAGTGCCAAAAAACTTATTTCCAAAGTGGCCCTCGATGTTATAGAGTCGAAAACATTATACAAGTACTCCAGTGAAAGTAGTGAATTCTCAATATGTTAATAAGATGACAGTACAGTCTGGTCTGACAGAGTGTTTTGTTTTTTTTCCTGTTCAGAGAAAAGCTGGGAAACAGAGTACTTATCAAAACAGCAGGAGATGAGTTGAGTCCCAAGGTAAGAACACTGCAATCACCATGGTAGAGGATTGTAAGAAATTCTCCTTCAGGCTCACAGCACCGCTAAAATACAGTTAGATTCATGAGGCTACAGCTGCTCAAGGTAAAACCCCTGCTATGGTCAGAATAAAAGCATTGATATTAGCACATTAGCACCACATTGTTTGTTTTAAGCATTAAAATTGCAGTTTGCATAGGTTTTGTAAACAGTTCACAGAGGGTGTTGTTGGTGTCTGCTCAGGTGTCAGCAGTCAGCGCAGTGGTAAACTGGGGTACCAGTCCAAAGGCGTTCGTCTTCCGCAACTACAACCACAAACCAGGCTCTCTCAGCCGCTACGCAGGAGGCTCAGGCTGCCAGATGTGGGAGGCAGTGCTGGCATCATCAGCTGCCCCGGGATACTTCCAGGAGTTTACCTTACAAAGTGACATTCACCAGGTAGGACGCTGCTGTCGTTGCTGCATTTTCAGTTCAGATTTGCAGCTGAAGACTCAAAACTATGCAACTAGAAATACATTTATGAATGAAACACAAATGTGACAGACAAAACAGAAATGTGGTAAATGAGTGACAGGCAGAAGACTCTGGCGAGAGAAGGTGAGGAGGTGTGTGCTTTGGGTCAGTGGTTCTTAAAGGGTTTGCCACAGCACACTGGTGTGCTGTGATGCCAATCCAGGTGTGTCAGGAGATTTTGTAATAACCACATATTACTACTGCAATATTCAACTGGGCCTATACAAGAGGTTTGTGATTTTTTAATTAATTGACTATATCAATTTGTTGTGTGCACCCATTTTCTAAAAAACACAGGCAAAGTCTAGCTAAAAATGTAATTTAATTTAATGTCAAAAACCTTCACAGGGCCTTTGTCCTCGTTTGTGCATGGGAATTATAAGCATGTGCCACATCAAAAGCCCTGATTGGCAGCCAGTGTGAGGGATGATAGCATTTAAAAGGAGAAAGCCGTGAGTGGACAATGGATGGATTATTGTACAGAGCAACTTACAACAAAGCACCAGCGAAGACAACCTACCGCCAAAAGAAGAGAGAGAAAAAAAAACTGTCAGGTGACAGTGTCTCAAAAGCCACCTGTCTTATTTTTTTTTATTTTTAATGCATTATGTCGTGATAAGAGTGATAACACCTGTTACAGAAGCTATTGTGCACAGATATAGGTACAGGTGGACCTTGAGATTTTTGCCTGCCCTTTGGTGTGCCTTGGACACAAAAGGTTTGAAAACCACTGCTTTAGGTGACTGATGTAATACTAGGAGTGAGAGGTGCTCTCCTGTTCCTGCGCCACAAGATGAATGAACTCATTGGGTCACTGCTATGCAATGGGCTGGGACCAAGCTACATTGCTTACTCCCTTGTTCACTACTTGCCCCCAAGAACACTGCGATCATCTGCTGCTGGGTTATTGAAGGTTCCCAGCAACAGCTGCAAGAAAATTGGGGATGCAGCCTTTGTTAAATATGCCTCAAAGCTGTGGAGCACACTTCCTATAGATATCAGGGAAGCTGGCTCTCTAAATATTTTTTAAAAGAAAGCTAAAAACATATCTGTTCACTTTAGCCTTTAAATAGCTCTGACTTCCTGATACAAGTCTGAAACTCTTATGCTTTTACTGTCTATTTACATTTAACATTATTGAAACTCTTTTAAAATCTTACTTGATTTTATGATTTATAGTTTTACAACTCTGATTTTATCAATCAGTTCTGTTTTATGTTCATTCTGTTTATTTTCATGTGAAGCACCCAGTGCTTATACTGCCGTTACTGTAAAGCACTGTGTGCAGCATTTATTGCATGAAAGGTGTGTATAAATGAAATTAATTATTACTAGGTTTATTGTTATTAACTATAAATTTAGCAGCTTAGAGTTTAAGAAGAGGCAAAAAAGGACTAATTTACTATGCTCAAGTTGACGGAGCTGACAAGATCGCATTTCACTGGAGTCGTACCCTATATTATTCATGTGACAAATAAATGATTAATAAGGGACTGTGCGAAACTGATTTGGTTAAAAGTTGGGCTAAACCTATGTTTCACTTCATAAGAAAGCAAAGCCCTCTCCAGTATCAGTACATCTTTCTTTGGCTGTTCCTCTTGATCAAGAGAGAAAAACTTGTTTACTATTAAAAGCTTTAAGTGTTAAAAGAATTTAAGGTGGTGTAACCTAATTATATTTAATGGTAAAATAATTTTCACACAACCACCAATTAGGTTACTAAAATTAGGGCACCATTGTTTTCCTGTGTGAATGGCCAGACACACCTTTATGGCCCTTTTATTTAATTTCTTTTTATTTTCACGTTAAGTGCAGTCTCACAGTGCAGTCATTATGTTCACAGACACAGCCCATGCATAAATGTCTTGCAAAAGAGTCCATGGATCTTTTTCATGTCCATTTCTGATTCCCACCATCATCATCAGGTGTAAGGAACATATGCAATGGGTGACAAAAAGGGGCACACAGAAAAAAAAACCCAAACACACCAGTAAACCTGTCCTCTCTTCAACAACAAAAAAAAAAAATAGATTGCCGCCCCCCTTTTCTGCCCACCATCCTAATGATTCTAAGACAATTTTACAATTTAACAATTATTTATAAAGCTGTTTAGTTTATCATCTATACCCAAGTTAACTAAAAAGAAGATTCAGAGTCAGGATGTTGAAAGGGCTTTGTGTTTTGGCTCTCTCACATGGCTTTGAGTGGGTTTGAATTGAGCAAAATGCGTCTCCAGCACACTTTTAGATTTATTTCTGTGTGTCTTCGTAGGACGGAGGGATTATCCTGAACAATCCCTGTGCCTTGGCTGTCCATGAGAGCCGTCTGTTGTGGCCCAACCAGCCCTTCCAGTGTGTGCTGTCTCTTGGCACCGGTCGTTACGACAATGCTAAGAGGGGACCTGCCACCTCCACCAGCCTGAGGGCCAAAATCAGCAACCTGATCTGCAGTGCTACCGACACCGAAGGGGTCCACACCCTTTTGGATGATCTGCTGGCTCCAGACGTGTATTTCCGCTTCAACCCCATGTTGAGTGCTGTGGTGTCCCTGGACGAGAGCCGACCACGGGCTCTGGATCAGCTGCAGAGAGACACCCAGAACTACCTGGAGAGAAACCGGCCCAAACTGGCCCGGCTCTGTTTGGTGCTCGGGGCGGAGCGCTCAGCTGCTCGCAGAACTAAGGACTGGATGAGTGAGAGGGCCTGGGAGATGAAGCAGAGATGGGTGTGAGTAGGTACAGTGTGAGGTATTTCCACATCAAGACGACACAAACCTACTGCACAGACACACACTGATACAGGCTGTGGACAAAATAACAGAAGCAAAACAGGAATTTTGTTCAAACAGTCATGGTTTTGAGACGATGAAGCCCATTGAATATGGTGATCCCCTGACTTTTCCTGTAGCTACACCATGCGATTGGCATCTGTGATTTTTGTAAAATTTCTCATCAACTAATTCATGCATTGCCCTGAAGCTAGCTGCAGACATTAATGTCCCCCTCAGGATGATTTCTAATAACTTTGGTGATCCCTTAAAGGAGCTTTTTTTGTGAAAATGTTGTTGGAGGTCTACATGATACCAGAGATTCTCTATACCGAAAGATGACACATTAAAAGCTGCATCAATGGTATGAAATGGTAAACACTTCAAGTCTCCTAAGTGGGCGCTGTCGTCTCTCCCCCGCATCACCCCACCTTATTATGAGGTGTTGTGAACGTTGTGTGGATAGATGAAGGTCCATTTAAAACAATGCATTTAACACATTTAATGTTTGCTCCTTACCTTTCCACACATTTTTATCTGCTCGCTTAATATCTGATACCAACCCAGTACAAGATGTTGCCATACTGCGCAGGAGTGTGTTGCTGAGAAAGAGACAGGTCTCAAACAAAATTCATTCGTCCTGATTTGTCTTTCTGAAAAGGCCATTTTAGTGTCAGAATGTTTAGAAAATATGCGGCTTGTGAGAAACTGCTGCAGTATTTACATTGGTGACCACTGGATGAAAGAACCGATCATTATCTGCGCTCATGTTCACCTCTCCCATTGGACTATATAGACTCAGGACATGCAGCTAGTCTCCTAAAAGAACAGGGCAGTGGTGAAACCCACGTGACACAGATACAGGAAAGTACCCCAGTGGATGCTGCCTCTTTTCCACAGTTTTCTGCCTTTGGTTTCACAACAACAGATACCAAATATGTGATTGATAGTGCTGTAGCTGAACTCACAGGCCAGCTACATACATAGGTTGAATTAAGTTATGCACTGACCAGCAGAATGAATCAGCTTCAGAGGAGGTTGAACAACCACCAAGTGATTTCAACTTCAAGCGGAACAAAGAGCCTAGAGAGTTACTGCTAAGCTTCATCAAATTTATCAAGGCTATTATATCATAAGATGTTTCTGCAGTTTTGTCCACTTCCTGTTATATATCTACTGTATAGCAAATCAGTATGATGTCAAGAAGATGCCTCACTCTCGGGCTGCAGATTTAATGGAAATATTTTTAAAGTCCCGATATGGCCAAGCGCAGTAGCCAAAGGAGCTGCAATTTTGTGATGAAGGTGAAATATGTCACAATAGACCATTATAACTGAAACATTGTTGTGGTACAGAGATGACCCGGCCAACGAATCCTACTCCAGACATGAGGGAACATGCTTGTTTTGACAGATAACCCCCCAAAAATCATATCAATACTTACAATATCTGTCAGAATCACTTACATAAAGCATTTTGTTTGATGGGTTCTTGACATAGAGCAGACATCTATTGAGAGCACTCAAAGGCCACGACTGGACTGGATCCACATAGCCAATCAGAGCCAAGCTTTCTCTTAAGGCGCTCTGAAGCATCTGATTATTTCTGCAGGCTCGTCACTTCTTCATGACAAAAGCACTTCCATGCACTTTATTTAAAAAAAAGCTCTGTGTAATGTGCACATGTAACATTTACTGTCTGATTATTACTATTACTGTTGCACTTATCAGTGTTTTTGAATGTCATATAAGTTATAAATTATGATGTAACTGATGTAGTATATTGTGCCAATGGGCATTGTATTTGTTTTGAATAAATTCCTATTTATAGACTCTTTTCCTTGTCATCAAAAAACTTTTTTTTCTGTACTAAATACATGAAAGTAGCTACCATTTTTTTCTAAACCCCATAAAAAAATCACCCTGGTCTTGACAAATGATGCAAGACTTTATCAATGAGGGAGAAGCCATCCAATCGCTTGAATGTGACGAGTTAAACCCCCCAATGTGTGTGGAAGCCATGCCCTCCCTGTCAACAATAGACTGACTTTGTTCCAGACAGAAACGCTTTGTGTGAGAGAGTGTGCGTTCGTGCCAGCCAGAGTGAAGACACAAGGTCAGTAACCCACCCCCCATCTAACACACACTGCAAATCAACAGCACACATGAAAAAATGCAAAAAATGATTTCATCTCTGAAGCAGGCTGCGGGTGATTGTTGCTAGATGGGAGCTGGATGACGCTTAAACCTAATTCACTAACTCATATATATCATGTCACTGGTGTTTAACTTTATTCTCCCATCACTGTGGAGATGACGTTATATTTATGTGTGGATTTCACAATGGATTTATTATAATAGGCTCTCAGGCCCTGTTTGCCAGGCGTGTGACCCAGGCTTGGGACGGCCACCCTGACGGGCCACATGAGCCTCTGTTATCTTGCCTGTCACCTGCTTTAAGCTGATGGAGTGAAAACACAAAACCCACATGCTGCTGGAAAGCTCTCTGTGAAGGAAACTACTGCGACAGGAAATGAGAAGAAAGTAGAAGTCCGCTTTCACGCTTAAGGTAGGACCCCCAACATTCACCACTTTGTACTCTGTTTTTGATTTTAAACGCTCGTTTAAATACACAGTACTAGAGACAGTATCAGGACACTTAAGAGTAGTATAGAGTGTGTCGCCACGTGAAGGAGTGTTAGTCCATGGAGCTGTTGTTCAAGACGGCTGTCCAGGTTTTAATGATGTCATAGTCTGAGTTGAGAAGTGGGATGTGTCTACAGCTGCATCAGCAGATTTGTATGAGAGTGAACACAATATTGTGCAGCACTCATACCTGCCATTGTGATGACTGGAATGAATTTGCGTCCCTTTTTTACATGGCAATGTTTCAGTGACAAATATGATATGATAAATTTGATTGTTAATGTTGAGAAGGTAACTTAAAAACTGCCCTGATGTTGCACATTTAAATAAACATTAATCTTTATGTTTTAGCCATGCTAACAGAGTGGCTCTGTGGATGTCAATGTTGGTCAGTCGACTAGTCAATCACTTTGGTCAATATCTATCTATTTATTTATTTGATTGTTATTTCTTTTAATTTCCGTGCAGTGCCCAACAATTGGCCCATCCCACATGGGATTACAAACACCATTATTTTCCATATATCTTCCGGTCTTGCCTACGCAAATCATTTGTAAAAGCAAAGAAATACAAAAAAACTAAAAAAGTATACAAAAACAGTATCTAAATAAATTATTCATATAAGGAACCCCAAAATGTTTATAGATCGTCTTGATATTAAGCTTTTTTCACCTCGATTCTACCAGAATTTCTTCAGATAACTGGCTAATTTATATCTTTCATATACAAACAGCCATCTCAGTCTTTGTACATCTCCCATATTTACAAATCAGATATTTGTTTTTATCCTAACAAAAAAGGCATTGCACAGTTCACAATAAAAAGGACAGAAGAAACCAAAACTCATTTTCTCTATTGTTAAGACAGCATTTCAGACAGATCCATTTTCCTTCTTTTAGATAAACATACCGTCCAGTTTTATCAGTAAAATTTTAAAGTAAGCACACAGAGATCTTTGCTTTTTACATAAGTTGTACAACACAATATATCTTATACCATTTAAAGGGACTGCCATGAGACATTCATGTTCCTCAGATGACAAATCTTATTGGCTTTGGTGATTCCCTTACTTTCGTCTGGCACCACCATGAGGTGGAAATTTGTGGCTTAGAGTCTAAACAGCCATGTAGGTTGAACTGAACTTGGTTCAGACATTCATTTGCCCCTCAGGATCAGCTGTGATAACGTTTGTGATTCCTTAACACACTGGTTCTCAAATGGTGTGCCGTGGTGCAAATCCAGGTGTATTGTGGGATTTTGTGATAACCACACATTATTGCAATATTCAACTGGGCCTATACAAACAGTTATTAATGAATTCTTTAATTGACTGTATCAGTATGTTGTGCACACTCATTTCCTTATAAAAAGGTTAACTCTACCCAAAAAATGTAATTCAATTTAATTTAATGAAAAAAAAACCTTCATAGGCACCTATTTGTCTCTGTTTGTCTGAGGGCATTGTAAGTGTGTGACACATCACATTATCTTGAATTATCTTACATTATTTCCTGTTTTAATGGATGTGTTATTGGTGCTTTGATGTAATTTTAAAGCCTTTAAAATGAATTCGTGAATCATTTTCTTAATAAATATTTCATGCGTAATAGTTGGTTGCCAATTATAATTTGATATTACTAAATAAAAACAAACATTTATGTTGTCATAAGAGTGATTACACACCTCATAGAGGCTATTGTGCACAGATGTGAATACACAAGTGCACAAGAAGTTTAAAAACCACTGCCTTTACATTCCCTACAATGCCACCATCTGGCCAAACTTTTTATTTTGTCCAAAATTTTGATTTATGACCAAGTTCCTGCAAAACTCACAACACTCTGTCAGCCTCAACTGTATTTTGTGTTTAGTGCTAGCTGGCAATAATTAACATGCCAACACGCAAACTAAAATTGTGAACATAGTAAACATTACACCCGCGAACAATCAGCATGTTAGTGTGTTATCACGAGTGTGTGTTGGCATCATGGCATTAGCATTTAGCTCCTGATGCTGCTAACATGGCTGCAGACTCTTGTTTCAGGATGCTTTTTGAGAAAATGTTTTGTTGCTGAGGTTTACCTTCACCTCACCATAAAGTCATAATCACAGCGTTCAGGTTTGTGACACAGTGACGTTTTGACTGCACAGTAGTGATGACTCACTTTAGCACAGTGTCCCAGAGTTTCTTAAGCGCCTCTTCGTCTTGTGCTCTCCCTGAGGCAGTGACGTCAAAGTGCAAATGAAAGGTGCTCCGAGTCTGAACAGGCAGCTTGTGTGGTCGAACGCTCCCTCCCACTTGCCATCTGCTTTTAGCCGAGCCCTGGGCACACGTGCCAAAGGAGACCCGCGAGCATAGAGACCTTCTTGTCGTCACTGAGCTGGCTCTGTCCGCCTCTCTGCCTCTTCACTGTGCAATCTGGTGCATGGCACTGATCACTGCTCACTGCCAGGCCTGCTTCAGTCCAATGTATGGAGGGGGGGGGCAAGAAGCTCAACATACCACTTCTGCTTTTGTCTTCTGTGTGAGGCAGGTTGTGTTTCAGCTGCGAACACAGAGGAGGGGATCAGGGCTGGAGGATGCAGAGCATCAGCTGCACAGCTATGAGAGTCTTAGTTTACGTCACAAGTGGTCTGATACTCTGTCTAAATATGAATGAAAACATGTCAAATTCATTATGATCAGTGTGCAAACGTCCCACTTTTCTTAGTGTTGCTCACGAGTTTAATTACATCTGTAGGTAGAGCCACCTCATTTTACCCCCTTCCCTCCCCACCACCGAGCTATTGTTGAGCCCAGTCAGTGCTGGTTTGTATATGCAGCGCCGTGTGGATGCCTGAAAGCCTACACAGGTCAGGACTCTGTCGGCAGCCGTGAGATGGCTTTTGTTTAACACAAATACAGCTTCTCCTGCGACTCTGGCACTGCTTCCAGAAACAAAAACTGCTGCTTGCCCCTGTAGGATTTTCTCAGCTGAATGGTAATGACCTTTTCCTCCTCTGAGGAAATATGCATGTGAATGTCTTAGTGTTGGAAAAAAATGTCTTGCAAAACAGAGGAAAAGTTCTAATTAGTATTATGGACAAGCAGAGGAAATTAAAAATACAGGAGGTGCAAGAAGAGTGTTTACTATTTCATATCACAGAAGGTTAACAGTAAAGAAAGTAGGAGTCAAATTCTTACTGAGAAAATTGTATTGTTGAATTTTTCCATTCTTTGTCAGGGCGATTGCACTGTGGAGTCATGTGACGTGAGATTTGTCACATGTAAAATTCATATGAGAGAAACAAACATTGCTTTCATACTCTGTTTCCCCAGTTCCCTCCAGTCAACAATAAAGCCCACATTTTGATGTCATCAAAACCAACAAGAATGCAAATTGGTGCTTTGAAAAATAAAAATCAGGCTCAAGATCTCTGTCCAAATCACATAAAATGCCCCAGCTGTTACTGTAATAAATCCAAACATTTATTTCATCTCTTGAGAGTCTCGGTTTGTTTATTGTGTGAACAAACTTTGTGTTGGATTGCGATGGATTGTTCAGGATCATGAGAGCCTGGTCAGAACAGTGAAGTGATGTGGGTGAGGAGTAGGTGGTGTATGGCGCTCATTCATTATTCATGAGCTGGGTGGGCAGAGTGTAAGTGGCAGTGACAGACAGAAACTCTATTACTGAAGTGTATCAACTCCTCGAGGGCTCTTGACCTGATATTTGAAGGACTGAAGCTTTAATTGGTGTGCTGCACAAACAAGAATAATTACGTGGAGAAAAGTCATTGGGATTATCGATGTGCTGGGAAGGTCACAGAGATGGGGAGGAGAGAGCCCTGATTTGACTTTACATGAGAGAGGTAGGCACTGACAACTTTTTGTCCAGCTCATACCAACATGACCTGCAGGTCGCTGCATATTTACTGCAATAACATGCTGAAAAGATTCAGAGTCGGGCCTTTTAATGAAACTCTTTCAGCACAATCGAGATCTTGAGAGATATTTTAGTCATCACCTGTTTTTTTTATTATACCGTGTGAAGATGATGATGAAGTATTGTGTTAGAGAATCTGATATAGCAATGTAATCTATGCAGTGGAGATGTCAGTGGTGGAAATAACTAAGATTCTACTTAAGTACAACTTTGATTTACTCATACTTGAGTATTTTAATTGGATGCCACTTTATATTTCTTACATTTTTTTGAATGTTTTCTCCACAGCATTTACCTGACAGCTGATATTACTTTTCAAATTAAGATTTTGTATGAAAACATTGGGAAATACGGTTCACAGTGACATATTAAACCAGTTGTTCCCAGCCTTTTAGGCTTATGATTCCTGACTGTGTGTCAAATTGTTTCAGATGTCTGTGGGCCATATGTAAATAATCTGAATTTCCCCCTTAGGATTAATCAAGTATTTCTTCTTCTTTTTCTTCTTCTTCTTCTTCTTCTTCTTCTTCTTCTTCTTCGTCTTCGTCTTCGTCTTCTTCTACTTCTCCCTTTTCCTCTTCTTTTTCTAAAGCGCATAGCCAAGGTGCATTTAGAGCAGTCCAACTCAATTTGTTCTAGTTAAACGGTGCATAATCTGGGCACAAAGTAAGGTGTTAGGGGCAAAGGAATTGTATTTAGTCCCTAAATTAGTCATAGGTGTGTTTTGAATGTAACATGAATTCAACCAATCAGAGTGTCATATCCCATTCCCTTTAAAAGCCATGAGTGTCTGCGCACTTCTATTCACATGGTGGAACCGGGTACCTAATTGGAGAAGCAAGTGGTTTTCTGCTAAGAGTAATGCAGTTAGAGTAATAATGGCACTGCAGCAAATATTGTTGGACATTTAAGAAGCAAAATTAAAGACTGTAATTATAAACTTGACAGAGGAAACAATTAAACTTGTAGCTTCTGAAATACTCAATGAAGTTACCCTGCTCCTCTTGCGTAAATGCGCACAGTGTCTCTCTTAACAGTCAGTCAGCAGCTCTGCTGTGATCTCTGCTATGTTCTCATTTTAGAAAATGTAATCAATATCTTCCTCATTAATGATGTATTATTTCACCTACCTGCAACCCATACACATGTCCCTGTGTGTGTGTGAAAAATTTTGCAACTTTAGACCAGGGTTTTTTTTTTAGTTTTGTCTTGTTTTTGGTGGTGGTCAATGGCACAATCGTTTCTGCTGCCTTGAAATAGCAATGTGCCAACAACGTGCCTGACCACACCTCATTTTGGGTGCAGATGGGCGCAAGTACATTTGCCACTTACACAACATGGATACTGGCTGTGAAAATGACAACATCAGTCTGAAACTAGCAATGGTGGTTGAGTTGTGCTCTGCGCTGCTTTGTGCCATGTGTAAGACAGGGCCCTATACATTAAGTTGATTTCCCCCTTTTAGCCCCTGAGATGGTGTCACTGAAATATCGGTTTGACACAGAGGAGGCCAAATTATACAATATTTTTCACACACACACACACACAAAGCAAATAACAGAACTTCTGTTTTTCTCTCCCTGTAAGCATCTCAAGACCCCTCAGATTTATCTTGTGACCCTTATCGGGACCCTGGCCCATAGATTGAGAGCCACTGTATTAAACTACAGAGCTGTATATAAAGTCATTAAAACAACTTCCACCTTGATCACCTACAACAGTAAAAATCTGCATAATCATTAGTGCATGAGTTATAATACTATAATTATAATATGTATAGAATGAGAACATTTTCTCTTTATACTTAAATTCATTCTGCTGGTGATATTAGGATTTGAATGGGACTTTCTACAGCCACAGTTTTTACATGGTGGTATCACTTTTTTTCCCCACTGAGATGTTCATTGATGATTTGTGAAGCATTTATTAATAATTGTGTTATTTTACCTCATTTACTCTGTGAACAGGAGACTTGGTGAAGAAAAGAGTTGCATGGTTCCATGCTCTGTAAAGATGGGGACACTGGTCGAACCAGCGCTGCTGCTGCTTTTGTGGCAGAGTGTTTGGGCTTTCGACGTCCCTCTGGAAAGTAAGTCTGTTACTTAACTTGCACACTGTTATCTGTGATATACCATAAAGTTTCTAATACACTAATCTGATCTAATTCCCACCCACAGTCAGGCAGCCTCCGACCATCATAAAGCAGTCGATGAAGGATCACATTGTTGACCCCAAAGACAACATGGTTATAGAATGTGAAGCCAAAGGAAACCCTCAGCCCATGTAAGAGCTGACGCAGCCTTTTGTTAAAGACACTGCTGTCTGCAAACCACCTCACTGAGTTTTTATTCTGTCTTTCTTTACATGTTCATCAAGTTTCTCATGGAGGCGTAACGGGAAGTATTTCAACGTGGCGCGTGACTCCCAGGCAACGATGCGCAGGCGTTCAGGGACGCTGGACATCTATGCCTGGAACAAGCCAGAACAGTATGAAGCAGAGTATCAGTGCATCGCCTCCAATCAGTATGGATCTGCATACTCCAACAAGATCAGACTACGACTCTACAGTAAGATCAGTACTGAGGTTATTAGAGAACACATTATTTGTTTATATCTTTTACTGAAAGAAGAACAGTACAGTGTCCTCAGTGTCTGAGTGACTCACTGCATATGAACATTACATTGCAATGAAATGCAACTAACAAACTTTTTTTTTTCCATTAAAGGGGGAACACTGCCTAAATTAAGAATTCCAATATGTTGATCCCATGGCCTATAAAGTTCAGTCAATATTGGTAAACATGATTTGCTCTCTCTCAAAGCCAGAAATCAGAAGTATAAGTCTCAAACCTGTAATGTCATCAACTGTAAAGTCTGGAGCTGCTCCGTATACGATGAACAGGAGCCTGATTTTATGAACCAACATAATGTTTGTTTGAGCTTTATTCTTTTGCACTGCTCTCAGTTCTGAAACAAAAAATGTACCCACATATAAACTAATCATTCTGCTGGATGCTCTCAGTGTCATCTGTAATATCTTTCCCATTTCATCATCTATAGTGCAGCTCCAGACTTAATACTCGGAAACATCACATATTTCAGTTTTAGCACTCTAGTTTTTGGACTTCGGAGAGAGTTTTTGATGTTTGCTGATAGTTTTGGATTGTCTTAGACCATAGGAATAACGTATGAATTTTGAAAGTAGTTGTAGTTCCCCTTTTGAACACTCAAGCAGCAGCTTGTTTTTCTATTTTATATACAATATATTGTATATATTGTCAGTTGAATTTATTTTCAAATAACTGCAACACATAAATGTCATGTTATGTGATTAGGTTTTGATATCTGTCTACACAACCCAAACGTGACATTTAGAGTTCAGCTTCATTACTGAATATTATCTTAAAATGAAGCAGTAGGGGGCGCCCACGAGCTCACCTGGTACAGCAGGCACCCCACATGTAAAGGCTGTGTCCTTGTTGCAGCAGCAGTGGGTTCAATTCCAACCCACAGCCCTTTGCTGCATGATATCCCCACTCCCTTACGCTATTACGCTAAATCTGTCCTATCTCATAAAGGCAAAAAGCCCCAAAAAAATCTAAAAAAAAAAAAAAAAAAAAAGAGGCAGCAGAATCATAATCCCAAATAATTCCCAAACAAAAATATGCAAAGGATAAGGGTGGATATAGTCTGTAGCCTACTTATTACTACTGAACACAACAGGTCACAAATATAGAATTCCATGTGTTTTTTTAAAGGCCAAATAGTTTCCTAAAACAAGTGGCAGGGACCCAGAACATGCTGGAGAGATTGCCTATTTCATCTGGCCTGGAAACACCTTGGGGTCCCCCAGGAGGAGCTGGAAAGCCTTGCTGGGGAGAGGGACGTCTGGGGTGCTTTGCTGGGCTTGCTGCCCCCACGACCTGGCCCTGGATAAGCGGATGAAAATGGATGGATGGAAGAAAAATATATGATTAGCAGACTTATAACTTATAAAGATAACATACTTATATCTGGTAGTTTAATAGTTTTTTTTCATGACCAAATCACTAGTTAGTATGGAGCCCAACATAAAAACAGTTTGTTGCAGTCAAACAACACCTGAGGTCTCATTAATAAGACAGCGCATAGGATCCATACTAGAAATGTGCAAACGGACAAAAGCCAAAAATGGCTACAACCAGGCTTCCACCTCACCATCTGCATTGCCAATTTCTCGTCTCCAAAATGTTGCTAAGCATGGCTCAAAGTTTCTCCCATCAAGTCTATTTTAATAGATCACAACTTGGAAACGCGGAAAGTGCCGTACGTCTATTTCAGCCACGTATGCAGTGTTTATAGATGAGACCCCTGGCTTCGCTGCTCACCTGTATCCCTCTGTGTTTGTGTAGGACCTCCTGTGTGGCCGAAGGAGATGGTGGAGCCTGTGGTGGTCAGCGCCGGCTTGCCTCTGGTCCTGTCCTGTGACCCGCCACAAGGACCGCCAAAACCTGAAACCTACTGGATGACCAGCTGTAGGTGTCTTGAGTTACATCACGAAAAGTTTGGATCAGTAAGCCTAAACAGAGAGGCATTTTAATGGTCTGCTAACCAAACAAGTTGTCAAGAATTCTAGCTGTGAACTGTGACTTTATTTCAGGCTCATATGCAAGACCTTTCAACTGGCCCATTAAGACAGCTTTCCCCACCATGCAGCCTGTGCGGCAGGACCGCAGGGTGTCCATGGGAGTAAATGGAGATCTGTACTTCTCTAACGTCCTGGTCAACGACTCTGCTGCTGATTACTGCTGTAATGCCCGCTTCCCTTACAAGAACGTCATCCAGCAGAAGATGCCTGTGGTTGTTAAAGTGCTTACAAGTGAGTACGATTGTGTGTCCAGTGTCCAGCTTGTAGCCATCATCTTGTGTTTTTGGGCACATCTGACTTTTTTAGACACATATTTAGGTGTTTCTACTTGTAACCTGCATGCTGCATGGGTGAACCTTAGACACTGTACACTGGATGTTAAAGGAAACAAACAGCCAAAGCTTTGGTTGCAGCTGGGGTTGGATTTAGAGATCTGCACTTGAAAGATTGGCCTGAGTTATGGCAGGGGTCAGGTTAAACAATTTCTATTCTTAATCTGTGGTAGTTGCTAAAGACCAGTAAAAGTAAGAAAAGTCTGCTCACCGAGCAAAACACATTAGAAGATGTTTTAGTTGGTTGAATCCATTTTTTCATATATTAACTTTTCTCTTAAAAGCTGTAAAATATTCATTTCCGCATCTTGTTTCTGGTTAACATGTTCATAATGCATTTTCTGCTAACAAAACATGAGCTGAAAACTGAATTAGAAATATGTAAACATAGCCTTGGATACATACTATGGCAAAGACACAGTATGTGTTTATGAGAGCGCCAACAAAACGTCACATCCTTTTACACTGAGGGGAAAAACAAATAATTTGCTACCATATTGGAGAGTTGCTGTGCGTCTCTCTGCACATCTATTAAACTTAAAATCCAGAGTTAAAAGGTATTTTTCAACATGGACCCCATTTTCCCAAGTTTTTGTGTGTAAGTGACAAATGGGAACAATTTTTTTTTAACTGGTCCAGTATTGAGAGCCAGGCTGCAATGTAAACACTCAAGGAGTGTTAGTGCCATCCATTTACTTCCACTAAAAGTGCTTGTTTTTGCCTCTGATGGGCATAGATTGTTGTTATAAGTGTCTAACAAGTTTATTGAAAGGATCCTTACCAAGACAGATGTTTTTGTTAAAGAGTTGGATCTAGATACAGTCCCAAAATTAAATGGAAAAATTATTATCAAACTCTGCTTAAATGTAAATTAATTTCATAATCGTAAAACACACTTCATTCACAGTGGAAAGAAAAAAACTGAAACTCATCACCTGAACCATCTTGGTTCATCTCTCCACTGCTCCAACAATCACCAACTTTGGTTTGGTTTAAAGAAACCCTTAATTTACCCAGTTAGTTGTGAAAATATGGTGACGGGCAGCACGGTGGTGCAGTGGTTAGCATTGTCGCCTAACAGCAAAAGGGTTCCAGGTTCGAATCCATTGCCCATAGGTGTGAATGTGAGTGTGCTGGAATAGGCTCCAGCCCCCTGTGACCCACAACAGGATAAGCGGTTACGGAAATGAATGAATGAATGAATGAATACATAGATGCTAAAACTGTGATTTATTTCAATGTTGTCTGGTTGGTTTGGTGACGATGATTTTGGGGCTTTTTCTGCTTAAACAAAAGGGATATAGGTGGCTTAATCGTTGGGGTGGGCGCCCCAAAAACAGAGGCTCCGTCCTTGCTGCAGCAGTCCAGATTCGGTTAAGGCTTGCAGCCCTGTGCTGCGTGTCCCTCCCTTTCTCTCTCCCCCTTCACTCACCCAGCTGTCATATCCATTAAAGGCAAAAGAGCCTGAAAAAATAATCTAGAAAAAGAAAAAAAAAAAAAGGGATATAACACTAATCCATACAGTGTTAATTGTTTGACCACTGGTTAAAAAAAAACTTCAAGGACACCGTCAAACAAAGGTTAATAGTGTTGAGTTATATTAGTGTTGCTATACTGTCTCAAAATGTGCATGTAAATCACTAAAACATGTTAGTGTAGTACAACATAGTGTTGATGGCTGAATGATACTGATATTATGATAAGTTTATTTCATCATATCTAAAGTAAATGTAATCATATATCTTAGTATATGAGTTTAAAAACCCCTCGATGACTCACTGCACTCTCACTATGACCTCTGACTATGACTAGACACTCTGCTCTGTTTGTCTATGTAACTTGACCTTTCCCGACCAAACAGGTACACTAATGACACTCATTCCTAAGGTTTTCCATTAACTCTTACTTTACTAAAAAGATTCCTCATTTACTCCAACTAAACGTACTAATTGTGGTGAGTGTGTGCTCTGCTTCAGCTGTCGTCTCTTATTTTCCAAGTTAACTTGCAGTGTAGTCTTACGTTGTGTAACAGTCAGACAGGGTTTGTGAATGCTTGTCTTTTCTTATTTGGTTCCCCTGCAGCCCGTACAGTGGTTGAGGCTGCCCCCACCTGGCTGTCTCCCACAGGCTCATCCAGCTCCATACTGGTTCTGCAGGGGGAAGAACTGCTCCTGGAGTGCATCGCTGGAGGAATGTGAGTGTCAGCGCTATATCATGAGATACACTGTAACTGTAGGGCTTTTTATTTTTGACTTTGATTCCATGAAAGCCATCCTGTGTAAAGCTTTGTTTGTAGTCATTAAGGCCAACTCCTCGAATTATGTGGACCAAGGATGGTGACGACCTGGTGGTGACGCCACGTATGAAAGTAAAGAACTTTAACAAGATGATTCAAATCCCAAAGGCGTCCTTTGAGGATGTGGGTGAATACACCTGCACTGCCACCAATAAGATCGGATATATCATGCACACAATAACCGTCAGGGTTAAAGGTGAGAGGCGCTTTCAGAAATGAGTATTTTCTTACTGCACAACAATGAAACATCTAAAATACTTGTATTTGACAGCTGCTCCATTCTGGCTGGAGAAACCCACTGATCTGGTTTTGGCCCCAGAGGAAAATGGACGCCTGGTGTGTCGTTCTGATGGAGCTCCTCGTCCCACAGTCAGCTGGTTCATCAACGGGGAACCAATTGAAAGTACGTTTTTGGAGATCATTACTCCTAGCTAGTCTACTAGTTCAATTAAGTCTAAATACCTTTGTGTTTTGTTCTCCAGGTGCTACACCGCAGCCTAACAGACAGGTGTCAGGAGACACACTGACTTTACGCAGTGTGACTGCTGAAAACACCGCTGTCTACCAGTGCAATGCCTCCAATCAGTTTGGGTACTTACTGGCCAATGCTTTTGTCAATGTGCTACGTAAGTAACCACTCTGTATTCCATGACATTTACAATGTAAAGCTTTGTTTTTCCCTCAGCCATAAGTTGTGGAAGTTTTTTAATGGTTTGCCACCAAAGGGTCACCAGTTTAATAAGTAAAATAATAAAAACAATTAGGTATATTTTGAGAATTCTTCATGTTTTAGTTAATTCACTTGAACAAACAATCAACCAACTGTCATCAGATTCTGGTACAAATGATGCTAAATTCTGACTGGTGCACATTCAAACAAATACAAAGAGCATAGACAAAAAAAAAACCTCAAATCAAATCTCTCATGTAAAATAACCAAAAACTGTTCAACTGTAAACACCAAAGATACACAATTATATATTTTATATACATTTCCAGAGCAGCAGGAGTGAGTGACAGTTGCATTTTTTTAGCCAGGGGTAAATGTCTGGTTTTAGGGATAAACAGAGATTTGGACATTATGTACTAACATTGGACAAACAGTCTCTCCCCTGGCAGTAGCCATAGTATTTGTGTAATGATCCCAAAAGATATCCTGTATTTTGAGTAAGAGGAGCCGTTACTTTTGCTCCACCATCATATGTCTTCTTTTTCAGTCCACCTACACAAAAATCACAGTGACAGGGATCTGACAGCTGAAGAAATGAGTAAATACATGACATGTGCAACAGACCACACAGGTTAAGGGAAAGAGGACATTAGTTTATTATTATGATGCGGCCATTATTTATCATTAATATTTCTCCAGATGCAACGCCACGTATTCTTGGGCCCAGGAATGAACTCATGAGGGTGGTGGAGGGCAGTCGTACCTTCGCAGACTGTCGTTACTTTGGTTCTCCAGTGCCTGAGCTGCGATGGTGAGAACGTGCTGATTGACACCTTTATGCAAAGAGTGTTTTCAGACATCTGCTCACAGTGTGTGTGTGTGTGTGTTTATGGGTCTACTCACACAGGTCCAAATATGGACAGGGGAATCTGGAAGGAAATCGTTTCAAGACCCACGGTAACGGGACTCTGGAGATCAAACGCATACGGATAGAAGACCAGGGAACTTACCTGTGTATAGTCAGCAACATCGCAGGAAGAGACGAGAGTCAAGTCCGAATAGAGGTCAAAGGTGAGGGTCACATTTCTCAAGCTGTTGTCAAGTGGTTGTGGAACCAGTAAGGTGTAATAACAACAATGGCAAGCACTACAGACAAGATAGATGCCGCTATTAGGGCTGTTCTAAATGTTGATGTCTTCTCAACATCACCAAACGTGACAGCTTGTTTTACTTCACTCCACTCCAGTCTTAAAACCCCAGCAAAACATATTTGTTGCCATGGCTACACATCAGTTTGAACTTGTGTTAAATTCAGGTGAATATTTTAGCCTCTTGTGATTGTTTGGAGAAGATTGAATCCCCCTCCCCAACAGAAATCATTTAGGGTGGAGGCAGGCTGAAGATGGAAACAGACTGTTACAAGTTTACAATTCAGTTTGATATCAGGCAAGGTCACACTGTTTCATACAAAAAATCATGTTTATCTACACTTGTTTAACTGCGTGACCCATTGTGGGGTTTTTTTTTTATCTAACCTTCTCAGAGCCTACTTTAATTGTTACGAGACCACAGAGTATGAAAGTCATGCGTGGAAGCGATGTGCGCCTTGAGTGTGGTGTGACAACAGATGTCACGACTCCTGTCACAACCACTTGGATGAAAGAGAAAAGACACGTCACTCTCGGCTGGAGGTACGTCTTTTTTGGAATGAACTTTATAGAGATTCACACCATAAGCATGCACTATTTTTAATTATTGAGGAAGCATGTAAGTTTTAGGGGGGTGTAGTGACTTCTAGTGGTGAGGATTGCGGATGCAAGCAGCTGAAACTTTTCCCAGCTAGAATTATGTCACTGTTTATAGGAGCCGAATTATTCGCAGAGATCTCCTTTACAAAACAGACAGACCCAGTGACTGCAACAGGGAATGGGGCAGTTTCATGTTGCAAATGAGTGTTTCTCCTATGTTGTTTGGCTTGTTGCAGATAGGCTGCTATCCCAGCACCTGCTAATGTGTGCTCACCTCTCTAATAACTTAATGTCTGCCCACCTTATCTCTGATCCAGACATTCAGGAGGTTTTTACTGTGAGCTGAATTGTCTGCAGAGGCCTCCTCCTCTCCAAAACAAATAGACCCGGGATTTCATGCGGTAGAAACACAGAGTAAAGCAGTGTCATGTTGAAAAATCAGTGTTTCTCTGATGCTCTTTGGCAAATCAGAGATGGGCCACTACCTCAGCAACTGCTAATGTGTGCTCAGCTTTTTTCTCTGATACCTTAAGATCCAGATGTCTAACAAGCTTGTACTGTAAGGTGAATTATCCACAGAGGTCTCTTCCTCTCCAAAAAAAACAGACCTGGTGGTTTAAATGGATAAAAATGTTGAATAAAGTGTTTTTTTAGATGCTCTCAACATAGAGGGGCTGTGAGCTGCAGTGGCTGCTACAAAAACGCAAATGTCACTATCTAGAGCCAGCATTTGATTTGTCCATTCTGGGCTACTGTAGAAATATGGCAGTGCAACATGGCAATCTCTATAGACATGGACAAGCTCTCTTTGTACAGCTCATTCTAAGATTCTTCTTACATATAACATTCTTATTTTCATTATACACTAAAGAAAACATACTTATTATGTTATATTCCATTTCTGCCAATATATCCCCCTAAATCCTACACACCGGACCTTTGCAGTGTTTTGTTTTAGTGTAAACCAATAAATATCTTGATCTCACCAGTTTTACTCGCTTGTTTCCTCAGACTCTCTTTGGATGAATCAAATCTGGTCATCACTAATGTAAACAGAGGCGATGAAGGCAATTACACTTGTGTCATCAAGAGTGAACTGGAACAAAAGTCTGCCTCAGCACACCTCATGGTGATGGGTATGACATGTTTAAAATAAATGACATTTCATCATCAACCACACAGCATGTTTGGATTTTTAATTGTTCATTGTTTTTGTGTGTAGACCGTCCAGATCCTCCAACTAATTTGGAGTTGTCAGATCCATATGAACGTACCGTAAGACTCAGTTGGGTCCCTGGAGACAGCAACCACAATCCTATAACAGGTAAGAGCCATTAAACTAAATAAACTTTTGTAATGCCTTCACGCTGTGGCCGAAAGCGTTACCTTTTCAGGCTGTCTGTCTGTCCTTTCATCTGAACATACATCCATACATTCATGAACACGGTATATCAAGAATGCCATGAGGGGATTTCTTCTAATTTGGTACAAATGTCCACTTTGAGTCAAGAATGAACTGATTAGATTTTGGGAGGTCACAGGTCAAAGTCACTGTGACCCCATTTGTTTCATTCTAACGAATGCAATGTCATAAGAAGACCTTGAGGGACTTTTTTCCAGTTTGGCACAAACATCCACTTAGACTCAAGACAGAACTGATTAGTTTTTGTTGGTCATTGGTCAAAGGTCAACGTCACTGTGACCTCAGGATGCATGTTTTTGGCCGTAACTCAGTAATGCATGCTCTAATTATGACAAAATTTCAAACAAATGTCTAGTCGGATATAATGATGAAGTGATGACATTTTATATCCAAAAAGTCAAAGGTCAACTTCACAGCGACTTCATAATGTTCTGCAAAAACACTTTCTGGCGATTACTCAACTTCATAACTCAGGAACAGAAGGGGAGACATTTGTTCAGATACTGAATTGGTGACACTCATTTTGTGTGCCCACCTTAAAACTGTACTGATTGTTAAGATCTTCTGAGCTGCCGAGGGGGAGATGTGTGTGAAGCGTCCATGTTTTCACAGACATTCTCAATTTATTGTCCTGTTACAGAGTACCTGGTGCAGTATGATGACGATGACTGGTTGCCTGGAAAGTGGAGAAACCTATCAACATACCCTGGGAATCTCAACTCTGTCATTCTGCATCTTATACCTTTCACCTACTATGAGTTCAGGGTGATCGCTATCAATGAAATCGGAATGAGTCGCCCAAGTCGTCCATCTACACGCTTCCAGAGCAGTGGTGCACGTGGGTGTCATGTTCCTGAAATACATCTCTGTTGTCAGAAACAGATTGTGAGCTAATAAAACAGACATTTGTGTAGCACATTTTGAAAAAAACAGTTCAGCCTTTCAAGGAGATACGCTTATTTGCTTTGTTACCAAGTGTTAGATACCACTCTCATGTGTTTATGCTAAATGTGAAGTTCATATGTAACTCACATACTTGAGAAAGGTGTCAGTCTTCTTATCTGACTCTTGTGAGGAAGCAAATAAGCTTATTTCCTGAAACGCTGCACTCTTTCTTTAAAGCTTATGATCTTACCACTCCATTGGTTTTTCTGCACAGCCCCAGACATCATCCCAAAGAACTTAAAGGGTGTGGGCACATGGAGGAATAACATGGAGATCAGCTGGGAGGTAATGAACCCATCAAAAACTGTAACACTTTCATATTTATCTTGACTGTTCAAATTTTGGTTTCTACCACAATGAAATCAAACTATGCTGGTTGCTGTTAACCCTGCTTTCAGCCTCTGACCTACAGAGAGTGGAACGGGCCCCACCTGAAGTATCTGGTGTGGTGGAGAAGAAGAGATTCCAGAGAGGAGTGGAAGAACGCAACCACTAAATGGCTGAAATACTACATCTACGATGCAGATACCTTCACTCCTTACGAGATCAAAGTCCAGGCTGTCAATGACTTTGGGCTGGGTCCAGAGTCTCCTGTCGTCATTGGTTACTCTGGGGAAGACCGTAAGTACTTAAATCTGCTGCATTTCAATATATAGATGAGTAATAAAGGAAGGAAAAACAAACTTAATGTGTCTTTGTGAAATCTGTTTTGCATTTGCCACAGTGTTTTTGTTGGTCTTTGAGGTCAGATCATGACTAAAGCTGGGCAAGGAGAAAGTCATCTCTGTTTTTTCCTCAGGTCCTGTAACTGCTCCCCTGAACCTGAGGGTGTCCGACATCGAGAGCACTCAGGTGACTGTGCACTGGGACCCAGTGGCACGTGGCTCTATGATGGGAGAACTGAAAGAATACAAGGTGTGTTCATTGTGAATTTAACAGTGGATCATGGACTTTGAATATAGCTTTTATTTCTGTTGATGGACTCCAACAGAAATGTAGGAGTTACTGTAAATGACTGGGAGAGTCCACTGGTGATAGTGGTGGATACTGGTGAGTTTCAGTTGATTTAATAGTGTAGAAAGTAGGAGTCATATCTGGTTTTTGGTGACTGCAAGGTGAGGGTTATATATTTAACAGAGATGAAGAGAACAGAAAAATTACATCATTTAAATAGGTTTTACCAAACTGAGAAGCACCTTATACAATGGTTCTCAACTGGGAATGTGAGCTACTTAACAGAGACAGCAAACTAGCTCGATGACATGGACCTTGAACAAATACTAAGGAGAAAGAAAAGAAATTATGTGAAGGAACAGGTTTTTATTGTGATGTGTCTTCTTTATTAGTAATTTTTTTTTTTTTTTTGTCGACCGTTATTTTTTTATAATTATTTTTAAATAAATTATAAATTTTCTTATTTTTTTGATTTTTTTATCAATTATT
>JAPZEB010000002.1:26039848-26055913 GCA_029783705.1 Chaetodon striatus
TGGTTTCTATCAGTTTGCAGGTGTCTGTATTTTAATCACAGAGTTGTGTACCTCATTTACTTGTTTGTTTTCTTGCAGAGAGTTAGAAGAGAAGATCAATACAACTCTCTTAGTTAGCTGGCTGGAGCCTCACATCTACCATACAGATGAGGGTGATATCAATCTTCTCAACTCACTGAAACATTCTCACAAGAAAGCCAAAAACAACCCAAAATGTAGAACCATTCCTTCAATGGCTGCTGCCTGCAGCAATTGATCTGTCAGCATAAAACAAACTTGAAAAATTATTAGCAGCTATCTTACTGAACTCTGACCTGCTGGCTGCCTTGCAAGATAACTAATTGTTACATCATCAAGGGATAATATGACTTAATGGAAAAGGACATCTTATCTAACAAGCTTTGAGGTTTATCAGGCCTCTGATATGACACTCTTGTCTCTATATCAAGTTTTTATTATTGCACCCCTCTGATCAGCGTGATTAACACGCAAGGCTTTTTGTTTGTTACATTTATAGTCAATACAAAGTCAAGGACATCCAGAAAGGCTCAGACCAAACAATAATATTCAAGACTGAGACTAGGCAGGAGAACAGCCATTCCAAATATCATGCTCTTAGATTTATTTGACAAGGATCCACCTAGATATCACAGTATAGTCCTGAAACTGAAACTGAAAATTGAGAAAGTGTAAAACTGCTTTTCTTGTTATATATGATAGTAAATTCAATATTTTTGTCACTTTTTATGTCACTTTGAGCCAAGAGAAATTATGATGGCCATTTTTAACGGCTGTTTGACATTTCACGGACAGAAGTGTTGATTGTTGGTGCCATGGAACCCACTTTAATCCTTAAGTTACATAAAATACAATGCATCAGTTGATCTGTATCAAAGCCATCTTATCTGCATTACTTTTCCATCTCTCCTGATCTAAGAGACATCACGGAGGCAAGTTTACATCACCTCATGTGTTCTGATCCAGATTTATCAGGCTATAAAAACCACTATCATCTTCCTGTCATGTCATCTTCATATTATGACCCAGTTCACAGCAGCAATTATCAACTCCAGAAGCATCCATCACACCTCACCGTCATTCAGCCTTTGCCCCTGTCTTATCACATCCATAAAAACGACTCGCAGGTGGCTCACAGGCACATTCAGCCAGTCACTCGAGAACAGGTAAGTCAGGAGCACTCACAGGTGTTAGTAGCCAACATTTTACATGAATACAGGCTCTATTGTTTGCAGCATTACTACAGCCTGTAGAGTCAGCTGCAGATCAGAAAAATTATAATCCAATCTTTTAAAGATTTATGATACAAACCATTTTTTATTGTTGCAGCTCTTGTGAAAAGACTCAGCTGACACAACATGGCTCGACTAGCAATCTTGGCTGGTAAGTTGCAGTCTCTCAATTGTTCATCAAAGACAGTAATCTTGTGAAAATAAATAAATAAAATAAAAGTAGTAACAAGAGATTGAGATGAAATGTATATTTTTTTTAGGACTGTCCCTTTTGATGTGCCTCCAGATGGGTATGCATTCATTCTTTGTTTTTTCTTCTTCATTTACATCTTAAAATCAAAAGTACATATTTTTCCTCTTGCCTGGAGTGTTGTTAAGCAATCTAGATTGTTATGGTTTGAGCTGCCGAGTCGTGGAGATATCAGCTGTAGAGATGTCTGCTCTCTCTCGAAAATAAGCGAACTAGATGGCACTTTGCTTGTGGTGCTGCAAGTGACCCAAAAAAAACATCTGAAAAACTCAACAACAATCCTGACTTAGTTATGCAAAATAACCCACCGACCTGGTTGTGAGCAATTTCATGTAGTAAGTATTTTCTTTCCAACAAATTACATCCGCCAAAAGGAAGTGTGCAGCAAACTCACTTCGCACCACCAAGCTAGCTAATGTGACAGCTCAGCCGAAAATGACGCCACTGATGTTTACATTTTGCTCTGTCACAAGCACAAGCCTCCCTCATGAGTACACGCAAGCTTCCTTCTGCGTAGTGATTCAGTAGAGAGAAAATAGTTCCTACGTGAAACTGCTCACAACAAGGTCTGTGGATTATCTTCAATAACCACGGAATGATTTCTGGAAAAAGACATTGCTGTTGAGTTTTTTAAATTTAATTTTTTGTCACTTTTAGCACCACAAGCTTAGTGCCATCTAGTTCCATTATATTTGAAAGACAGCAGACATCTATGACCGATATCTCCAACACTCTGCGACTCAAACCAAAACAATCTAGACTGATAAATAGCACTACAGGTAAGAGGAAAAATATGTATTTTTAATTTTGGGGTGAACTGTCCCTTTAATCACCCTGCCCTTGAATAGAAAAGTGATTCTAATCCTTTCTCTCCTCTCCAAAAGTGTCCTCCACCAAACTGGTGTGCTACTTCACCAACTGGTCCCAGTATAGGCCGGGTGTCGGCAAATATCTGCCGGCCAATGTGGACCCCTACCTCTGCACACACCTGATCTACGCCTTTTCAATAATCAGCCCTTCTAACGAGCTGTCGCCCTATGAGTGGAACGATGATGTCCTCTATAAATCCTTCAATGATCTCAAGAATAGGTGAGTTTCTCCTGCATGCTGTATCATCTATCTGTGGTCATATGCACTGTTATTTCACAACAACTAATCATATCAGCAGTTGAGAGGAAGTTGGTTAAATTGTGTCAGTCAGTTTTCCATATATGGAGGTTGTAAAAACTGCAGTGGTGGAATTTTAACCAAGCAGAAAGAAAAACAGGTCATAAGAAAATACACAAATCTACGCACAAAAGAAGAAAAAGGAAAAGCTAAATGTAGGGGGTAAAGTAAGGGATCATGATGGCTCTATGTAGTTTTAGTATTTAATGAATACATGAAGTGGAGGAAAAGAAGATTTTGATTTGTATTTTAAATACAGGTCTTTTAATTGTAATTAAATATTCCTATGTTATTCTTATATATATTATGTGAATTTAGTTTACATGTTTTTGTACATTTCTGTACAGAAACCCACGGCTGAAGACTCTGCTGGCCGTTGGAGGGTGGAACTTTGGATCAACTCAGTGAGTCCACAACGCTTCAACAGCAAGGGATTATGAGGCTGTATCTCATAATGAGAACATCATCAACAATGTCTATAACTTGTGTTACATGTTTACAGATTTACCATCATGGTCGCATCCCCCGCCAACCGCCAGAGATTCATCCAGTCCTCTATCAAATTCTTAAGACTGCATGGCTTTGACGGGCTGGACCTGGACTGGGAGTATCCTGGAGCACGAGGAAGCCCACCAGAAGACAAACAGAGGTTCACAGTGCTCTGCCAGGTCAGTTTGTAAACACCTCCCAAGTACTGATGGAGCCCTACAGGATGCCACACCAACACTGACCTGAGACACTACAGCTATGTCACTTTCAGTATTCTCACACTGTTTAGGAATTACTCGCTGCCTTCGAAAAAGAAGCTGTTGAGACCAAAAAACCACGACTGCTGCTCACAGCTGCAGTGGCTGCTGGAAAGGGAAACATCGACAATGGATATGAGATTGCTGATGTCTCAAAGTGAGTTCTTGTGACAGGGAGTTGTTAAGCTTTAAAGCTACAGTTGGTAACTTTTATGAAAATACCTTTTTGTCATATTTGCTGAAACTGTCACTATATTCTGTGAGAAGCACATGAGACAGATCATCTGTGAAATAATTCATGTCCCTCCTGCTATTCCTACTGCTTCTACTGCCATTCGCTAGAATCTACCGCGGTGCACCAAAAATAACTAATCAGAGCGGAAGAGTCTGTAACGCAGCTGTCAGTTATGTCAATCACTGCTCGTGAACTGTGGTCAAACTGTCAAACGGCGTCAATCAAATATGAATCAAGATTATGTAACTGCAAGGCCTGTTTCTCACCTCAGATGTTTTCTGAAACATATTTGTGCACAGAGTGTACTGTTTAGCTGTAAAATTAGAAAGCTGGCCCACTGAGCTCCTCCAGAGATAAAGTTTAGTCATGCTTCAGGCATCATTAATCAAAGCTTGTTTGTCTTTCTTATCATTAACACTTAAATCACACAGTGACATACGACTGTTAATGTTTTTTGTGATGTTTTGCTTTGTGGGGCCAGTTTAATGACAGTGCCTGCCTTCACACGTGGAAACATTCCACCAGGCTACGCTTGACTCACATATGTTTCTAAAAACATTTTGAGATGAGAAACAGGTAGTGCAGCAACAGAATCTTGATTGGTATTTTATCAGCACTGTTTGACAGCTGACCACGGTTCACGAGCAGTGATTGGCATTACTGACAGCTGCATTCCTCGGCTCTGATTGGTTGGTTGTGTTCAGGTGCAGTCAGACCCTTAAAAGTGCTACAAGAGTGTAGAGTAGGCAGAGGAATATATTTCCCACATACTATCTGTCTCATTTAGTGCTGTGAGAATGTAAAAACAATTTGCGCAAATATGACAAAACACTATTTTTCATAAAAGTTACCAACTACTGCGTTAAAGTAAAAAAAAATTTAAAAAAAACCCTGAATGCTTTCTTTTGCATTTTGTGACATCATGCTTGTCTGACAGGTTCCTCGACTTTATAAATGTCATGACCTATGACTTCCACGGAGCCTGGGATCCATTCACTGGTCACAACAGCCCTCTGTACCGCAGCTCTTTCGATCAGGGTGAGCTCATCTACTTCAATATGGTGAGTAAAATCCTCACGTATCATCATCACTACCCAACAGGCTGAATACCTGACATGTCTTGATTTTCAGTACAAATTATTCTTATTTTCTTCTCACAGGACTTTGCTATAAAATACTGGAGAGACCAGGGAGCTCCTCTGGAAAAGCTTCTACTTGGTTTTGCTACATATGGACGCACATTTCGCACATCATCAGCAGCAAACGGAGTTGGAGCACCAGCTAGCGGAGCAGCCTCTGCAGGGCCCTACAGCCGTGAAGCTGGGTTTTGGTCCTATTACGAGGTCAGGTTCAACACGAGAGCAACACTGAGGCACAATTTAATACAAAAGTGAACTAAACTTAGATTTGATTAATACTAGCCCAACATAAATACAGAGTTCATCACATTACAAAAAATGTTGAGGATGATTAAGTGTCATTTTCTTCAATTTCCACAGATTTGCACGTTCCTCCAAGGAGGCAGTGTCCACTGGATTGATGAGCAAATGGTGCCATACGCCATTAAAGGAAATGAGTGGGTTGGGTTTGATAACAGGCAGAGCTTTGAAATCAAGGTAATAAATAACATATCATCCTCTACATCTATGTTTATGGAGATTATGTAAGCAAGATAAATGTAGCTTATCACCACCACTTGTTGCCAGATATCAGTTTGCTTCCTAAATTAGTGCCTGCGCTAGGCATAACTGATTACAATGGGTACTTTTACATGCACACTAATGTTCCTCTATTATCTCAAATACAATACTCTGAATTTGATATGGGTCAGGTAAACAGCATATTCTGAATGGATATTTTGAATTAGGCCTTGTTTCAAATGTAGTATTTTCAGATAAGACATGTGGGATATATTGATACTATTCAGGTTTTAGGAGCTTTTTTGGACATGTATACAACACATTCAAAATATGCATCTCAGCTGGGCTTTATACCTTGTGACACACACAAACTGCGGTAAAAACTATGGTCTCTTGCCTGTTTAAGGTCAGCCCTGTGTGCTGTACACAAACCAACTCACCAACAGTTCACAAGGCTGCGGGGTACAGCTGCACAACCAAAAGAAAAGCTGACAACACACCTGTTTTTAAACATTATTAAAGACTGTGTTACAACAAGTTTTATATGATATGTGGAAATACTGTAACACCTTTGTCAAGAAGGTAGATGAAGGAATTAAAGAAGGAGACTGTGTTTGCATGTCTAAACAACTCTGCCACTGGTTGAAAACTCTTGGCACATGCAACAGCTATTCCACTTCTCTACATTTTGACGTGATATTAATTGGAGTATGCATGGCTGGATACATGGGGGAATATAAGTGACATATTCATTTTCATTAGCCATGTGAACAGCTTAGAGGAAATATAGTCTTTTCTTCAGAATAAGGCCAAAAAATTGTCAGTGTAAATGTAGTCAATGAAGCTGCACAAGCAGCACAAACAGTTTTTTTTATACCTTACACCTTATAAACACCACAAGGCAGAGCAAACAACATACACTTTATAATAGGCACAAACACATTCATCAGTCAGGTGGCTGTGTGCAGTCTGCATGACTGAGAATTAATCCACTCTCAGACATGAGAGCAGAGCTGAATAACACTTTCAGATGCTTACATGTAGAAAACAAAACACGATTTTATGGAAAATAAAAGAGCAAACATGTATCAGATTCATTATGTTGTTGGGTTACGATATTCATTTAACATTGTCTGACAATGATCTAGTTTAGTTTGAAAAGTTGCTTTGCTAAATTAATTCATATCTGGCATGAGGCTAAGCTAGACAATTCAGGGGCCACAACTGCAGAGGCTAAATCTCAAGAATAGTAATTACGCAGGCATGATTTCACCTTCAACTGGACTGTGACTTAAATATTTTTCGTTGGATGTAAACTTCTACTAAATTAGTGCGATCAACCCCTTTTGCATTCAATGAATAGAGGCAAAAAAAAAATTCAACAAGAAGGTCTTGGCATGTTTAGTAAACAATTTGTTACATTAGTTATATGTGATTAAAAAACAAAACTTGCATTTTAAACTGCAGCACTCTCTATACCTGATTTTCCACAGGCGCAGTATCTGAAAGATAACAAATTTGCAGGAGCCTTCATCTGGTCTCTAGATCTGGATGATTTCAGCGGACAGTTCTGCGGACAGGGAAACTACCCCCTCATTAGTTATCTGCGCTCTCTCCTGGATTCAGGTAAACAGGAATCAGACCTCAACAAAAAACGGCATGTAAAAGCTTCATCAACTCCACTTTACACGTAAAACCTTCCATAATGTCCTGAATTTTATTTTTATCTCACTAGATTTACCGCCTCCACCTCCTGTGACGACACATCCACCAGTGATCACTACAACCCGCCCAGGCTTGGCCAGCACAACTGCCACTGCTCCAACAACTACTGATGCCAAAACTACCACCACAGGTGTCATTTCTGGAAGTGGTTTCTGTGCTGGGAAGGCTGACGGCCTCTACGTCAATGACAAGAACCGCAACTCCTTTTATCAGTGTTTCAGTGGAATGACATACCTCCAGTCATGTCCAGCTAATCTTGTTTTCAATGACGGATGCAACTGCTGCAACTGGGCTTAAATAAATGTGTTATTCTTGAAAATAAAATAGTGTCTTTTATTTGTAAAATGTCTCTTTTAATTAAAAAACATTCGATCAACTATCCCAATCGCACACAACTTGCAACTTTCATGTCATGTGGAAAACAATGTTATCACAATATGTTGTAACCATATCAGTTTACTTTTTACTTCACTGCACACTGAGATAAATGATTGGCTTTTGTAGGAGGAGGATTCAGTTTTAGGCTGGACACTGACCCTGAACATACACCAATGTCCACTCATCTGAACTCAATGCCACCAAACATCTTAAAAAATGAAATAAAAAAAAATAAAACACAAGATGATATCTGGGATGCTTAAAGAATGTCGAAAGCTTTTGAAGTAATTGCAGAACTGGTGTCAGTCTAAGTGCCAGATGCATGGTTAATATGAATGTCAGATGGGCCAAATAGTGAGAAATGATCAGTAACAGTGAGTTAGACTGTATTGATTACAAAGGGTCACTCACTCCTTTACCAGTTTCTGTTATTTGTCTGGGATGATGCAATGGCTCAGTGTCCAAACTTTGGGATGTTCAATTTGTTCCTGGTTAATGATTATCATGGTTATGTGTTGTTCATCAGCTATTTGGTGCTCTATTTTTCACACAACAAGAGCTAATCCAAGTACAACCAACATGAGCAAGCTAATTCTTATTGCAGGTAAGACACAAAAAAACGCATGAAATTGTTCAAACAAAATCTGTTGTACCAAATATCTAACATGAAATCTGTAACTTCAAAGGTCTCTGTCTTTGCCTTGGCAGTTTGGGTGAGTTTGTGAATCCATCATTTTTACTGAACAATCTTAGCAGCAGCTGAACAAAGTGCAAATTATTAAATGTGTCATCACTGATTATTCCTCAAAGATTAATGAAAACATTTTCTGCTCTACTACATTTAGTCTCATCCCTCAGACTAGTGTGTTATTTCACTAACTGGTCCCAGTACCGACCTGGCAGTGGGAAGTTTATGCCTCTAAATGTTGATCCAAACCTGTGTACCCACCTGATCTATGCCTTTGGTGGTATAAACGAGGCAAATGAGTTGGTCACTATAGAATGGAACGATGATGAACTCTATAAATCCTTTAATGGACTCAAACAGAGGTCAGTCCAGGATATTCTAACATTATCTCTGTAACGTATTGTGCAAAATAGAGAGCGCTGCCAAATAAATGTGTGTATTCCCCCAGGAATCCAAATCTTAAAACTCTGCTGGCAGTCGGAGGCTGGAACTTTGGATCGCAAAAGTGAGATATCTGACATAAAACAATCAATAATGATCAGTGCACTGTGTCTTCTTGAGAGCAATTGTCTTTCCCCAAAATACTACCTAGATTCACTACGATGGTGTCAACACAAGCCAACCGAAATACATTTATCCAGTCTTCTATCAAACTGCTGAGAAAATGTGGTTTTGATGGACTTGATCTGGACTGGGAATACCCTGCTGCAAGAGGAAGTCCTCTGGAGGACAAGCAGAGATTCACCTTGTTATGCAAGGTCAGATCCAAAGTTACTGTTCTGATGTTCAAATAATGTTTAACATGAACCACAAAGAGACTTCACCATGATTCTGTGGTGTACAGGAACTCCTAGAGGCCTACCAGGCTGAGGGAACAGCAAGTGGCCAGTCCAGATTGATGGTCTCTGCTGCTGTGGCTGCTGGGAAAGGAACCATTGATGCTGGTTATGAAATCGCAGAGATTGCAAAGTACACCAAAATGTTACTCCCATTATTCCCATGATTAGCTATGATCATGTTTTGGGTGAATTTGATCTCAAATGCATTTTATCAGGTATCTGGACTTTATTAATGTGATGACGTATGACTTTCATGGCACCTGGGAGAGTGTGACAGGACATCACAGCCCCTTATACAACGGATCCCATGACACCGGGGAACACATTTACTTAAGTACTGTGAGTACTTGGCTTTACTCACCTCTAATGCCAACTCTCTCTTTCTCTTTCTTTCTTGTTAAGTGCATTTCCACCCAACTGTTTTATGCAGATTTTCACTTTTCACTGAAAAAAACCCACTGAAAAAGCTCAGAATTTAAATATTGCAAAATGTATATATGCTTGGCTGAGATGGAAAAAAAAACTTAAATTTATCATGATTTACTTTAAGCATGTGACTCTAATGTCCAATGAAACTCCTGCCCCACGGAAGAGACAAAAATTTGCAGCAGATGAAAACACATCAAATCTGTGAGGAGCAATGAGGAGACTGTAATGTTCCTCAGAATACCGTGATCAACGTGATCTCATCCCAACTCGTCATATTTAGCCACTTAAGCAGCAGCTGTGGTGTAGCTAAAATGACACCAGCAGCCTTTTGCTCTATATCTTGACGCAGGAGGGGCTGGCAGAAAGAAGGGGTCGGCAATTAAGTGTAGGCAATAAAACTACTTGGTTATGGTTAGAAAAATATTGCAGATGTTGCTAAAAAAAACACCTGGCTTTGAGTGGCACGAATGCTGCAGGTGCTTGTTTGATGTATCCACCTCCACTTGCACCTGTCCTGAGCGGACTTTCACACTCTTTAAACTGTGGCTGTTGCTTAGAGCGTCTAATAATGACATGGATGGGTTTGCATTAGAAATGGTGGAAACCCTGGTGTATCCTTCACAGATGCTAAAGGGTGTCCTAAATGTAACTATAATTACAACAGTGACACTGCCATTTTGATGCCCTGGGAGTGAGTACAGGTTGAAATGGTACATGTCCATCTGTTTTTCCATTTCCTTCCCTTTTAATTATGTGATCTCATTGCACTGCCCTCTTTTGCGTGGCTGGAGGTTAAGTACTACCAACTGTTTTTCTTAATGAGCCCAATTCATAATATTCGTTATTCAATTCAATGCCATTCAATTCAATTCAATTCAATTCAACAGAATATTATTCATCCTAAAGGAAATTCTTTTGCCAGAGAATGCTTCAAATTACAGTAACAACAATTAACATTCACAAACTAGTAAAAACCTGTGGTCACACACTGGGCCTAGTTTGTTTTTAACAATAGAGTATTAAAGATCAGTCAAATTCAAACTATACACGACATAAGTGTTTAAGGTATGAAAAGATAATTTAGGCACAAAAGTAAACAGGGAAATAGGAAGATTGCATCTGATAATCAATGTTGCTTTGTATTTGATATGTAAATATCTAAATGACATAACAATGAGAAGTAGTATTGCACATGATATTAAAAAAAATGATATTGCACATGAAATTGACAAATGATCATGATAATGAAAAGTAATACTGCAAACGGTGTTGAGAAAATATTGCACAAGATATTGAAAATTAGTATTGTACATCATGAAAAGATGAGAGGATGGAAACATACACAAATTTGTATTTTCTCTTGCCAATATCTGGATATTCGGTTTTAATTTGCCTCACGTTTAGATGGAACATTTACTTCTGTCTGACGCTTTCAGGACTTTGCCATGAGATATTGGCGGGACAAGGGAACACCTGTTGAAAAGCTAAATATGGGCTTTGCTACATACGGGAGAACATTTCGACTGTCTACTCAGTCCAGTGACGTTGGAGCGCCAACCAGTGGTCCCGCTGCTGCTGGCATTTTCACAAGGGAGGGCGGATTCTGGTCTTATTATGAGGTGAAACTGGCAACAACTCGTTGCATTTAGCTCTCAGCCTTTGCTTTATTGGTAACTCTATGTTACTGACAGAAATAATATTTATTACGAAGTCATCAAACAGAGCTTTTATACATTAGTTTAAAATTTGAAATGTAACCCTCTTTTCAGATTTGCACTTTTCTTCAAGGGGCCAGTGTTCAGTTGATTGAGGACCAGAAAGTTCCATATGCGGTCAAACAAAATGAGTGGGTTGGATATGACAACAAAGCAAGTTTTGAGACAAAGGTAGCCAAGTGTTTCAGTTAAAATGTTCATAATTTCTTTTCCCAAGTACAAGTTAAACACAATGTCTAGTTGTATACATTGTTATTTAAGTGTTTCCATTGTTATTTATTTAGGTCCGTTACCTAAAGGACAACAGATTTGGAGGAGCTTTTGTCTGGGCTCTGGATCTGGATGACTTTAATGGACAGTTCTGTGGACAGGGAAACTACCCACTCATCGCTCACCTTCGATCTCTTTTAGACCCAAGTAAGTAGAAACTATTAACTGCCAGTTAAAGTATTTTCTTTCATAGTCCACACAGCATTAATCTTCTGTCATTTGTGAATTTTGACTGTACAGAATACTGATACTTTGCTATTATTTCTCCAGGTCTTCCTCCCCTTCCCACTGCAGGAACCATCCTCAATATAGTAACTCCACCTACACACACAGATCAGCCTCGCGCTACACCTCATCCCAGACCAACAATCACGATCTCATCCCAAACCCCAGATAACTTCTGTGCTACAAAGACTGGTGGGATTTATGCCAAACCTGATGCCCCAGGTTCCTTTTACAGTTGTGCCAACGGCCTCACCTGGGTCCAAAACTGTCCGGCTAATTTGGTGTTTCAAGACAGCTGCAAATGCTGTAACTGGCCCTAAGAGCTTGCACATCACTTTATGTTCCACAAGCTCTGATCTCTGTAGTTATCAACAATGAGGAAACAATCATTCTTGTTGATTTACAACTTCATAGGTGCATTTTGTGTTAATTTAACAACATGATCGCAGTACTTGTGAATTCATTATCTTAACATTTTCTGTGATGTTTTTTCTCTTCTAAAAACAACAAATTAAACCTTGTCTGATGTATTAAACACATGATTCTTTCCATCACGCTGCAACATATATACTGCTGTACAAAACTGACAATATGTACTTCATCAAAAGCCTAAACTGTCATGTCTCATATCTTCTGAGACCTGAGAATCTCACACTTGCTGAAACAACACTGTGCCCCTGTGTTAAAAAAAACCACCAGGCGGCCATGTTCCAGCTGCCCAAGCTAATCGCAGCTGCTCTAGATTAATTTTTACTTCTAGCAGAAAAGCCGCAGAGTGTTTTAGAAAATACTATATAATTATCAGGACTGATGTATTTTCAACAAGTTAAACACTGCCACAAATCTTTGATCCATATCATAAATGGAGTGACGCCTGTGAGCTAGTTCAGGCAGTCAGCTCGAGCTGCACTGATTCATGCACACACGTCATACATCACTCTCTATGTGTCATCTACAAAAACATCCTCCCAATGTGTGGTCTATTTAAGCTGTAAAATCTTCCCAGCTCTTGCCCTGCCTTGTCAATGCCGGTGCTGCCCTGCATCAGTACTGCTGCTCTACCTGCCACCTGCAGGCTCCGCCTACGGGGGGAATATTTAATAATCACTCCCAAATATCTCACATAAACATATCTGCTGGGAGTGATGAGGCCAGAGTCTGGATGCCAAACTCTATGTTCTGCTGTTGTAAACACAATGACAAAAATATAACGAAAGAAAAAAAAATTGACTACACAGCCTTCTCACTTATTTATGGTTGAAGCACAAAAATCAATAAAATCTGGCAGGCAGAACGACCTGCTTCTGAAACGCTCTTGCACTCCTGTGCAGAGGACAAAATTAAACTTGTTCATTTTTTATAGTGCCTAACTTCAGTAGATCATAAAAAAACAAGTACAGAATTACTCTGCAGGTGATCTGCAAGTGAGACCAAACATTTCTATGGATGTCCAGTTTTGAGCCACAACGACAGCCAAAATGTGGCCTGCAACAGAAGGTAAGGTTTGTTGGTTTTCCAATTCTGGAAAACTTGCGGCTCGTATCTGCCAGTTAAGAGGACTGAATAGAAAGCAGTCAATAATGGTATTAAACAGTCAATATAACAGATTTGTTCAACAACAGTGAATCACTGCATTCATGAGAGGTCCATGAGTGTACATGAGTACACAAAATATGAGGCTGACTGGTCCAGTAGTTTGTGAGGTTAGCTGCAGATAGACAGATACTGTACAAACTCATACACTCACCCACTCATGCATGCACACACATGACTAAATGCATGATCCCCTCCAGGTTTACCCCCAGGTTTACGATTCTTTTTTGATACAAAAAATAGTCAAACTATCCTCCAGTGGATATAAAAAAAAAATCTAACAGAAGTACAAATAAGGGTGTAAATGTAAAACACCAAATGTCACCATCTACAGATTTTGTAAACAACACATCATTTATTTTACTGTCTTAACTTCTACAAACCTGCCTAACATTAAGATTTGTCATGCATGACAAATAGCTGAAAAAACTTGTTAGTTTACACTGGAATCTACAACTACTTAATATGGGAAAAACACTGGACATCTCTCTTTGTGCCTTTTATGGATGATTGAGGCACAAGTTTGTGGCATCAATTATTGTACCCAACACAAAGTTGTAGTCGGTGTCAAAAGCCCAAAATATATTCACAAATTAGTTAGATGGCAGTGACCAGACAACTCTGACTGTTTCATTTTACAATACACAGTGACCCAGCAGACTGAGCTGGCCAGCAAGTAAAAAACAAGGAATGATGAAACAACATCTAAGTTAGAATCCAGTCTGTATGACAGAGTACTGAGAGCAGGAGCTTTACTAAAACAGAACTCAGAACACAGTTGCTAGCCTGCTGTTAACAGTCCAAGTGTTTGTCTATTAATAAAATAATTCAGTAATCCCTGCCTCTACAATAACCTAACACTGATATGTGATGATATGAAGTGATGGTGATGGTGTTGAACTCCTGCTTCTCCAAACTGGGGGGCGTGCCAACTGACATCTAATGTATGTAATACATTGACTATGGATAAGTACCTTCTACAACCCCACTTCAGAAAATCTGAACTGTCCCTTTAAATATGGCTGCAGAATAGAGGCCTTAATTTGGAAAACATCTTTTGAATAGCAGACACACCAATGATGTAAATGCCACAGCTCAATCAGTGACTCAGCTATTATCTGACTATTAATGCTCTGCCCTCTTAAGAATGTTGCTTGAAAGTACTCAGACTCATAAATGTTTTTTATTTAAGTCATCTTCAGGTGTTTTCAAGACAGGAACAACAATGTGGGTGTGTTATGCAATTGTTATGACGTCCATTATTCCCATTTAATTTAATGACGAGGTGGGGGTGTGGCAACATACAATAATGGCTTGCATAATTTGAAAAGAGAATGCACCCAACTAAATATGTCCTAAATCACACCCAGTGATGAGAAAGTCCAAAATGTGACTTATGAGGACAGGTTTGTCCACGTTTCACCCCTGCTGCACCCTGGATCTGTTCAACCTGTATGCCACACGTGTGCAGAACACTCACTGCCCTCTTTGGCATGACAATAAAAGAGGGTGACAAGGAAGTGAGAGCGAATAAAAACAGCAGCATCACTATAGCAGCAATCCAAATTGGCTTTGAAAAGCTATAGTGGAGTAATGGCAAGAATGAAGTCACACTCCCTCTGTGTGTGTTGTTGTCTGAGTTTCTCAATGGTTTGGTGTGTAAGCTGGTCTAGCTGGTCATGTTGGTACATGTTTGTATCCCACTGGCTAGCAGCCTTGCACTATTGTGTGGTGTCATCGCAAAAGTATAAGAGGAGGGTTGATAGCTGCACTTATGTGCCCCTTTAATGTTTACTATAGCCGTGTGATATTTATTTTAAGAGGGGACAACATGCAGCAAAGGGACGTGGGCTGAAATCAAACCTGTGGCGGCAGTGGCAAGGACATTGCCTTTGTACATGGGGTGCACGCTCTGCACGCTGAGCTAATGAGCTGCCCCAGCACTGCCACTGCTAAGCAGTTTATACACAATACTGGTAGATATGCAGCCCACAGGTACCAACATGGATAACTGAGAAACTAACAGGCAGGTATGCATAGGAGCACAAGTGATGCAGGCATGCATTGTGCTGTGCATGCTTCAAGATGACAACAGGAGGTGACGTTGAGCCAACTAACCTCAGAGATTTAGAGTGCATGTTTGGTCTTTGACCTTGGCTCTGGGTAATTAATAGCCCCTTTTACACCGCAGGAACTTTTTTTATTTACCCAGGTAATTGAAAAGCCTCCGAGTGTTTCCACCAAAATTACTCGGGGGGAAAAAAATTTCCCCCTTCCCCCAAATTCCCCTGAAAAAAGTACCAAGTAGCGGGGTAGGATTTTTTAGATTACCCGGAACTTTGAGGGGCGGGGCTGTGTGCTGAAGAACACTGATTGGTGGAACACACACAGCGTTCCGCACTTCTGTGCCGGTGTGGCTGCAAACTTTCTACAAATAAACATTTCTACCATAGTATTAGAAAAGCGTTACGGTATCGGTTATTTTAACGGCACTTTTACACATTTTGGTTTAATTCAATATCATCCTGCAGCCTCTCCTCTGCGCTCTGTGCTGGTGCTGAACATACACACACACCTACACGCTATGGTAAGCAGTGAGCAGCCGAGCGATGGCCGCAGTGGAAACAAACTCAAAAATGGCTCGAGCTGACGGCAGCTACACTCCTTACTGTAAGTGGAATTAAACCTTAGCAAGTAAGAAGCCAATAATTTATCAATACATGTGTTCAGCAAGCATCAACATGTGAACATGTAGACAGCAATATTCAATATGCTCCGCCCACAGTCTCTCATCCACTAACGTTATGTCTTACACGCTGATTTAGACAGCACGCTAGCTCGGCTAACAGCGAATTGTTACTAATAAGCTCCAATGACAGCTGTCTGTATGTAGACTAACTTAGTTTGACTCTTAT
>JAPZEB010000002.1:26084092-26094554 GCA_029783705.1 Chaetodon striatus
GTCCACTGTAGTGATTTAAATGCAGCTATAGCATCAAAAGCCATGCTGAACAAGAAAATGGCTCTTAAATAGCTGTCCACTGCAGTCGCCACTATATGTGAAAGGGTTAAATTAGAGTTAAAAGCAAACAATTAACCAAATGCATTAAGACACAAAGTTCATACAGTATCAAAGCATTAAACATTTACAACAAAGATTTAAGCCCTTAATAACTCCAGAGTTCCTCAAATCTGATGCTTGATGCAAGTTTCTTAATCTGTGGTGGATTACTGCTGTGAGCATGAAGCAACGTATTTAGTTTCCAGCAGAGATTGCAATCTTCACTGGAGGAACCAGAAGCTGAGGCAAGCCTGCAGAACAAGTTTGATAAGCACCAGATCTTCTCTTGAGGAGTTCAGACAAAACAGTAGTCTATTTAGAGAAGCTTCATAAGCAAACACAAGGCAGTGATGCATGTGTTCTTACACCAACAGAGAGGAACCACACTGTCATTGTAAGTGCAGGTGTGTACACTGGGTTTGGGCGTCGTCTATCCTTTTGTACCTTCGTACCTTACTGACATTTCACTGGGGTATACAGTGTATGAGCTGCTGGTGATAGAAGTAATTGTAGCATATATGTAAATATCCAGCCTACAATGCAGTGTATGTATATGCAGTTAGCCTACTTATGCCCCATTTCCACCAAGTGATACGGTACAGTTGTTAGTTTGCTTTTTTCCTTTCCACTCTGAAAAGTTGTGGATGGCACCATTGAAACCATTCTGTATTGTCCCCATTATTTGGGTACCTAGCACACAGATCTGGTACTAAAAGGTGGAGCTGTGAACACTGCAGTCTGATTGGTCAGTAGCGGACGGTCACTCTGCTCAGGGCTGAGTTGTGTCTGGTTTTGACGCTCATGTAACCACTGTTCATACTGTGGACAGTTTTATTAGTAAACTGTAACTATAAAATGAAAGGATGTTTTGCTGCCTCTCACAGCAGCTGGAGTCAGAGAAAAAAATTACTGAGTTACTGCCGACTGCCAGCGACTTTTAGGTGGAACATTTACTTGAACCATTCCGCTCAGTTTTTATATAACATACACTTTTAGTAATGAGTGGATCTTAAAGCGTTTATATGTATTCATTTCGGCCGGATTATGTGAACTGCATATATTCTATATCCTCGCTCAGAGAAAAAAAAAAAGCAATGCAGAGTGTCGTTGCTGTCGCCAACACTAAACCCCCGAGTTTGCCTGAGAAGGACTACAGTACATGCACAGGTGCCATGTCTGAAGGGTTACTTTTGGTTCCAAAGGTACTATACCGAAAGTATAACGGGGCTAATGTGTTAACTTTGCTTCATGTCATATACCTCTTTTTTCTGTCCCATTTCCAGTCTGCCTATACACTGTTTTTTGTCCAAACAAAGGCAAAAATGCTTCCCAAAAAGTCTTTAAAAATGGATGTAAACAATGCTGGATTTTAAAATACTTAAGCTGAAACTAATTGCTTTGCAAATGTTTTTTAATGAAGGACATGCCGGTGACATCTGTGTTAAAGGTCAAGGATACATGCAATGAGTTATAATAAGTAACAGTTACACAACTTTTGGTAGTCTACAAGAAAAATGGTACTATTGTACATTTCTGCAGACCACGAATATGTTGCATTTGCACGTATGTAGTGGATATGTTGAAACTTTCACTGTGATTATTGTGTGGTTACGGCACAAAAACCATTTGGTTATGGTGAGGAAAAGATCATGTTTTGGCTTGGAGAGCACAATCCCCACTGAAAAAGCAGTGATGTCCCGATAAAAAACAACCAGCTTGGCGCTATTCTAGCCAGAAAAACAGCGATGGATCACTACATAACACTCACGTTTGCTGCCTATGAGCCACAGGTAACACAGTAGTGACTTGCTAAATCACAACCGGTATTGTCCTTAAACGTTCCTCTGCAATAGTCACACTACGTCTTTATGGAAATGTCAATATGATAAGTATAAAATGTGAAAATGTTTGTAGTTTGCAGAAATGTACAATTCCAACATTTTCTGCCAGTAACTGGGCTGAGAAAACTCCTCAGGGCACCTTTAAACTAACCCAAGCAGAATATCACTGTTAAAATTACAGATATACTGACATCTCCTTCGGTGGTCTTTAGAAATATTTTACAGTCACCATTTCAAACATATCAAAGCAAAAAACACTGTAGAATAAGGTTTGAATTGTGGCATTAAACATTAAGACACTTTCACAGATTGTGTTTGAAAGCCATACAAAAAGGTTTAAAGTCGAATTATTTAAAGTGGTCTGAGACTTGACACACTCATATTTGCTTTGCACAAAGAATAAAGATGTGATTCAAGTAGTCTGATATGGATACTTCCAAGCTCAAAGTCAGGAGATATTCAGCAGAGAGTTATTGCGGTCAGAAGCCTGAATGCTCTTGGAATCCTTTTGAAAAATCTCCTCGACAGGGAGGGGGTAGGAACCATGAGAGGCCACGTTTGAAGGGCTTTATACAAGAGCTGTGATGGCTCAGCTGGCTCATACCCATGATGATACAGTTTAAAGTTAATAGTCTTGTTGCATGGTGTCCTTTTCTGGCCTCCATCAAAACTGATAATATTAAAATTCAAATTACCATTTTACAGTCAGTGCCAGCACTAAATCAAGCCAAAACTACTAAGGTTGTAGAGATTTGTAATTCTTAAATGTAAGTTTTCTTTGACTTTTTTGGTGACTGATATTATGCAGTTTAGCATACAATAATCATTATAATAAAGCACATTATCTTTGCTTGTATCTGGATCCCAGTTCACTTTTGGTTAATGAGAACCACAATGAATACTGAAGAATCAATAATTCTTTCTCTCTGGTCACTGGAAATTAGACAAATGAACAAAGTACAAGATGAATGAAAAGATTACTACTTTTTCCAATTATAACCTGAATCCAGAAGAGTGGCAGATGATTAGACGGCAGGTAAGTTATGAATAGGCCTATTTTGATATTTCAAAGTGTTTTTGGTTGAAAGAGTTGAAGGCGTTGACGGTTGCCCCCAGAAATTTTCAATTTTTTTCCTTCAAGGGCTAATTTGCAGATTTTCTCCTGCTTTGTACCATAAAAATGTGTAGTATGTGTAAATGAACTGCAGTAAATTTCCCTCCATCTTATCAGCGCCCAGAGGCTGTATTCACAAAGCTTTCTAGTGCTAAGAGTTGCTAAAATTCTTAGAGTTATGATGTTTTCTCATAATTTCCCCTTAAAGTTAAGACTAGGTCCTTGTTAAGATCAAAGTTATTCACAAAGCCCTTTAGACCTTAAAAGAGCTCTGAAGTTAAATAACTGTTAGGAGCAGGGAGGAAGACTTAAGAGGCTTAAGAGTTTCTTACGCAGAGGAGAAAACGGTGGATGCACAAAGAGGTCGGAGAAATATTCTCCAAATGCTGGATGACAGTAAGTAGAGGAAATGCTATAGATTAGATCATGCAGGGATAATATGTGTGGTTAATTTCATTAGGGCTATGCACACATTTCACACCCAACGCAAGAAAAAAGCAGTGATGACTTGGGTCTGTCTAAACTTTCCATCAGCAGAGTGATCACACTAACAGTAACACTTTCACAGTCAGCAGTTCATTTCATTTCCACTGGATGTCCACACCCTGCAGGCTCACAAAAGGACGTGTCTCTGACAACCAATCACATCTGTTAAAAGAATGCATCATACCTTGCAACGGGGTCAACCACACCTCTTCACTAAGATAAAAGTTTCTGTCCCTTCCTTACTAAGAGTTTTCAGAGAACTTTCCTGAATCACTCCTAAGCTAAGACTCCTTACTGAAAATGTTTAGGCTAAGTTAGGAGCTCTCTGAGAGTGTTCTCAAAATGTTTCTGAATACAGCCCCAAATCTCCCTGCTCATCTCTCTGCTCAAATTCGCTGGATGATGCGTTTTTTGCTGGCTCTAGGGGCTGTTGCTCTAATTGTACTTTCGCATTCTCATATGACCACCACCACGGACACAGAGAGTACAAAAGCAGATCTGAAGAGAGAACTGCCCCTCTCTCAAACTCTGATTAAATGTTAAAACTAGGCAGTGCTGAATAATATAAACCAAAATTCTGTTACTGCATTATCTATTCTCGCCTAAAATGTTTGCAGAAACATATTGTAATGCATTGTTTGGCTGTAATACAGGTGTTGAACAAGAAGTGAGCGTCATACTGTTTCCTGCATGTTGAAATGGAGGCTAAAAAACTGAGATCAAACAGTAAAGCTAAGCGTTGCTTGTCATACATGAACCAAGATACTGTTACTGCCTTGCCTATTTCTCACCTAAAACGTTTTCAGAAATATATTTTAGCTTACTGTTTATCTCCAAAATGAGATCATCTGTCTGTTTCAATACCCATACTCCCCCACTGCAGGTATGCCAGAGAAAGATTTAGTAGTAAATGCAGTGTGCCAAAAATACCAGGATGTTCTACTACTTCCGGTCCGATTTTGCAGTATGCAAGCCAGCATGCTTTTCTTGATATTCTGACCCACAATCCTCTGCTCAGAGGACAATACGTCACATGGAATAAGCCACAAACAGGTGACAGCTTGACAGCTCACTGACAGCTGTCAGAAGTCCCAATGACTGTTTACAGCGCATTCATGATGACTAGACGAATAGCAATAATAGAATAATTGATTAAGTAAACAAAATAATCCTAAATATTACAAACAACAAAAGGACATAACTATCAAAATTACAATGATGGAGAAATGCAGATGTTTCAAGTTAAACTACAAACATTGCAAAGTAACAACAACAGAGCTCTCTGAAGATTAGTATCTCTGAAGAACTCAGTACGTGGCGTTTGTTTTATCTTCAAGTTCAGTGCATAATGATATGAGAAAGTAGTATGTCCCGACTATGTGCCTACGGCATGCAACAGTATGTATTTTTTAAGAGCAGCTGCAGTACATATTAACAGTAAAAAGAAAAAGTATGCGATTCAGAACGCACCCCATTTGTATCCAGCTGGCCGCCATATTGTTTCCAGATAACAAACTCACAGTACATCACCCACCAGCGGGAGCGTTAATGGATCCATTGCAGCAGAGTGCATTCCTCTTGAGCAAAAGCAAATGCCATAGCCCCTTTCCTATGTTTTTTTTTTCTTGTCATGTAGCACCAACTCCTAAAGTATTTTTGTTTTCCTTCTGCACAGACAGCTGAGATTTATAAAGACCTATAAAGACTTTTTTCAACCTCTGAGTATAATTTTTTTTTTTCATAGCTGTGGTGTATGTCAGTCTTCACACACTGCTACATGTCATCACTATAAAATAATAATATTCTTTGATTATACTTCTCTTATGACCACTGAACCTGGCTACTATGAAACAGGAGAGGCAGGCTGGTGCAGCTGGACCATACCATGTTTAAGCTGATGAACTCTGAAATGATGGTGTGAAAGATTTAGTGGCATCTAGTGGTGAGGATTGCACATTGCGACCAGCTGAAACTTCTCAAATGTGCCACACTTGAACTCCCAGTTGGAATTACCTCAGTGTTCATTGTTCAGGGTTTTTTTACTGGGAGCCAAATTATCCACAGAGGAGTCTTCTTCCCAAAACAAACAGACCAGGTGATTTAAACTGGTATAAAAACTGAATAAAGCAGTTTCACATCATAAGCAGCTTTTCCAGCAGTGTTCAGCTTGGCACAGAGTGGTTGCTAACTTCGGTGTCAGGTCAAAAAATGCAGATGGTCCTATCTGGAGGCTGTCTTTGGTCCGTTCTTGTGTACTGCAGAAACACGGCAGTGCAACGTGGCAGACTCCATGTTTGAGGACCCACTCCCTCTTTAGATATGAACAGCTCAGTCTGAGGTTACAAAAACACAACTTTAATTCTTTTTCCCACCTAAATCCTACAAATCCGAAATCCTGGGCCTCTAGGTGTTAGGCCTACAGTAAATAACCATCACTGGAGTGACTGATATTGCCCTATTATTTTATTGATGATGGGAAAACATAAAAGCATTGCATTGTATGTAGGTCTAATTGTTACCAATCTGAATCAGCATACACATAAATGCTGTTACTGGCAGGTTCATGTGTGTAAAGCTCTATTGTACAGTAATGATGTCATACAACATAAACTTTAGCTAACACTGGTAGAACCAGAGAGGTGTCACTTTCTGAGGAAATGGTGTGAAAACATTTTAATGTCCTCACAGGGGACCGATGACCGATCAGCAGGATAGGCTTAAAAAATCCTGAACTTCCACTTTTAAATAACAGGTGGCGCAGAATATCCCACAGTCATTAAATTAAACACATCTCTGAATGCACGGAGTTGTGACTTCCACGGTAAACTTCCCAGCAGTAAGTAATAAGAGCTCTAAGCTGTTCCTTGGAGTTGTGAAACGGCTGAGAGCAGCAGGAAAAGAACTGTTTCATTTCCTTGACCATCTGCTCAGTCACAACTGTTATGAAAACCAGGCAGTCGTTTCCCAAAAATATCTTGAGGAAAATGTCTCAATGTTTGCTCCAAATCAATAGATCTGGATTTGCCTTCAAAGGTTTGATGCAAGGAAAGATGCACGATTTTGTTGATATTGTTAAATAAAATGTTAGAAGCTACAAATAGCTGGGCTGAATAAAATGCCACAAAAGCTAAACTTAAATTTAACATGATTGTACTTGTTTCATGTTTAGATTCTGTTGTTCTTTGACTATCTTTAGCAGGGGTTAAACAACATTTTCAAATAGAAAAAGACATCTTAAAAATAAAATAATGTCAAAAAGTTCTTCAAACACAGTTTCTCAGATGACTGTCCACTGTGTATCCAATGGCTTTAAACCCTACATGACATGTTAGAACGAACTCACATAGGAATAGAAAGCCATAAGACACAGCTGTGGTTTGATTTGGAGGAGAACAATACAAAATCAGTGACTGATATAGTTTGAGAGCAGCTGAACGCTTGAAAACAGAAAGAGGAAAAAACAGGGGCAGGCTGCAGAAAGCATTCAGGATTTAAAACTCACATCGGCATGAATAATTAACTAAAGAAACTGTAAGTATTCATCTGAGGCCCGGGGGAGTAAAATGAAACTGTCTTGTTAGTCTTTAGACAGAGGGAATTGTATTTTTCACAGCACAAACTCAAATAAATTGACCCCTACCCAGTGCTTGAATCTCACAGCAATACCCTGCGAGCTATTCAATTCCTCGGGGGGGTTTACAGAATAATCTTTGATTAAAAATGCCGTTTTAAATCAATGTCTGCAGGGAAAAGGTGCAATGTTAATCAAAAGGGGTTCTGTTTCTGAATTCAAAACAGATTACGTAAAGTATTTCTATATTCTGTAGCAACCCCTCTGCTTGACTTCCACCAGCACAAAGGAGATCATTACCTCAGCATTTTGATTCAACCACTGGGCCCAGGAAGCCAAGCAGTTTTTATTAATGACCAAAACATTTTTGCAGACATTAAGTTCACATTTCCATGCAGTAGCTCTTGTGCGTCTTTAATCAAAGCCACCATACTGATGAGTCAAGCATCATTAATGCACAGAAAAACTACTAATATGTTTGATTGATTTCATTCTAAATTCACATACACTCTCACAACTCTAACCTTACAGTAGTCAAACATTTTTTGTAACTTTTCCGTACACTGGCCTGAAACGCCAGACTGTTTACCGCGATTTTAAACTGTTGTAAGTGCTTTGGACCATTTTCAACCCCTCAGTGAGTCGAGACTCAGCACTCAAGCTATGCAGGCCAAATCTGCTCACCCAGATGTCTGCTCGGAAAACAGTAGCCTTTATAAAAACATGAAAAAATCTTGTGGACAGAGAGGAAACGGGGCTACTATAGAGGACAGAGGAGGCATTTGTTGACATTGTATCAAGTGCAACTCGGAGAGATTTGAGGCACAGAGGGGCCAGGTATTTGTCAGTCAGTGTTTCTTGTGCTTTTGCTGTCTCCAACTCAAACAACAAAAGCCCCATTGAGACAGCCTCCTTTTTTTCCTCTGAACAAGCACACAAAGCTTCCTGTACTAGGCTGCAACTGTCCAGTACAGAGAACCACTTCTAGTCGTCTTTTTATGCACCTGTTTCAAGTTGTTCTGGCAGCACAAGGGAGTAAAAACACTTTGTGAGATTATTTTCTCATTTTGTCTCATAGTTCTCAACAAGACACTTTATCATGAGACTTCTAACTTTATTCCAAAGAGATTGAAACACAATGTAGCCAAAAGCGTGATTTTGAGGTTGTAAGCCCACCAAACACTGAGCTGTTCACACACTTAGATTTATATCTTATTGGCCTTACACTGGCTGGACATTCACATGACCTCTGAGAGAGAATATTACCTACAGATTGAGGGGAAAGAGTTCACTCAATCAGCCTTTTCCAGGTTTGAAAAAGACCACTGCCACTGAGCTCCAGGGAGCCGGTTCTCATGCATGTCTCAGCATAAATTAGTAAAGCCCCTGTGTCAGACTCTGTCCAGACAAGAAGGTGAATCTCAGCCACAGGTAGGATTAGCTTTAATCCCTAAACATCGTACATGGTCCCTCTGTGCTGGGAGCCTGTTCAGGGGAATCGTCATTATCCAGATGTTTTTATTAGCTTAAGATTATGTTTAATATATTTTAAGACATTCCTCTGTTCTTGTGACAGAAGAGTTTGAGCAGCAGAAATTGTAGATGCAGAGCTATAACAGTACCCCACAATCTGACATTTAGACACTGGTCTTGAATATAAAGATAAAGGGGTGGCACCTGATTTCTTTTCCTATGCAGCACTCCCTTTTCATATGTAAAAAACACACCTAAGCACCTTCCACTGCCAGACAAGACAACCAAAACACATTGAAACACTGCATACAACACATGAAACCCCCCCAGAGCATCTATAAAAGCAGCTTCTTATCCCCACTGTCCTTCTTGATGAAAACAAAACAGCTATTTTGTCCGTCACATTTTACACTTCTGAGAGTAAACGGTGACGTGCTTTTAGTGCCGGATGCATTCTTATACTATAAATCTGACTCTTACCTCCTTCTCCCTCTCCTGCGTCCCTTCGCTGGAACGAGTATGGCATCCCCTCAGCCTAATACTGTATGGAGAGACAATGGGTAGTGGGGGGGAGGAGTTACTATGTGAGCAGGAGCGAGAGTGGGGAGACAGAGGGAGTAAAAGCAGAATGAAAACTGGGAGAGGGAGAGAGAGAGCGTGAGAGGGGAAAGGGGGCTCAGAAGGGAGATCACTCCCTCACAATACTCTCAAACCACGAATCTGACGAAACGTTACATGAATGGCAATTCTTGAACAACCCCTCTACACCCCCCCTCTACCCTCCTCAGATGCGATGTCAGAGAAAACAGCAACCAGAAATCCCTCTTCACGTGGGAAATGTAAGGAAAAACAAGAGACTGTGAGAGAATGGGTCCTGGTTTTAAACAAGTCTCTTTCTGTGGCTTTCTCTGAATGAGTTCTTAAGATTCCAAGTTGGCAGAGTGCCCGTGGGTCCTGGATGGAAAAGGATAAAAGAGGGGCTGAGGTAGGGGGGCTGACTATTGTGTTTGTTCCCTTCCTTTCAGTCCTGGCACTCTAGTTGATCTTTACAGCCAGTTGCTGAATATTCCAGTCACTTATCCCTCAGTTGTATACAGGAGCTCACTTCTTTTTTTTTTACCATTTTCATCTGGATTGATGCTCGTGTTTTTCGCCCAACAAACTTTGTTTTTGTCATGCTGCACACACATCATTGACAGTGTGGGTGTAAGGCTTTTAACAGAAACCCAGGAGGACCATGAAAATTGCAAAATGAGCGGCAGCTTCAAGTCAGCACTGATCTGAAGATCCTGCTGTCTTTACAGTCTTTGTTTGGGCCTCTTTTCTCCTGTCTTTGTCCTCCTAACAGTACATCACTGGTAGAGGGAGAATGCGGTTTTGCCTGGTGAATCTGGGATGAAGACAGCAGGTGCTGTTGCCCCTCTCTGAGCCACATTCACTCACAGCTTTCTCCCCCTCCATCCGTTTCCTCTACTAATACACCCCCTCCTCCTCGTCTGTGTGAGGAGGGGGGGTTAGATTGGGAGAATGAGCTACTGTATAATGAAGCACAAGCAACACACCCAGAGAAAAGATACAGTTTGTTGAAGGTTTTAACAAGTGATGTGTTAATCACATCGTCCTGATCAGAATGGCTGATGAGCTCATGTGTAAAGGATTAATGCAACTGCATCTCTTGTCAGTCACCACTGTGCTTCTCACCGCTGCTTGTGCTGCATCAGTGCCGCAAGAGAAGCCCTGTTTTCACTCACAGTCTACCCTCCTCCTCCTCCTCCTCCTCCTCCTCCTGCTTCCCCACAACCCCTTCCCTACCCTTTCTGTGTCTTGCTCTTGCTTTCCCTCAAATAGACACACAGGCTCGGTTCATTACTATTCACC
>JAPZEB010000002.1:26094654-26108598 GCA_029783705.1 Chaetodon striatus
CTCTCTCGCTGTCTTCCTCTTGCTTCCCCTCACAAAAACACACAGGCTCGGTTCATTACTATTCACCAGGTTTCACTAATACACGCATCATTGCTCCGCTCTCTACAACTGTGTCGGGAGAGGCGGTGGGAAGAGAGAGTACAGGGGAGAAGGAGAAGAAGGGGAAAAGCAAGAGACATCTTATGATAGAAAAGAATAAATCACCATTGTGTTTTCTGTGTCCGGATGTGTGTACAAACATATATTACCAGACAGCTGCATGCATGAGTTGCTCTCTCTTCTGCCTCTGACAGAAAAAAATCTTCAGGGGAACAAAGCTAGTTCAGTCCTCGATACAGAAATCAGTTTTTCCCTTTGTGGGTTTTGAATTCATCACTTGCCTTTCATTAAATCCACTGAGGTCGTACACTCTACCACAGCATTCAAGTTATTATCTGTGCTGATATACTGACAAAGCATTTCATCCATGAAAATGGGCACGGTGGTGGATTTCTATTCCTGTGTTGGCTCAGTCTGAGCCCTCTATACTGTAGAACTCTCTGTCACATCCGTTTGAGGAAAACCGTTCTTCACTGTGAAACTAATCCTTTGTTATGCTACTTTTGATTTTACTCTTTAGTCAGCTGTTCTCTATAGATTACAATGATTCTTAGAATTACAGCAAAATCATAGGAGAGTCTGTGCTGCAGCAGTAACATCCACACAGAATCATACAACTTTGATTGTTAGGATGAGGTAGGCTCTGGCAGTGCATGATATCACTAACAAAAGCTGTGTGTCTGTGTTATTCACCTTGAGCTGCTGTTCAGGCTTTTGAAAATGAGCAAGAATATTAGCAGATATTTATCTATCTCAATAGATTTCTAGCAGCTAACTCAATAACATAACATTCTGAGTGTTTAGACCTTCAGTAACTTTGCAGCCTTTCCTCTGTCTTGGTTCAAATCATTTAGTGTTTTAGGGCAGTGATTCCCAACCAGGGGTACTTGTACCCGAGGGCAGGGGTTCCCAGCCTTTTTCCTTAAGAGACCCCTTTTCAATCTTTGAGTCAACTGATGAACCTTGACTAAGTGGCATATTTTATTGATGTTTCGCATTATATTCAATGTATAACAATAACAGTACAGAACAAATGGGAAAACTGCACAATTAACCCAAATAGTGAACACAACAACTGCAGGACGTTTGTGTATAATGAGCAATTTGGATTAATTTTTTGTTGATTGTTTCCTGTGAATATTACATCAGAGATGAGTTTTCCTGATATTTTTAGGACCTTTTAATATAATTCTCTGTCTGTATAATGTATTTTGTTTTTTGGTATTATATTAACAACCATGCAGACTTCATAGGCCTCTTTTTTTGACGACAGGACGAGGCTGATCGGCAGTGAGTGAAGGCTCTGTGAGTATAGCTCACTTTTTTTTTAAAGATTATTATGCTGATTAATAATCTAAACTCTAAAAAATATTTTTGTTTAGTTTTCCTCACGTAAATTAATGTAATGCTGAGATAAAGACCTACTGTATAATTTTTGAAAAGTTTTACAACCCTTAAATTCAAGAAGGCCTCGCGACCTAACCCACCCCACCCCTCTAAAGCTTTGGTGAGAGGGTTGGGACCTCCAGGTCGGGAACCAGTGCCCTAGGGGGTACTTCTGCAGTTTGCAGGGAGTACACTGAAATATTGGGGTATAGCTATAGACTATAGCTAATTCGAACAATAAAAATAATAATAACAATGACAATAATAATAATAATAACACTTTGATAAGAAAATAAAAAATATATATCTATATGTTGAATCAGCAATTGTGAGTGCATGAAAAGTAGTGAGCAAGAGAGCAGAGAAGTATTAAAAGTTCCTATATTAACAGGAAACTTCAGCCATTTTCAAAATTAAGACATTTTAGTTAAAAAAAAATATTACTTAAAATGAACAACTCTCTCCCAAATCCCCAAAACTAGAGTGCTAAAACTCTAATTTGTGATTTCATAGAGCTGCTCCATAGACGGTGAATTGTTATAGATGGCACTAAGGGCACCCAGGGGAAAACAAAAAAACTAACAATATTGTATATAAAATCATATTAATGTGTTAAATAATATTCAGTTAATGATTATTGAGATCCTATGGGTAGTGCTGATGAAGGGGTACTTGAGTTTGTCTGATAGGGGTCGGGGGTACGTCTTGAAGAAAGGGTCTGGATCAACTGTTACAGGCTAAAGAGGATTTCACTCTGTGGTGGAGTCTGTTGTATTTTTCAACAGCTTTCTCTTTCCCAAGTTTTCAGACAACAAATGAATCATCTCTGGGAGGATCTGTGAACACAGACGATGAATAGCCTCCTTTCTTTCCAGCATAACATCAGCAGAGAAAGTGAAGTAGAAACTAAATGGCACATTTATTTGTGTTTTCACAAAAAGTGACAGATGGGTTATTTACTATAAAGTAAAGCTGCAATGATTAGTTAAGTGACAAAAAATTGTCGACAACTATTTCTATAATAATCTGAGTCAGCTTTTAAGCCAAAATTAGAGCGATGCACAAGCTCCAGCTCCTCACAATGAATATCTGAATAGTTTACTCCGTCCCCTATGGTATAAAAGTCTTTAGTTTCTTTACAGTCGTTTGGACAAGGCAAGCAATGATTTTATCTTAGGCTTTTAGATATTGTGATGGGCACTTTTTTCACTGTTGTCTGACATTTTTGATTTAATCATGAAAATAATTGACAAATTAATCGATAATTAAAATCTTTGTCATTTGCATGCTGTGTTAAACCTTGTGAGCTGGACCTGAGTGGCACCTGATGAGCAATATATCCAGGATTTGTTGTAACATTTCAAAGTAGAGACCAGCCGACACCCTTAAATCCCACTGAGAGGGTTTAATGTCAGCTTTACTGCCTCAAAAGAACCGATTAGAACAGTTTTCAAACCAAAATCTGAAGATTAGTACAATTTAATGCCGAGCCTTTAGAAGTGATGTACTGAAGATTAATATCAATTACAAATGTTTTTGTATTTGAGGAAGTTAAAGATGATGTCAGGCGTTTAGAAAGACAGATCATGGTGCAAAACCTAGTGTAGATACAGCCACAAATAATTAATTGGCCACTAATAAACAATGCTTGATAAGAGCAATAATTACCGTCATTAACAGCACTGAACACTGGAGTATAATTAGCCAATATAATAGGGATCAACAGATACAGCATGGCTCCATTCATGTAAAGTACAGAGTGGGGATTGGCTGACAGAGGCCATTATCTTCAGAGGGCTCCAGATGTGATCGGCTGCTGCGCTTGTAGGAGTCCTGGGTGGAAATTCCTGATTGAAGTCTTTGGATAAGGATCAACGCTCCACTGAACTTAAACTTCCTTTCACATAATATTAAAGGCCGGACTGTTGGAGAGTAAGGCTTTGCACTCAATACGCTACAAAACTCAAATGACACCCTGAAAGACTTCATGTGCATCAAAATGCAAGAGTAGGATTCTTTTAAGATTCATGATAACTCCTGTGTCGGATCAAAAGATCTTTCCTGTGAGATCGGGCCTTTTTGTTCCTGCTGTCCAACTATTTGTACGAGAAATTACATCTCTACTATTAATGTGCAGCAGGAAATATGTTTTGTGTGAAAACAAAACTTTTTATATCAAAATAATTTGGAAAATTCGGTCAAAAGTAACTAAATGTTCTCTGAAGTTTTTCATCCATTTTTCTTATAATATTTTCCCTTGAAAGGCAATATGTACCTGTAGCGATGAAAAGATGATTGAATCTTTGTTATGGTTACATACTGGAACACACAGTTCTTGGTTATAACCAGTGTCCAAAATTAACTTTGACTCATCGCCGAGGGGACTGGTAGATGAAAAAGTCCATCGGCCAAGCATATTTTTTACTGCCCAAAACAATATATTGCCTTTTTGTGTCACAGTATAAGTTATAGTTATTACATGACTGTTTTGGTACAGACATGTACCCACCAGTGTAGCAGATAGCCCCTGGAGATTTACTTACCAAGCAGAAAATCTACAATCATTTGGCGGTTGCTAATTTAAGACCCTTGTTAAAATACAGGTTCTGTCTTAAGACAATAGTCATGTCCCACATGTACACTAAAACAAGTTTTGCTTGTTTCATCATTCATCAGATTTATCATCAGATAACTTTAGACAGCCTTGTTGTGCAGAATGACGTTGGAAGCAGATTAAAGGTGGGGTAGGCAGAAATTGAAAATACACCCTCCTCTTGCAGCTCTCCTCTCTTTGTCCTAAGCCCCAAGCCCCTCCAATAACCACGTGCAACCATGTGTTTCCCATACAGTGATTTATTTAAAATCGTCATTTCTTTGTAGTGTTGTGCACAGTGCATTCACTTAACCCCTCCTCGCCCCCTGCTTTCTCTTTCTCTGTTTACCAGACCTCATATCGGACAACAATTAGTTAGCTAGCCCCCCACCTGTTTCTTCAGCTCACTCCCCGCCACTGTAAACTGCTTCTCCAAGAGGAGAGCAAGCAGCAGCTCGGTTGGCAGCTGAAGTGGCTCAAATTTGGCCAGTGCAAACCCCTCATTGTTGGGTGTCACGGCAGGTGGACAGCAGCAGTGCCAGGTCTAACCTGTGCAACCTAAAGTTTGCTGAACCAGGCCTGGTCGGTCCCCCAGAGCTGAGCTTTATGCATTAGGGTTAGGGTTAAGAAGCCAGGATAAATCACACACAAGACCTAAAATGCTATTTTGTGGAAACTTTATTGTCTTCACAATTTATTGTTTCTTATCTGTGAATTTTACATAAATAAAAGCTTTGTTTCAGCTTTCAGGGTTTCAGCTTACAAAAAGTAGACAGGAGGTCTACATGACCACAATGTGTAGTTACATTTCTGGGGAGGTGCACGTCAGGCTGTCGTGTACAAATGACAGAAGTATAAATCCCCCTAGAGGCAGAGGACACACTGTGATTTGAGGCTCTAGCTGATATTACATAAATATGAACATGAATTAGCCACAGCCATTAGCTTTTGGCTCCAGTTAGCAGAAGGCTAAACTATTAGCAACATTTTCTCTCCATCTCCGAAACACTTCACAGGTAAGCACACATTTTATTTTGTTTGTTTTCAGACTCTCTTTTCAATAACTCTTCCTTCTTTTGGTTGGTTTGCAGTGTAGGCAGTTGTAGCCAATGCCAAATGCTACCTAGGAACTTTTTCCATAGGATTCTCCATGACTGAGTCAGGATTTCACCAAAGGGGCATGCACATGCATCTGCAGTTGTAGAATAGCCAATATGAACACCATCTGTATGAAATAACTTGTAATTGGCCGAAAAGCCTGAGAAACAGAGCCAAGTTGAGGTGCAAACTCTAGTTTTCTCTTAGTCAACCCGTGAATGACAAGTTTCGGTTTAGTATGGGATTTTTTCCCAATGACACAAAACAAAACTGCCTACCCCAACTTTAAAAACAGATCTGTTAGATGACACATGATGAATGATGACGCCAAAAAAAGGACACTACTGAATGTGAATCCTTTATGGGAAGATCATGGTTGTGGTTAGATATTAAAAAAGTGACTCAAACACATGCTTGATAGGACAAATTTACTTTTTTGACATGTAGTCAAAACCACAGTTTCCCATGAAAACATAACTGGCCAAATGAATTAGTAGAGTGCTGCTGTCCTATACAACAATTTAGTTTTAGTCTAAACAAAACAGTGTTTAAAATGTTAGTCAGAAGAAACAATGAGATCACTCTCATTCCTGTTTTTTTTTTAGCATCTTTGGATTGGCTTCTTCTTTCTTTTAAAATGCAAAGAATTACCCTAGAGCGCACTAATGAGTTTTATAGAAATGATTTCAAATGGAAGTGACACTTCATTTTCTCCCTTTCTCTCTCAAACTTCTGAATAATTATACTGAAAGGACTTTTTAATCTACTCATGTACTAACTTTCACAAGTGCTTTGTGTCCTAACGGCTCCACCAGCAGCTAGTTTGGAAGCACAGAGCCTCGTAGAATAGCACTGTTTTGCCCTGCAGACATGTCTGTTTGCATACCACATATCCTTGGCTCTATTTTGGGCCTGAGGAGATGTGTAGGGGGTGCACTGCAGGGCAGTTCCATCCAGCTATGGGGACTGACTGGAGAAATGTGGATATGTGACAGATAAATTTCTTATTGCTCCGAGAGGAGTCTGTATCATGTCAACTTCAGCAAATCCCCTCACTTGTGTTAATGCATACTGAATCATGTATGGCTGTCTGACTTGACAAGTACTAATACACAAATATATTATGACTTCCTCCTTCTCATAGGCATTGAAATGTTTATTTTGCTCACTCATGTATAATTAAATATACACATCCACCGGCTTATGAAGAAATATATCAGGCTTTGGAGGTATTAACGTGTAATCCATGGCATTTACTCTTCTTTTATCATATATAGCAGCGTGTGCTTTCCTCTGCAGGCTCACTGAATCCTTAAGAAACACAATATAGATAAAGCAAATAGCAGAGATGGGGGAAAGAGCAGGGAGGAAATCAAATTGCGATTCCTGTCACATTGTCCTGGCACTGTCTCGGGCCTCTGATTGAGAGTTGGCTAAATGTCAGCCTATGGAGATGAGACAGAGAGGAGCAAGGCAGTGCTGTTTTCGTCCACTTTAAACCCTGTTACTGATGTGTTGTCTCTTTGTGTGGCTGCCATCAGCAAACCATGTGTCAGACTGAAAAAGAGATGCTGTGTTCTGGGTGTGTTTGAGAGATAAGTATTATCCCTCTATAGAAGCAAACCTGATTGATTTAGCCTTGAACTGCCGTTGAATGCAATACTTTGACACCATCTTGTGTTGAGACTGTGTTTAGGAAATGCACATCCCTTCTCAAAAATGTGTTTTGTGACTTTGTTATTTCATTTGCGTGTTTGAGCTTCACTGTGCAGAGCGGTGTATGTGCAGTTTGACTCACTAGAAGGCTCTTTTACCAAGTCTCAGGTGCACACACTGACGATGTGTGACTCTGGTGTTGTCTGTATTGTTTTGATTTGAGGAGGCCCAGACCTTGGATATCTTTGGAGGCAATCTCCATTTATTCCTGACAGCTCTGACATCAAGAGGTAAAAACAAAATCAGCTAAAAATAAAATCTTCAGTCAATTATGAAAATATAACTCGAGCCTTTACATGTGTTTAGTGACACAGGAATATGTTAGCATGTTTTACAATGAGTTTAGACTAAAAAATGAACTTATAAACATAACTAAACAGCACTAAAAGACAATATTACTACGAGAGCAATGTCGCTTACCTCTCCCATGAAGTATAACCGTTCTAAGGGGAGAGGTAAAGCAGGAGACAACCCTTTATAGGTGGGGTGATTGTAGGTGTACAGAAACCGTTCCTCCATAGTCAGCCGTTCCACATGATGACTATAGAGGCCTGAGTGTGTCAGATAAAAACAACTGAAACAAATTTTGTGTAATTATATTACTTAATGTTACCAATGCACATTTGACTTTGTTACAAATATTACTGCAGTATAATTAACCATGTTACACATGTTTACATGCACAAAATATTCCATTTTTTTCCCTTGCTTGAGAATATTCTTAAAAGTTGTTTACATGGCTACTGAAAATCAATTTTCACTTAAGTTCTGTCAAAATATGAGAAAGTGGAACAGCTGGAACCGGTTGTACAATTTTGCATCTTTCCATCAAAATAGGATTTTTTCAAAGTCTTTTCACCAGTGGCAGACACAGCCTGCCTCTTTCATTTCCTGAACCATTTTCTTGAACAGGTCGGCGTTGCGTAATCAAAAACCTGTTGATTCCAAGTCTTTCATAATGTCTAAAAGTAGGTGGTTTCTCTTTCTGACCAGAAATCTGGGCTTTAATTTTGGGCATGTATCTCTACCCTACAGCTTTCAAAACTGTTGCCAGGTTGGTTTGTGTACAACACACAGAGCTGACTATAAACAGGCATGAGGTCATGTGTCACATACTGCAGTAAAAACCTCAACTAAAACGTAAATGTCAAATATGCTGTACACATGTCCAAAGAATGCTCCTGTTACCTCTCTCAGTGACAGCTTACCAGCTGCAAACTCTGAAACATGGTCGGGAACACGCTGGCTTCATAATATTAATTTTAGCTTGGCTCATTATCAGCTGGTAACTAGCTTCTAGCAGTCTGGACCACTCTGCAGAAGGAAGGATAACAAGCCGTTGGGGTGCTGTTCACTAACAACGGCTTTATTACAGTCTTCACATCAAAACCATAAACAAGACCTTCTCATGAGGTTGAACAGTAGTCCTGAGCTTATCTACCACTTAATTCTGCTGCTATCATTGCTGTGTGCTGCATGCATCTTCACCTAGACACCCTGAGAGAGCTGCTTCCCTCCACATATGCCGAAGCACATGTCACTCACTCACAGGTTTCCCAAAAGGCCAACACCCTTAAAGGGGAAAAAGGGTGAGCTGGTAACACTCCTAAACCCTGAATAATACCGACTTATCCATCATGCCTTAATCAGAAAATGCTACATTTGGAAACAGGCCTAATTTGAAACATCCAAACAGAATATGCTGTTCACATGACCCATAACAACTTCAGAATTTTGTTAGATAGTGTGCATGTAAATATAGTCACTGAGAACTTTTCAGTTAAATAGACACTGGACATCTTGTGTCCTGCAATTCAATTTTTAAGATGAATAACATTTGCAAAACATAGATTCTTCAGAGACAGAGACGGAGTGGACGGATGGAGTTAACTTTTTTTGTTGTAACACAGATTCCAAGCAGGGCATTTCTACATTGTCCTCAATATTTCTGGAGGGATTCTTTAATGTAGACTGTGGCTCAGTGCTGTTTTAGGTATAAACTGCCATATTGGTGAATGAAATTGCTCAACAATAAAGAAAATAAGGTTAGGTTTACTGCTGTGCTCTTATTCACCCACTCACTTCCTACCTAATCTAACCTGTGTATATAAGGCTATTTCAAAAGCAGATGTCCTACTTTAGTAACCAGCAGTTGCTGTTGATTTTTAACACCACCTCACACACCTCTAAGATCACGTTAGTTGACAATTACCCGAAGAAGTCATCTTGTGTTGCTGTATCTCCAGAAGAGGAAGAGGATGTTAATGAATGCCTTTTGTATAAACACACATATTTCTCAGGGTTTACTACCTGACCAGCAGCATCTCCAACTTTCAGGGCATGTTGGCAAATCAGTTACACAGTTTAGCTTTGTAGGCTGTGAGATCCTGGCATGTGCTCCACTGTGTAGACAGATACACTAACAGGAAAATGAGTCATAGTGAAACATTTGAACAAGTGACTGACAAAGATATCAGACTTATGTATGTAGAGACAAGTGAACTTGCAAAGAGGCTAATTGCAGCAGGACGATAGGAACCAAGAAAAGTATGTGTATTCATCACATTTCGTTGATTACTCAGAGCATTAAATCACACATTAAAAAATGATGCAGTAAATCAAACGCAAAGATTTGTATCATAATCATGCAAATATATTATTCATAAAACTCAGATTGCCTTAAACGGTGCCAGGGTCTTTCTTAAAAAGTTTAAAGATGTCTAAATTCACGGTTTTTATAATAAGCCTGCATTGTGATTTCTTTGCTTTCCCTTGTTTCGACCTTGCCGGAAGCCCAAATTTGGCCACAACCAGCGGAGCTTTGCTTCACCCGTGCAATCATTAAAGGGATTAGCTATTAAGTCCTTTCTTTTATTCATACCACTGAGGGACAAGTAATACAACACATATAGAATACAAATGTTTTAATCTGTAGAACAGTTTAATGCAGGAATCCCAAATATCTAAATCATGCCGTAGCCTAGAGATAGCAGGCTGACATCCATTTCTAAATGGGGTCAAGCTACACATTGCAGTGTAAAATCACACACACTGTCACACATCCTCAGAGGCCTTTCTGAACTTTGGACTGACCCACACACATATGCTGCTAAAAAAGAAATTCTGAAGAAATAAGAGACAAGATAAATTTGATAATTATTGAAACCTGAATGAATGAATGAATGATCCTATAAAGAAATTGTGTTATCTACCATATATCACCACATGTCATAGACAGAATGTGAACATCACTATGACAATACTAAAATGTTGCTGTTTATCAGGTACACTGTAACGTGTACCATGTTCAGCATCTTACTTTTGTGTCTTAGCATGATAACACTGGCTAACTAGTGCTAAACACAAGGTATAACTGAGGCCAGAGTCCTGTATTGGCTCGGGTACGCAGTAGGTGACCTGCAAAAAAAAAAAAGTGATTCACAGGCGGTATTCATTCATTCATTCATTCATTTTCTCTAACTGCTCATCCTGTTAGGGGTTGGAGGGCTGGAGCCTGTCCCAGCTGAGGTTGGGTGAGAGGCAGGGTACACCCTGGACAGGTTGCCAGACTATCACAGGGCTGACTCATAGAGACACACAACCATTCATACTCACATTCACACGTACAGACCATTTAGAGTCATCAATAAACCTGCATGTCTTTGGACTGGTGGAGAAGGCTGGAGTACATGAAGAAAACCCACGCTGACACAGGGAGAACATGCAAATTCCACACAGAGGGGCTCCCCCACCCACAGTTTGAACCAGCATGCTGTGAGGCGACCATGCTAACCACTGTATTTGGCCTTAAATTTATTTCTGGATTTGGTTCTGGGTGAAAAAAAGAATGTGGGTCAGATGGCAGGTGTTGGATAATGAATATATTCAAATTAAGTTGAAGAAAAAATAATGTAATCTTTCAACATGTAATCTGGCAGGGTGCTGGGGGAGCGCTTCATCCCAGCACCTCATAAAGAAGCGTTGCTTTTTTCTTTGATGAGGTGTGGGTATGTTTCTATGACAACAATAGCTTGACACTTATGTTAGCCAGGCAGCTAACACAATGCTACATTAACAGAGGGTTGACTACACTGTCAAAAACAAGCTAACAAAGTCAGCACAACACACCAGCCGGTGTCCGCCTGCCAACGTGCTCCCATGGGCTTTTCTGTCTTTGTTGTCACAGTAGCCTAGCTAAAGGTGCGGCAGTGACAACAGTGGCTCCTTTCAGAAAACTTAAGAGATTCTCAACAAGAACTGTTCGGAGCAGCTGCACCTCTGGGCATGGCGCTTTTTCTCAAGGCGGCCACATACGCTCATTCCTCATTGAGAACAATTGAAAAGACACCAACATTGAGGGAAAAAAACTCTATGTGGACTCAGGCACTCATTTAGGTGCGTTACAAACAAGCTATTTAGTTATTTGTGGAATAGTGTTGCTCAGTATTATCAGAATAAGCCAAAAATATACTTTTAAATTCTATCTTTTGAATTAATTTTATTTTCAAGTATAATTGCATGTCACGGTTCTGGTTCAGGAGCAGGTCTGTGCGGGACTTTAGCTGAGGCTGCCATGGTATTGGACCAATTGAAATTGTGATGTGATGTGATATTGGTGCTATATTAAAAGTCAGGGGATCACTAAAATAATTAAGGTTCCTTCTGTAGGTACCATGGATATCTGTTCCAAATGTCATGGCAGTCCAGAGTCAAGGATCACTAGGTTATCTATCTATTATCATCTGGGGACAATAAATGTACAGCACATCATGGCCATCGATCTAATAGCTGTTTAGAATAATAGCTGTTTCAGTCTGTGCCAAAAAGTAGACCAACCAACAGACCAACATTGCCATCCATAGAGCCACATCTCTACAGGAGCTAATAAGAAACAATAAAGAATGAGAAACACTGTAGGTACATGTAACATGCCGGACACAGGATATAATCAGTAGTGATAGGCTGTAAGACAGACTATGAAAATAATGACTACACACGACTGTATGAGAAGAGGGAGTAAAGATATTTATGATGTTGCTGTCACAGCTGAATAATTTACTTTAAATTCTAAATAGAAAGTAAAATACAACATTATGGCACGTTATGTAATTCGTAGCATCCAAGGTCCTTTTGAAACAAGTGCTGCAGGGTTGACCAGGTATGAAAGAAAGTACAACTTGTCCATGAGAAGCCTTTGTGTCACTACTTCCTGGATGATACATTTTCCATTGATGGGGCTGGAAGTGGCATGACATACAAATGCACACTTTCTGGTAGCATTTCAACACAGACTCTTTGTTATTGCTAATCATTGACACGATTCAAATAGTCATATTATTGTTGGAAGAATCTCCACTTCACACATTAACTCAAGAGGACATCCTTTTCGGTTAAGCAATCCAAAGAGGAGGGCACTAAAAGCTTTAAAAGAGATCTAGAAACTCATTATACAACGAAAAGCGTCCGCAAAACTTCACAGAGCTGCATTTACATAATAGTAAAAAATCCTTGGCAGTCTGTTTCACTGAGGTGCATCTGTCTTTTCTGTGGTCAAGATGTTTGTGGATGAGCGGATCCTGACTCTTTTCAAAAGGAATGCCCATCACACGCTGACCTACTGGAGTGTTTTCTTCAGTTTCGGACTCTGCATCGCTTTCCTCGGACCTACAATTTTGGACTTGCAATGTCAAACAAACTCAACGCTCAGTCAGATCACCTGGGTGTTCTTCGCACAGCAGTTCTGCTTGTTGATCGGCAGCTCAATTGGAGGTGTTTTCAAGAGGACGTAAGTATCGTTCCCCCACACTCTGCAGTGCGGATGTTCAGTGTACATAAATAATCTGAGAACAATTGAGCAATATTTTAACCATGTTAATCTCTTGTTCTTTTTTTAAGGTTGTTCAGTGCTCTATCTGCCCTATTTGTCTCTGCTCTCCTCATCTCTGTCATATTTGCCATCATCCCTCTGTGCAATAATGTTCTCCTGCTTGCCATTGCCATGGCTGTGTCTGGGTTTGCGATGGGCATTATCGACACCATTGCTAACATCCAGCTGGTGACCATCTATCAGAGGGACTCCGCTGTTTTCTTACAGGTGAAAAACCCTGTACCTCATCTTTAGAAATACTGACACAATAGCCTTTAGTTTATTAATTAATAACAGATTCAGATGCAATATAAAGTACAATTTAGATCTGTCTTTCTTTACCGATATAATAAGAATTTTCTACACAAAACATTCAGTAGGTTTATTTTCTTAAGTTATGAACTAATTATACAATAAAAAAAAAACACATTAAGTCACGTCTCAGGCCTTTGTCTTCTATGTTTTTGCAGGCTCTTCATTTCTTCATTGGGTTCGGAGCCCTGGTGAGCCCACTGATTGCCGATCCTTTCCTCTCAGAGACGGGCTGTGGGAATCACACAGGGAACGGGACTGAGATCATGCATCATTTCAGGAACATGCTGAGAAACAGTCCGATTGCAGAGCACAACATAACTCAGAGCCCCCTGCCCCACGAGGGAGGAGAAGAGGAGTCCATTGTGCAATACGCTTTCTGGATCATGGCACTTATCAATGTAAGACACGTAACAGATGAGGAAAGGAGTTAGATTTTTCACTAATATTTAAGTAAGTAGTTGAAAATGAAAAGTGACAGTAATATTTGTGCACCCTTAGCTGCCCGTGCCCATTGCAGTCCTGTTCCTGATGTACCGGGAGCAGCTGATCCCGTGTTGCCCCAGCGGCACTCCTCGTCTTCTGGATAAAGATGAACTAGCGATGGAGACCCAGCAGGGGGCCGAGGGCTCAGACGTTGAGCAGACGGAACATGGAGCTGGAGGTGAAGAAGTGATTTTTATACTCATTCAAAAATAAATTTTGCACACTTTCCCTTTTTTTTTGTCAGTTTAGATTAAAAAAAAATCCCAAGAAATGCCATTTTGTGTGCTACGATCTGTCATTTGTGACCTTTCGCTCCGTTACAGGTCATGGGGATATCTTTAGCTGCTGTCAGAATGATAACCTGCGCGGGCTGCCAGTATCCTTCTTT
>JAPZEB010000002.1:26122296-26139694 GCA_029783705.1 Chaetodon striatus
ATACATATATATGTATATACTGTATATGTGATGTGTATACATTTTTTATCTCTTTATCTTTATATTCTTATATCACAACAGAGCAATTTGTTAGCTGTAACTAAGAAAAATCAATTAATGGAGATGAAGACGACGTTAAACTAAAAACAAAATACTACATGAAAACCTGTGTATAGTCCACTCGTGTCTGCAGGACTGAACAGGAAACAGCACTGTGAATGTGATTTGCACATGAAATACTAAAGCCAGTGAAAAAAATCTGAGAGCATAATCTTTTATGATAATACACAGCATCAGTTACATCATTATTAAGCCATTAAAAATGTACATTGGTGCAAAAGGGCAAAGAATCAAATTAGATGAACGAAAGCCTGAGGAAATACTCATACAAATGCAATGGATGTGAAGCAGTGGGGCAAGAAATAATGTTGTTTGTCCCACAGCAGATTACACTGCCATAGATAGATAGATAGATAGATAGATAGATAGATAGATATACATACATACATACATACATACATAGACAATGGGCTCACTCAAGACAGGAACAGGAAGACTGTTGTAATGCACAGTTGTGAAAAACTAAAAATGCTGCAACACTCATATTTGATTTTCTTCATGTAATCTTAATTCCCCTTCATCCAGGGGTCCAGAGACAAGGGCAGATTATGAGACAATGGGCCCCTGAGCCACCTCTACACTTCACTACAGGAGAAAAACACACAGTTGTTGTTGTTGTTTTGTGAATGTTGTAGTTATCCGCATCTTTTTGGGGTTTGTGTCTCTATGAGGTCATTTTGCATCTGTTAGGGGGTATATTTGTGTCTTTTTTGGATGTTGAATTTTTGCGTTGTAGTAATTTTGTATATCTTTGTAGTTCCTTTTGATCCCTTTAAAGTCATTTTGTGTCTTTTTGATGTATATTTTAGTCTTTTTTGGTGGTTTTGTGTCCATTTGTAGTTCCTTCGCATGTTTTTATTGTCGTTTTGTGTTTGTTTAAATGTTATTTTGTGTCTCTTAGGGTTATATTTGTGTCATTCTCGGTCATTTGGTGTCTCTTTGTAGTTCCATTGCATCTCTTTGTAGATGTTTTGTTACCTTTGAAGTCATTTTGTGTCTCTTTGAGATATGTTTTAGTTGTTTTTTTATGGTTGTTTTGTGTCTCTTTGTGTCATTTTGGTGCACTTAGAATTCATTTTGTGTCCTTTGAAGTATATATTAGTCTTTTTTTGTTGTTTCGTGTCTCATTTTGTTCTCTTGTGTCTCTGTGTAGTTCCTCGGCATGTCTTTGTGGTCATTATGTAACACTTTTAATTATTATAAAAATAAATAAATAAATAAAAAAAATTTAAAAAATTATAAAAAATTAATTTTGTGTCTCTTTGAAGTATATTTTAGTGTTTTTTTTGGTTGTTATGTGTATCTTTGTAGTTCTTTTTTGTCTCTTTGTAGTCTCTTTGCTTTCATTTGTTGTCATTTTGTGTCTCTTTGAGGTATATATGTTGCTCTTTGTGGTCATTTGGTCTTTTGTGTCTCTTTGAGGTATATATGTTGCTCTTTGTGGTCATTTTGAGTCCCTTCCTGGTTGGTACATGTGAACTTGAGTGACACTGAAATAACCTGGGGATCTTCAAGGACATGAAGGCCGTGCTGTTCTTCATCACTGGGTTTCATGAGTTCATATGTAAATGACATTAATGAGGACATGAATGTCCCACTGTTGCCAGAGTCAAGAGTCAAAACATGCTTGACAATGGTCTAAAGGGTCCGAAACGTTAGTATGACGGATAACTTGTGACGCTGGGCAAAAGCAGTCAGCAGGATTTTCTTCTCTCAAGACTCAAGTAATACTTTCCAAAGAACCTGCATCTGAGTGTGAATGTGTACGTGTGAATATCTCCTTTAAAAAATTAACCTTCATCTTTCTAAAAATATACAAAAGAAAATTATAGGTCCTAAGATTATTGGCACTGTACTAAACTACTCTGTCCTCTGACAGTCTGGTCTTTAGTGCCACCTGCTGTTTAAGTAAATAAACCAGCTCTACAGACCCCACTCCACAGTATCCCACACAGATGAACATACTCAGGAGAAACATTCATGTACTGTAGGATCTCAGCACAATAAAGCCCATAAAAACACAAGCCTACGCAAATAAACATTGCCGAAACCCCATCAACCACCTAATTGCATAACCTTACCACATGGGAGCAATAAGAGGAAGCTTCCAAATGTTGCACACTTTGCTTCTGCTTCACATTCTTGTTTCCATTCCCATCATGAAGACCTCAGGGATATCTCTTGGCTTCTTCAATGGTAAAAGCAGCTTTTTAAAAAATTGTATCTGTGTAATGGCAAATTGAAAAGAACAATTAACTTGTCTTTTTCGCATGTTGCAGCTCCAGTTTTCTGTCTCTTCTGGCTAACAAAGCATACAGTGGACTCAGCCCAGCTGTCAGCTCCAGAGGTGGTAACAGGAGTATTAGGAGGATCTGTGACAGTCCGTTGCCAGTACGACCGTCAGTTCATAAACTACACAAAGTACTGGTGCAAAGGACAGATATATGAGCTCTGTAAGATAGAGGTGAAAACACCCAAGATGCGACACAGTGACAGAAGCTCCATTGCAGATGACAAGGAGGCAGGAATCTTTACTGTGACTATGACTTCTCTCAGAGAGAGTGATAAGGATATGTATTGGTGTGTCATCGCCAGACATGGAAGGAACATCTACACTGGCGTCAGGCTGCGCATCTCCGACAAAGGTATACCTCACGTCATCACTTCGTTGTTTGTTGTTGTAGTTGTTGCTATACTTTAAAGCTACCATTTGAAACTTTTATAAAAATAACCTTCAGTCATATTTGTTGCAACTGTCACTATATCCTGACAGTAGTACAAGAGACAAATCATCTCAGATATAGTCATGTTCTTCCTCCTCATAGGGCTTCTAATGGCATTTGCTTGAATGTACTGCATGTGAAGGAAAACAACCAATCAGAGCGGAGTCGATTATCTCAGGTACTGCATGTGAACTGTGGTCAAACTGTCAAACCAGGCAGCGCTGATTAAATATGAATCGGGATTCTGTTTTCTGTTTTAAGAAACGTATTTTTGTGTACTGTTTAGCTGTAGAATGAGAGTTAAGTCTGGCCAGTAGGCAAAGCTTTGTTTTGACTCACTCGAGTCTTTTCCACATGGTGGCCGGTTCACAAATTGTCTCACTTGAGGTGAGAAATAGACAAAGCAGTAACATAATCTGATTCTTATTTGATCAGTGGTGCCTAGTTTGACAGTTTGACTGCAGTTATGAGCAGTGATTGACATGACTTACAGCTGCGTTAGAGACTCCTCGACTCTGACTGGTTGCATCCATTCAGCCGCTGTGGATTCTTGAAAATGCCATTAGAAATACTGGACCTATATGATGGTTAGCAGTATAGTAGCTCAGTCAGTAAATGCCATTAGTCGACATTTAATGCAAAGTATTCTTTCTACAGTGATAACAACAACTGCCACCACCACAACAGCCAACACACCCGTACAAGATGACGTAAGGTGAGAAGAGTCTACAAGGACAATGTACTGTAATTTAAATATTGTCATTTAGTGAAATATTGATTAAATATTGATTAAATTAATATAATTGAATGAATATATAAGTGAAATTGAATGCCACTAACAAAAGGGATTCTAATCCCCAATTTTTTGTTTTGTTCCAATTAGTTGGTGGGCGGCTCTACGTTGGATCCTCTTTATTCTAATGTTGTGTTGTTTGGTGTCAACACACATCATTGTGTGGAGGATAAAGGCTGCAGAGAAAACACAGCTGCAACAAGAACTTCAACATCAAAACTCAAACATCTATGCTTGAAAGTCACGGGTGAATTATGAACTCATTCATGCAGCTGCTACAAAACTGTTCTTCCAGTGGAAATTCTATCAGTGTGTGAATTAAACAAAGAACCGAACCAAGTGGAAAAAGTGGCTTTCAGCTTCTTTTTTTTTCCTTTAGTATCTGAATGATTAAAACTTAATTAATTTCAGTGGCAGGGCCTTAGATAACTTTGGGCCCAAATTTAAAATATCCAATCATGTTAAGATTAGCACCGCTGGAGAAGTGAGGCTTTTGGTTTTATTTAATTTATTTGAAGATCTTATAGGGACCATCATAGAGGCTGATATTCTTTTTACGTTTAACCTTCAGTTTTACACATAGATGTCTTAAATGTTATAAATGCTAACTCTTTTTGAGTCCGGCTTTTAAAAAACAAAGTGTGAGCAAATGAGGAAGTGTGAATAGTGGTGATGTTCTACTGTATTTTTGTTATTATACAAGGGGAACAAAGAGGGGGTTTTTGTAAGTTTCATGAGATACCTAACGGCTGAAATGGAGCGTTTGTCTCTTGATGCAAATTGGTAACTTCCCGTTACAATGACAGCTAAAGTACATTTAAATTCTCCAGAATATGTGAGATAGAGGAAGTGGTGATTTGTGAACCTTGAACTTGTTTGTAATGTAGTACTCAGGTTTTTGTATTTTTTGTATGTACTGAACTGTGTGTCTATAAATGCAAAAATACAAAGAACATGCTTGGTACTCAAATCTCTTCATTTCTCTCATCTGTCTCTGCCAAATCTAAATCTATCAGTCGTCTTGTTAAGATACAGAACAGCCGTGGACCTGTAGATGCAGTTTGGAAGAGGTAGCTCTGATTCAGGTGAGGATGCAAGCCAAGGTGTGGGGAATTTAGGAGGTGATGTCACCACTTCTGCTGCAGGAATCTCTGGCATGAACTTGCGTAAAGACAGCCACCATAAACAGGGAAAGTTAGCTTTCAAAATAAAAGCACAGATGGAAACTGGGGACTGTAAATGAACAGTGGCTCAGGAGGTACTCTGATCTTTCTCTTAAGTAAAGTTACAAAACCACAGTGTAAATACTCTGTTATAAGTAAAAGTCCTTCAGCCCATCAAAAGGCATTGAAAATCTTACTTGAGTGAAAGTACTCATAATACAGAATGGCCCATTGGTTTATGCACTGATGTGTGAGCATCAGTAATGTTGCAGCTGGTAAAGAAAGGGCTAAATTCAATTATTTTATATAATGCTGTGTAGCTTAATACATTATATATTACATTATATTATACATGATTATGTTTAAGTCGATTTATATTTTGTATTGATAATATGAATCTGTAAATTAACCACTAACTATAGTGAAGTAAAAAGTACAGTGTTGGCTTTCAAAATGTAGTGTAGCGTAAAATGGAAATACTCAAAGTAAAAGTGCTTCATAATTGTTAAATTAACATTAGTGTTGGGAGTTACTAGCGACTTTCCCCAAGAGTGGAGCAAGACGCCCCTTTGCAAGATTTTGGTGCTATAACAACAAATTTGACTATTCTATCAATCTATATGTCCCAATAGTGTGCTAGTTTATGTATCACCACCCCGCACATGCTAAAATCATGCACAAATATACTTTTATTTTTACAAAATATACTTTTATTTTTTACAGTAAATTGATTTTGTTCTTAAGGGGGGAGCATCTTCCCCAATCATACCCTACATCTCTTCAGCTATCATCACTGTACATTGCACACTTTTTTTTTTTTTTACACTTTGCATGTTTCTTTGACAATATTTTGCACATTTCTGCACGCACTTACCACTTCTGAAATTTGCAATGTTGTTTTATTTAGGTTCAGATGTGTTGTAGTGTTTCTAATATTTTGTCGTAATTTTGATCTGTATCTATCTCCTTGATTTTTGTAATACATGCTTTCATTGATGTTTTCATTTTCCTATAATATGTTTATGTTGTGCACCAATACTCACCAAGATCACTTGTACTACTTGACAATAAACAGGATTCTGGTGGTAAATGAGTACAGTAATAAATGCCTTTCAATTCTATCAGTTTATTATTACATTTAAAAAATGTTTTTACTTTGAATTTGATGTCCGGTGTGATTGTGTGTAGCTTAACGGTGGTAGTGGAAGTCTGGACTCGGAGGCTCCGCTTCTCTCCGACTGTTGCAAGTTGCTGATCGCTGGTGCCAACGCCCGGCGAAACAGACGGCTAACGTTAGCTAGCGGAGACACGGAGGGACATCGGTATGTTACGCACACATTTCCCGACGTTTCTGCCTGCAGTTAGATTACAATTACAACTTGGGGCATTGTTTTCCTGCTTCGCCTTGTCAGCTGGGACTCAGAACCAGCGAGTAACCTGTGTTGGTTTACATGCTAACGTTAGCCGGCCGGTTGCTAAGCTACCCTACTAGCTAGCATTGTCTAGTGATTGCTAGCACTGCGTTAGCTTGCTAAGCGATACACAAACCAATTTTCACTTTCGTTAAGCGTTTATTAAAGTACATGGTATCATATCGTGTGATTTACCTGCAACATTTTTCCCCAAATGCAAAAGTTCGGACTGTAATTAAGTGATGAAGCAAGTGAGTGGCTAATGTTAGCCTAATGTTAGGGGTGTGACACTTAACTAGTTAATGCAAGGAAACACAGCCTTTCCCCTCAGACTCCCTTAATGAATTACAGCAGTTGACAAGGTTGGCCAGTTTGATTGCATACAACTATTTAGGAGCAATGGTAACACAAGCCTAACATATGCAATGCGTTATCGCCTCTCCCAGCAGCTAACGTGCCAGCAGGATCAGAAAGCACAGAGATGCAGACCATCAAATGTGTGGTGGTGGGTGATGGAGCAGTGGGAAAAACCTGCCTATTGATTTCATACACCACCAACAAATTCCCCTCTGAGTATGTACCCACGGTAAGAAAGTTTCATGTGTTTCTCAGTCAGATGCATGCTGACAAAATGACTCATTCAGGTTGAGAAAATAAACATACTCCTCACCTGACTTTGACATGCCATTCATTCTTTTATCACAGGTTTTTGACAACTATGCAGTAACTGTCATGATTGGGGGTGAACCATACACCCTTGGCTTATTTGATACAGCAGGTAAGATTGTTTTTGACTCTAACTTTAATTGCATTCCTACTTTGAATGAAGTACATGTATTAGTCTGTCACATGGTAGACTAAATTGTAGTATGGTGTCTTTACAGGTCAGGAGGATTATGACAGGTTACGACCACTAAGCTACCCCCAGACAGATGTCTTCTTAGTGTGTTTCTCAGTTGTTTCACCTTCTTCATTTGAGAATGTGAAAGAAAAGGTAAGTACAAAGTGTTTATTGGAAAGCAGTGAAATTGCTCACTTGCAAATCTGATAACATCCTTTCCCCTCAACTATGTAAAATGTCATGCTCCCTATTGTGGTGCTCGCTCTGTTGTGAGGTGATCGGAGGATTGTAGCGAGGAGTTAAAGTGTACGGATTGACTGATACAAAGGGTTATAATTACTGGACCTAATCAACATGTTAAACATTTTGGGTTTTTATTGATGTGTTGTGAAACTGCTGAAACAGGAGAAGACTGATTAGAGTAAAAGATATGGAATATTTCTGAATTTACCAGTTGTTTAATGGTTCATCTGGTTAACTTCCTTTTGGGCAAACATGTTAAGTACAGATTTTAACTCTAAATGCAACACATTGTACTATTCAGTATTTTTTTCTCCTCGCTGCCTCAGTCATACAACACTGGAGGGCATCTTACAGGAAGTCACTCAGGATCCTGTGATCATGGACAACAGTCTAATTCAAGTGTAAAATATGGGATATTTCAAAAATCCAGATAAGAAAGTTGGCTGGATAAACACAAAAACCATAGACTGTGGCCTTGTGATACTGATACTAATTTCAAACAATAGGAATATGAATATGATTCAGCCATGCATGCTGATATGCAAAATATTTGGAACATATTTCATGAGGCAGAAATATCTGGCTAATTTTTTAATGACCATCTAATAATAGGAAGTCTTCTATCATAGGCAGCTCAGGTCATAGTGGTTAGAAATTGCCTCACGGGAATTACAAGAAACCACTTTTTTACATACATCTTCCGCCGTTGCGTATACAAAGCATGTGAGAAAGGAAGAGCAAACAACAATATTCCGAATGAACTTTTGACATGAAAAACTATTAAATATTTTCAGATTTTCCTGATAAAGAGCTTTTGTTTCTTTTCAACCAGACTTTCTCAAGATAACTGGCCAATTTGTGTGTTTCACATGTGAACAGCCATCTCAGTCTTCATGCATCATCCATATTTACAAAATTGATATCTTGTTTTTGCTACACTAAACAAAGTATCACACAGTTCACAATGAAAAGGACAGTAGGAAACATAATGGAGCTCATTTCCTATAGAGTCTAGACATCACTTTGGGCAGATCCACTTTTTCCACATTTAATTTTTATTGAAGCATTTTCGAAATGATGCAACGGTACAGGGCAGCAGCTTCATTTACCATAACATAACTAACTTACCCATACCTGCCGCAAACAGACGTAACAGAGCTGAAAATAAAGAACTTTGCATTAAGTAAACTAGTAAAAAATACAGTAATATAAATAACGAAATAGAAAAAAAAGAAAGAGGGTGGGGTGGATGGATTATGTAAGGAATAATTATGCCACTTTAGTCTGAATCCTCTGGGAATGTCAGATGACTAGAGTTGGGTTTAGTGCATAATTCTTCCAGAAAGACAACAGAGCAAATCTGATTCTCTCCAAGTGGAGACTGTTAGACAGATCGACTGGTCTGCTTCCCTCCTTTTAGAGTAACGTACCGTCCAGTTTGAATGGTTAAAGGAAAAAATGTCTGCTTTCCTTTTCTACCATGCAAAAACCTCTAACCTTTTTCTACCTCACCTAACTACCAACATCCTCTCTCCTCTATCGACAACAATCACATTGTTTTTTAGAACAGGTTTTTTTTACCAGAACTGACTTCATAGCATTTTCTCGCATAACATCCTACATGTAGCATCATCCTTAATCCAGTCTGTTTGCCTTTCGGTGACGAGTGTTGTGTCTTTGTGTTTTTTTCTGCAGTGGGTTCCTGAAATAACTCACCACTGTCCCAAGACCCCATTCCTGTTGGTAGGCACTCAGATTGACCTGCGTGATGACCCCTCCACAGTGGAGAAGCTAGCCAAGAACAAACAGAAGCCAATCACCCCTGAGACAGCAGAAAGACTGGCTCGAGACCTTAAGGCAGTCAAATATGTCGAGTGCTCAGCCCTAACACAGGTAAGATCTCCTGCTAAACAATCCGTAACGCTGGTGTGGAAAGCATGTGCTGCCTAACACTGATTGAAATACTTTGCGTTGTCTCTCGCTAACAGCATTTGACTAAAAACTCCATCTAACTCTGTCGTGTGCCTGTCTTTCTCCCTTCTTTTCCTCTTTCTGTAGCGGGGACTGAAGAACGTATTTGATGAGGCTATCCTAGCCGCTTTAGAGCCCCCTGAAACTCAAAGAAAGAGAAAATGCTGTTTGTTCTGATGTCTTCTTGCATCTTGCTTTGCCTCTCGATCGTCTGCTGCTTACTCATTGTAAAAAAAAATGTCTGTCAATAAAATGACCACGATGCTCTTTTTAACTTTGTGCCCAATAACTTTTTCCCCTTCTGTTCGTGCGTGCTTTCTTTTCAACTTGGCCTAATCACAGTTATCCATGCTGCCTGATACAACAACAGTGCCAATCTTAAGTTCTTCCTTCTTTTGTCAGCACCTCGTGTGCAAGTCTGTGAAACAGGACATGACTGCATTTGTTTTTGTTATTTAAATTGACATTCTGTTATTATCTCAGTATTGAGCTCTTTAGCATCAGTTGTACCCTACAAAGCATTTATGCCACAATCTGTCTCAGACAGCGATAACCTTTTTTTCTACTGCAGCATCAAAATTTTCCACGAGCTTTTGTCTTTACTCAGACAACTTGATCTGAAGTAGTCTTGTATAATGTTATTTGAATAAAGGAAAATTTTGATCGCCCTGCTCCATTTCTACTCAGCCTTCTTTTGCAATTAGTTCCCTGCAGATGTTAATTTGTATTTGGAACACAGCCCTGTTTTGAATATTAATATTTTATTTCCACAGAAAGGATTAAAGAATGTGTTTGATGAGGCAATACTGGCTGCCCTGGAGCCTCCTGAACCTAAGAAAAGACGTAAATGCGTTCTGCTCTAAGTTTCGTCGCAGCCCTCTCCACACCAGTTTCCAAATCTAGGTTAGCAGTACTGAAGAGGTTTGTTGCACAAGCACATTCCAGCGTGTGTTGAGATATTATGAAATGTTTGCATTCTGACTGACTTAACCTAAATACATATTCAATGTGTTGAAGATGACTTTAAGATTAACATTTGATGCTGTTTGAGATGTTTCGATGCCATTGAAAAGGTCTCACATGATGTGAACACGGAATACTTACAATGTTGTGTATAGAGTTCATTTTGCAGAAGTGCTATTCCAAAAGACTTGATTATGAAATGGTATTTTAATATAATTCCTGTTTTATTGATTACCCTGTAAAACACAAACAAGCCGATAATGTTGGGTCAGTGAGTTGCTTCACTTATGTCTTAGTTTATTCTCCTTTTTTTATTTACATTTCAAGTAATTCCCTTACAGTTGTTTTATTTTTACTGTATGTTCAACTGTCGTGCATAAGACTGCGTGTGATTGAAACTGCATCGTCATAGATCTCATATTTTTTCCAGACATTTATGGAATGATACACTTCTCCAAGGGTTAATAAAAAGTTGGTGTATTTTACTCCTTTTTTACATAATTTCATGTTCAATGTCAACACAGCCTCCGGGCGGATCTAAGAAATATTTGACGAAATATGACATATCTAGGCTAGGCTCGATCGTACCTCTAGTTTGCCAAAACATAACCTGATAAATTGACATGTGTCAAAGTAGAGATCCGCAGAAGCTGACAAAGAAATAGGAAAGGTGTGGAGTTCTAAACATAATGTTAACGCCCCATCGGAAGTCACAAACAGCCACTATTAATTAACATGCAAGGAGCACAACAGTTTTCCAGTCATTTATTTTTTTTTGTGACAGATGATAGTTAACAAGAAGGTGATGTGTGTCCTGAATGCTTCTCAAAAGTTGCAGTAAGCCGAACTTCGGAGGAGCAATTCCGCCTATAACCCCAGGCTAATGAACTATTTTGTAAAACCGAACATACTCGCTGCTGAAGTCAGATAGTAACACGTTGTGACAGTTCTTAAAAAATGCTATACATAGTCTGAAACCCTGTGAAGATTTTTGAGTGACTGAACTAGCACTATTTGCATTTGTCTTTTGCTATAACCATGCCTGGATGATGGGCTTGAATTTGATCTGTAAATATAGTGAGTGTAACTCATAACTTATTGACTGAATACAATGTGTGCATTACTGATCCAGAGCTTTAGAGGAGCTGAGGTGACACTGAAATCAAAATAACCAGGACGATGTTGAGAGACTCTTTGGTTTTTTATTCAAATTGACATTAAAGTTGTACTGTATCTTGCTTGTGATAAAGCATCACAATAAACCAGTATTATGAATAAACCTAACTTCAAATACTACATGTTGTTGTCTGACTTGCTGGTTACACATATAAAGGTTATGAACTTGTATACATTTTCCACAGACGATGTGGTGTATTACAAAATTTCAGCATCACAACTAACACAATAAAGAGCAGTGCAAAGAATAGTTTCCCAAGCCTTGTTATATAGTAGTGCTGCGGTGTCACAATAGCATGTATCGACAAAATCTCTTGAAAACTGAGAGGCAAACTTCCTGACTTTTTGTCTTGCCATCATTCTGCACTCACTGATGCTTTCACACAACTGTGTTCTCACCCCACCTCTCAGTGAATATGACTGAGAAGCAAACAAACATAAGAGCCAGATAGTTCACTCTGTTCTGCAAAGCGGCCTTGATACTGTATATAGAATCTTGTCCTAAAATTTCCATGAGCACACGTGGCGTACAAAAAACACCTGACAGAAAACGATCAAGCTCAGACCCAAGTGCACGTTCATTAGAGGTGAGGAATGTTGTTAATCTACTGTTTTCTGAAAGTGCTTATGATATGGCTCTTTTCAAAGGGACGAACTGCACTGGGTTCTCAGGGATCATAATTATAGATGTATAAAAACAAGACACTGCACCCCAAGGCGGCGCCTATCCAGTCCTATGGAAGTGCTCAAATTTTTTTTTCCCCAACTTGTGCAGTATGCAGTGTACTGAATATGTGCAGTAGTGTTTGTCCAGCTGGCCTTGGCTGAAACCAAGGCTGAGCTGCTTTCCTGAGGAGCCAGGCTATAATGACTTTTTGGTATTCAAACAACTAACCTCACTGCAAGATGCCATGAAGGGTTTTAGTAGTATTTTAATTTAAAGGTCTAGTTTGTAGGATTTAGTGGCATCTAGCTGTTAGGTTGCAGAAATGAAACTTCTATGTGCATAAGTAGTGCGTGGGAGTACTATGGTGGCCAAATAAAAATTCAAATGGCCCTATCTTGAGCCAGTGATTGATTTGTCCATTCTGCGCTACTGTAGAACAACATGGCAGTCTCCACAGGCGAGGGCCAACTCCATATGTACATATATGGCTTATTATAGGGTAGCGAAAACGCACGGATTTTTATTTTCAGGTTATTATAAAATATTGAAAGCAATTCTGAATATTATATTCCATTTCTGCCTATAGATGCCCCTAAATCCTACACACTGAACCTTTAAGTAAAACAAATTACATTATTTTTTTACTAATTCAAATTGTCTTTTGGGGTGATTTTATTTAAAACTTTAAATTTCCACTTGTGTTGGGACAAATAACTTGTCAGTTCTGCTGTGTAGCACTGCTTTAACTCACCAAAGTCAGCCATGCTACTATCAATCTACACAGACAGTATGTTTTCTTAAGGTACCACATTGTTTTGAAAATCACTTTTAATAATGTGACGTACAGTATTCATAGCTTTTACCTGAATAAACTCTCCTTCAACATGTAAAATGACTGCAGGTTTTATAAAGGAAGTAAGACTTGGTGCAATTTCCAAAAAACAAGGTGCAATTTTGCAATTTTAGGCAAAGGCAGGAAGCAGGCATTAAATGAATCCCACAGAGCTATGTGTCCATTGCTGGACATATCTCAACACAGCTGTCGGTAACACGAATTCCGTACCATCCTGCCCAGAACTGTGTGTCCTTGCCGCCGTGGGTAAAACGGATGTATCTCACTCCTGGTCCATAGTTCTGGAATACATGGATCACCTGAAAAATACATATCAGTGAGTCTACAGTTGTCCTTGAGGTTTGTACCTTCTCTGAACTTCACCGCAATAATTAATGCGTCATGCTTTGTAGGTACGTACCTGATTCCATTTCTGATCGTTCCACTGCTCAAAGTAAACCGTCTCAGGAGCAAATGTCCGGACAGGGTGCCTTCTTTGATCCAGCAACTCTACACAGATCTCATATTCACTGCCACAGTCCCATCGTGGCGCGTACCTGATAAAACACAGACGCAAAAGCATGTGCACATAGATCAGGGGTCAGCAGTTAGATTCAACCATTTTTTAGGATTGTTTATTGGTGGGCCAATTTTCAGCTTCGGTACACATTCCTATAGGCTTATTTCTTTCAGTAACAGTTACAGCAGCTTCTGTTAATCCTTGTTTGGCAAAAATGACCTGACTCGAGGCATCGACCTGGCCTTAAAATTCCTAAGTAAGGATACGTGGGATGTTCCAGTACCCCAGAGGTATCTCAATCCACTCTGGGGCTTCTTTGGAACAGACTTGGCTCTGAGGCATGGATACAGGACCTCTGGGGGGTGTCCTGCGGTGTCTGGCAACAGGCCATTGGCGGTGCCCTTTTCAGTCCTGTGGGTTGCTAGGTGGCATACTGGCACGTCCCTGTGTTGGTATCTGGGGAATTTGGTGGCCAGGTAGATGTGTTGAGCGCTTCGTCATGTTCTGCGGACCACTCCTGAGTAGTTTTTGCAGTGTGGTTTGGCACACTGTCCTGCTGGGGGGCCACTGCCATCAGGGAGTGCCATTGCAATAGGGATGTGTACTTGGTCTGCAACAGTGTTTGGGTGGGTTGCACGTGTCAAGTGTGATGAGTGTGAGCCTATCCCAGCTGATCCTGGAGAGGTCACCAGACTATCACAGGGCTGACACATAGAGACAGACAACCGTTCACGCTCACATTCACACCTACGGACAATTTAGAGTCACCAGTTAACCTAACCTGCATGACTTTGGACTGTGGGAGGAGGCCGGAGTCCCCCACGCTGGGTTTGAATCCTTGTACTTTGAGGCAACAATGCTAACCACTGCACCACCTTGCTGCCACTAAATTTATTTAGTGGCAGCATCATTTAATTTGATTTTATTTTGACATAGACAATGTTAAATATGGATTTTTTTAAAAAGGTTTTTAAATTAAATTTTGATAAATCTTTTTGGAACATTTGTTTTTTCTTTAAGTATTAAGTTTTTTTTGGTAACTAATGTGGTTTTTAACAGCAAAATAACTGACAGTCAAACCCTGATTGTGTTTGTGACTAATTCAATTTGACATCAATTTAAGAATTAAATTGAGCTGTGAGAGTATTTGATGTGCGTTCTTCTCACCAATCAGATATTTTGATGTCTGGCTGGAAGTGATCCATGAAAGATGCGTTGTACCCTTCCAGCTCCAAATTAATCACCTGAGACTTCCTGCACATTCTGCAGAGGGAAAAACACAAACATGGCTCTAGTTTATACATGATAAAAATTCTGATACTAAAAATGTACCATGTAATTTAATTGCTATATGTTTTCTGGACCACTGCTGGGGAATACTCACATGTAAGAAGTCACAAAGTTTGTCCTGACTGTCTCATTTGGATGCGGCTCCATAACTCCCTCTACTTTCCATTTATCACCACCAGTCTCCAATATCTGCCAGTTCTTCATTTTATCTGTGAAAACAAAGACAGGGGTTGTGAGATCAGCTATTTTGTAGAACTAATTTGTTGCTCAGTCAGAAAATAATGGACTTAAAGGAACGCTTCACTCACAAAATGATCACCTGTATATCAAATGCTCACCCCGTATTACGTTAAATATCGTTAAAAAACTTTGTTTTTCTTGCATGCCTTCACAGTAAATTAAGAATCAAAAAATGGAGGGAGTTTTTGGATGAATTAAAGCAAAAGGCGGCAGCATTTAACAACCACAAAAATAAATTAAAACATCAGTTTACAAACTCTCACACAACTCATGCAGTATAATACAAGTCTCATTTATCCAGCCCATTGGCAGAACTTCCCAAACCCCCATTTTCACTAAAACCTCCGCATGAGTAGCACTCATAGGCATTTGAACTCTGCGTGGGTATTTCATTAAGGAGTTGATCACACAGAAAGTGTTTTAGCAGCTGGAGGCGGCTTTTTGTAATTGCTTTTAATGAGAATGTAACTTTTTGCCCAAGTTGCTTAGCGCCTTGCGTTTCTGGCATTTTTGTCAGAGTGCTCTTAATTCCTCGGGTTGAAAAAACCCACGTAATCACCCCCTTCTTTCCATTGTCCAACTGGACGACTTAAAAGGCGGGCCTTGTGTAGTGGTCATGAAAACAAGTTTATAGTTGGTAAACAATGGAGGACAAACTGTACTTGAAACAGCATGAGGCGAAGCTCCTGGACCAATTGGTGGTACTCCTTGTATTCCACCCTCTTTTTTGGGGGGGGTCTCATGTACCCACTCTGTTTCTCTGTGCCCAACAAACTATTTGCTGACAGCCTCTCACCTTCAACCAGAGCTACAGCAGGTACCCTCTGCCTCAGCATTTTGGGAACTAGATACTAATTACAGTGAAATGGGAACGTTTGGGTGTGAAGGTAATGGGGTGGTTGGCAACAATAAAAAGCCAAAGCAAATTTTTTTTTACTAGTGGCATTCAATTTTTTTGCAACCTGCAAGACACGTTCTGTGTGATCGGGGCCTTACTGATGTACAAATGATCATTGGTCAGTGGCTTCTTACTTTCTCCTCTTGGATTCTTGAGAAGATTCCTTCTCTTCTTGCACAAGAAGTAAAACAATCTCCAGTCTTCAGGTATTCTGGAGGCATCGCGGAGGCGATATCCTTCTCTTCTGCATCTCTCTTTCCACAGGGACTCACTGTCAGCCACTTCTTTCCACTGATGGCACACTAACCGACAAACACGAACCACCTGATGGGGAGGAAGACTCAGGAAGATCTCCTCCAGGACCTCTAGGGGAACATCGAACAGCTGAAAAGAAAACAGACAGGACACAGATTAAGATCAAACTCTAGATAATCTGTTTAGTTTTCAAGCTTTGGACTGATGCCCCCTCACTGCTTATATAATCACAGAAATTAAACTAACACAATCGACATTTTGTCTCAGTGTGTCAGTGAAGATTCTCAGCTATCCAGGTCATGGCATTCAGAAGTGTTATACTGTTGGCAACTGGACTTGCTTGACTTTCTTGAAGACGTTTCTTTTGTGTTAAAACGACTTAACGCCCATTCTTACCTGGACCCATCAAACACTAACAGCACAAAAGATAGTCCGGTGGGTTAATGACTCACATGTAACCTTAACGACTGTGACACACAGAGCTCACATGTGACCTCAACTCTATAAGAGTTCACACCCACACAGAGTTTAAAGCCTGTGACTCCGCACCAGTCAGTTCGAGCTAAAGAAGCCTCTTCAGTGAGAGGTGAAACATCTTCAAGAAACTCAAGCAAATCCAAGTGCCTACGACATAGCACTTAAGATCATTTTGACTCAGTTATACTCAAACATTTATGCATTATTTTTATTGTTTTACAAAAAGAAAAAAAAGACAAACCTAATGACAACAGGCAGGGAAATCATAGGTGAAGGTGAAATGCTTAAAAAACGTAAAACAGAAAATGAGAAGAAGCAAGATTATATTGTAGTATCACGGATAATTTATCCTTATGTCCATGATAGTCTTTTGAGATCCCAAAGGTCCTTATGATCCTTGACGTTTTTTAGTGGCATGTCCCAGAGAAAAAGTCAACTGTTCCATACTATAAATTTCCTTCTCTATGTCTATCCATTCAGAGGTTGTTGGAGACTCTTTATTCAGCCATTTCCTGGTTATTGCCTTTTTACAACCTGCTAATAGTGTTTGTAATAAATATCTGTCCTGCTTTGTTCACCCAGTTGGCACATTTCCCAAATACATTACACTGAAGTTAAAATCCAGCTCTAAACTCATTGTTAATCTAATCTCTGTACTCTACCCAGTATGAAGGACTTTTAGGACACTGCCACTCCCAAAGATAGAGCAAAGATTGCTTTGTGATTTTACACAAACATTTAAAGCAGAAAATTATAGAATTAAACATAAGCTTAAAAGAACAACACATTAAGTTGTAGAAAATACTTTGTTGCT
>JAPZEB010000002.1:26152601-26165123 GCA_029783705.1 Chaetodon striatus
AATACATTGTTATTATATTGATATTGTGATGTACGACTAGATTTTATTTCAGGTTTTGGATGCTGTAATATCATAGTTGTTGTATTTTCCTATTTCAAAGGCTGCATTACAGTAAAGCATACTTGCCGACCTTGAAATCTCAACAATAGGGAGAATTTTAAAACCTACGTGAGTTTGAGAAAGGCTCACTCACAAAAATTTCAAACACCTTTTTCTCCTGCCTTTTGGTGACTTTTAAAGAATGAAAGGTACAAAATAATAACTACACTGCATCAGCATTTTATGTTAAATACATTTAAAGGTTCATGACCCTAGCACTCCAACAGGCTGTAGGCTTGGCCCCCACTAGGCAACCACAGCTGGCTTTCCTCCCTGGCCCACACACCCCTGGGTCCTGGATGCCTAAGAAGGCGGAATGGGAGACTCATGGTCTCTGGAAGACAGCTGGGTACCCCACTGTGGCAGAGGAGGATAAGCCGGGGGTCTCCCCCAACCCTTGAGGCACACATCAAACCCCCACTAGAGTATCCCTTCGAATGTACGCACATGTAACACAGACAGTAGGGGTGGAGGAAAACAATCAATACAGCAGCATAGTGTGGCGATACTTTGCGCAGCAGTATTGTATCGATGCATGAATGCCAAGTATTGATTATTTTTGTTAAAGAAATTAGTAATATTGAAAATACAAATTAAGCTTTTGGTAACCTACTAAATTAATACAATCAATTGCTTTTTCAGTCCACTAGATAGATGTTGCTGCAATAAAAATGACTGGAGTTTTTCCTTAATTTGCAGTTAAAAAAGGTAATAAATCGCAATATTCACAACATTTAAATTCACATAATATTGTATCGTGGCTTTAGTATCGTGATAATATTGTATCGGGGGGCCAATGGTGATCCCCACCCCTCGCGGTCAGCATGAAGTGTCCACTGGCAGTGGCGCCTGTCTCATGCAGAGCCGAAGGATTGGAAAAGTGCGGGGTAAGCACCAGCAGGTAGGAAACAGTACGCTTTCAGAGTCACAGGGCTTAAACATGCTGTACAGTGCCAGAGACAGTCCGTTCAAAATGAAAAGGAAAAAAAAAAGGTGTGAAATTGGACATAAACTGGGAAAAAAACTGAAGAACTGTGACCTTGGGAGGAAACTGGGAGAGGCCAATGAAGGGCAAGAGTCTCTCGGGGAAAAGGCAAGTATGCAGTAAGTGATGTGATTATCTGAACTTAATAGACGGCTCTAGTTGTTCTATTATTTGCCTTTACCCACTGAGTCATTACATCGACATTACAGACGATTTTTTATCAAAAATATTACTGTAATTATTTTGTGAAAACACCAATTGTCGCCCCTACTATATGGTTGCAAAAACATCAAGATATTTGGACAAGAATATTGTGATAATTTATTTTTCTCCATACTGCTCAGCATTAGTTTGAGGTCAGCAACAATCAAAAAAGCATCAACATATTTCACCTTAAATGCAAGAATGTAACAGAATCAAGTGGTTTCATAGCCTGCTTAAAAAACATTATTCCCGGGATAAGCTCATCTCTTAAATATTACTGATCTTACCCAATCTAGACTCCTCCGTTTCAATAATCCTGCGCACAGACTCCTGCATGAGTAAGACCTTTAGAGATGAAAAAGGCACACAGAGAGGGAGGAAAGGAGACAGACACAAACAATGAGATTTCACATCATGTGGATTATACTAATGAATTTCACTAAGACTTTGCATCTTATCTAATCCCATCTCAGCCCCTTTTGTCTGACTGGTGCGGGGACTTGTAATATTTCATGACAGTCACCCACGATACCTGCATCTCTTAAAACGCTGGACCACGACGTAAGATTGGTACCTCAGTCACATGTAAGCCTGTAAAATACTCACAGCAGCCTCCGCCTCCTGTTTCTTCCTGGCTATATTCGAGGCCGAGCTCTCCCGCTGCTTCTCCAAGTCTCTGGTGAGTTGAAGGATAAATGGAGAAATGGAATGAGCTCATAAAATCTGGCCATAATAATACATGCGGTGCTACTTCCAATAACATTTCTTGCATGAAACAACCAACTTTAAAGTGAAGGTTTCTTACTGTTCCTTCTGGGCCCGCACATAGGGCCGAATAATAAGCTGCTGGATGGCGAGGTAGAAAACCAGTGGTCCAACTGTGGCGTAAAATACAGCACTTGGCAGGAGTTGGTCGGTCAGGTGAATGGGGAAGAAATATGTCTGGCTGGCTCTGTTTAGTCTGCAGAGAGAGAAATGGTTTCATTATTTATATCTGAGCGGCCACTAACTGGCTGCTAAATTGGTTACTCCATGTAATATTTGTGAGAATTTCTGTCTAAAATTGGCTGAAAACTAAGGCCACATTCAAAAATAATAAGCATGCTCTCAGCTGCATACAGCTATATGCTTAAAAATGGCAAAGGGAAAATGTGTGCCATACTCTGGGCTAGAGAGGACAGTTAGAGAACTATCCCAAAATAACAACAGATACATGTATATGCACAAGCTTTTAAACTCATATCCCAACACCAACTACTATCTCAGCGGGACCAATCCTGTGTTTACATCCTCAAAGATAAAACCCCCAGCGCAGGCACAACTTGTAGAAAATTCATTGGACTGGCTGGCATGATGTCACGTCTTGATTCCTACGGGTGCCATGGCAACAGCGCTGCGAGTAAAACCCTCTGGAACCTGCATCAAACGGGAAACTGGAGCAAAGAGGTGCGCTTACTTGATCTTGAGGGAGACACCTTGGGGCACTCCCACGCTGACTGTGGCCCCCAGGACACTGTGTCGACTGATCTTCCTCTCAGCACCGTACTCCACCACAGTCCCAAAGAAACCTGATCTGTAACATAAAGACAGAGTCAATATCTCTCTACCTGCAGTCAAAGTTTACTTGAATTTGAGCTGTCAGTTCTTGCACAGACACTACTATGCAGACATTGATCATCTCGTTATAATGCAGTGTTCCTCTGGGAAACCTTGGGTCCTGGTACTGAAATGGGTGCCACTTGACACGCACTTCTCATCCAAACACTGTTGCAGAACAAGTACACTCCCTCGTGGTAATGACACTCCCTGATGGCACCTCAGCAGGAAGACATACCACGCTGCAAAAACTGCTCAGGAATGGCCAGAGGAAACAAAGAGCTCAAGGCATTAACCTGGCCTACAATTCCCCAGATCTCAATCCCATCAAGCATCCGAGGGACGTGCCAGTACCCCACCTCACAACCCACAGAACTCAAAGGTTCCCCCGCCAACGGCCTTGTGGCAGACAACACAGGACATCCCCAGACCCCATCATGGATCAGACTTGGCTCTGAAGCATGGAAACAAGACCTCTGGGGTACCAGCACGTCCCATAGATGTTCGATCATTTGGGATCTGGGGAATTTGGAGGCCATAGTGACACCTTGAGCTCTTTGTCACATTACTTGGGTCATTTCTGAGCAGTTTTTGTGATGAGGCATGGTGCATCGTCCTGCTGGGCGGGGCCACTGGCATCAGGGAGTGCTGTTGCCATGAAGGGGTGTACTTGATCTGCATTGGTGTTTAGGTTTGTGACATTCACATGAATGCTGGGCCCAAGGTTTCCCAGCAGAACATTGCATTGTAATATCATGATTAGTGTTATTCACTTCACCTGTCAGAGGTTTTAATGTTGTGGCTGGCTGGTGTATATTTAAATGGCTATAAATTTGAGTTGTACAAACAGATTGATACTTAACAAATCTAACTACAACAGGGGTCTCAAAATTAATTTATACCATATTGCACTTTGACAACATACTTTACGGAGCCCTTGATCTTTGTCTGGTCATCATCCTGGAACTTGTACTGGTAACTCATCATCATAAACGTGTGAGGAATGCCAAGCTGCAGAAACAAAAGGTAAATGATCATTTTGGCACAACGCTGACAAGCAACTGTTGATTTACGTCTTGGCTAACATTAAAATCATGTGGCTGCTAACCTGCATTGCGAAGGTGAAATGGCTGCTCTTGGTGTCCCTGACTATGCTGGTGTTCATAGAGGACTGGACGCCCCAGCGCCACTGCAGATAGCCCATAGTGTTCTTGTCTAGGTGGCGGGCCAGCACCGTGGTAAAAGCGGGACGCACGCCTCGGGATGAAAACTGGAGCCCACACTGAGCGGTCACAAAGCTGAGATAAAAGAAATAAAAAAGTCACCGGATTGTTCATGTTGTAGTAAAAAAAAAAAAAATTGATTTCTTTTCTCCTGTATTTCAACACATACAATCGAGGCGTCAGGTTTCGGAAAATCTTCATTCCAAAGAGAGGTCCATGTGTGTCTCCTGCACCAAGCTCCACCTGCACACACACACACACACACACACAACAGATCACATTTCACATCTTAAAATGTCCCTCCATGTTGTACCACCCACGCAGACAGGAGTGGCACAAACAAAGTGTGCCATTTATAGTATACATCACAAAATGGGTCTGTGTGTGTGTGGTGCCCAGTTGGAATGCAGCATACCTCTCCCCACCCCTTGGCTGAGGTGACTCTTCTCAAGGCCAAGTTAATGGTGCCCCCTCCATTTCCATTGTGGGTTGACAAGGAGCCAGACAAAATGGCTGTGTCTTTTGTGGTGAGAGGAGCCTGCAGGGAGAACACATAAAAACAATACGTCCTTAAATAAGAACTAATACCCAAATCTTCCAATAATAACTCTCATATATTTAAAGGAGCAGCGTAGGATTTAGTGCAGGACCTGGTTCCTCTATAGATATAAATGACTCATTATAAGGTAACGACTATTCATTTTTTCAAATGATTATACACTAATGAAAACATACTTATTATATTATATTTCAAGTCTGCCAATATATCCCTGAAATCTTACACACTTGACCTTAAATTGCAGCTACAGCTGTTTTAACCCAATAGATATCATAGCAAATGCCACCTAAAACTTCATGTAGACTCTGGAGCAACCCATTACCTCTATTGATTGTGATATATGCATCTTGTTGATTTCCACATGTGGGACTCCCCCTCCAGCCATATCCTCATAGTCCTCCTCATACTGGTCAAACAGGTCTGTGGCATCGATACCCACACTAATCATTCCCTGCAAATAACAGGTTCAGAGATTAATACTGTTTTAATGAATGATGTATATAATATGCACAAGACGGCTAATGCCTCTTTAGGTTACTGTCAGTTCAGTGTGAGGCTTGTTATCTTCCCTTGAACATACCTTTGGGTTGGTCCTTTGCTGAAGCCTCCTCTCTTCCCGCTCCTTCTGAAGGCGCTCATACTCTTCTCGGATCTCGGCAGGGGTTCTTTTTCTTTCCACCACCTGGAGAAAAAAGATATGATTTGAATGCAAAGCAAACGGTGGATCGGCTGCTTCACAGGCTGCAGATAAAGAGTTACAGTGAAAAAAATTTCACCAGGATTTCACCACCCTATATGTTTTCCTCCTGTGAAATTATTTAGAAGTTTCACATTTTGTACTGTCGAGCATCTATGGTTTTATTAAACATAGATGAAGCAAAACAAGTAGTATTTCCAGCAGGTTAAATGAGGCAATGTAATACAGGGCAGGGGGGTCCTGTGGTAAGAATGCCAACTACCACAACATTGTGCTTATGTACACTATGGCTGACACTTGAATTTTATTCTTCCATGGGTAAGTTATACTCAAGTACAAACTCTAAAGGGTGAACAATAATGAGAAAAAAGTATTCAAGTCATTCATTTGACGCTCTTCTCTTGATGTTTCCATTGGAACACTACAGATTCAATTTCAATAACACAGTTTTAAAAACATAATGAATTTTTAAGTTTCAATTTTATACAAAATTTGTAAAGCTAACTTTCTGTGAAATCAATATGGTCCAAAACCACATGGTGAAAATATAAATTCAGCTGAAAGTTAAAATTTGAAATTCTGTTCAAGGCCTTCCTAGATGTGTCAAATCAAAAACATACTGATCCCTTTAAGGTATACTATGCAGGACTGTCAGTTACAGTTTGTTAACACACTTGCCAGGGAAAGTGAAAGTAAAAGCCAACCCCAGATTCACTCTCATTTAGCGTTTCACCTCGCTATATTTGCATTTTTCTGTAGCTGTGTCTCTGGGATCCCTGCTGTTTCTAGTCTGGCGCCTGGTCACTATCTCCTTATAAAGCCCCGACCTTACCTGCGGGTTGTGTGGGTACACATCCATAAATATCCCAAACACAGAAAATAAGAAGAAAATAAGAAAATATAGACAGAGGGCAGAGTCTCTGCAGAAAAATACACTGACACACACTTCTATTGGGTCATAAGTGATGATTGAGAGAGATTACTTCTTTATGAGTCTATACATCGTTTTTTTTAGGAAAATCCTGCATTGTAAATCTTTAAAGGTACCAAACCTGAACAAATGTTCCATCCAAACTAAATCTTAAAAGCCCTCCAAGGAGAAGGATGCTAAGAAAGTATATCCTTTTTCTGCAAATCTTGGTTCTATCAAAAAGCAGCAAACCATGGATGCAAATGCAAACACACTACACTGACTGCTCTGATAAAGGCAAGATGGCTGAAAACATTTGGTTGAGTGAATAAAGCATGGTGTACTGAAGAGGAGTTGTGCAACATTTTTTATTCTGATGCATTCTGGCATTGACCCTCACACTGTGTATGCATTAGATATTACTAATGCAAATGCAAACCAAATTCTTCAAATAGATTTTTTTCTGTCACATGACTTTGGCCATGTTTGCACTTGGCTAGCAATACACATATGACATTAATGGTGAAGTAAACTTACGATGTCTTTAAAAATGTATGAGGTAAGCTTGAGAATCATGGTTGTGAAATTCAGAACTCAACAGAGCTACTCCCACGAGGACCTACTCAACTCTCCTGACAGTACTGTGCCTCTGAGGTGCGTCATTGTGTTGTTGGAGTTTAATAAATAATGGACTGTCAATCAACACAATGGCTATTGTTTCTAACTGCATGTGTTGGCGTGTTTAGGAATTACTGGCCATAACAGTCACAAATGGACTTACCTCCCATCCTTCAACGTCAAGTCCTCTCTTGCCATAGATATCATAGATGGCTCGAGCCTGAGGGTCACTAAGCACTAAAAAGACATGGATAGCAACCAATAATATTAACCATTGTAACAGTTTGTTAATATTTCTAAATAGTGTAATATTGATCACATGATCAAAGCTTTTTCTCACCTTCATAAGCTTCATGTACAAGGTTAAAAAGCTGTTCTGCTTGACGCTTTAGTTCAGGGTCCCGGTGTTTGTCTGGATGATACAGCATGCATAATCGCCTGTATGCTGCCTTCAGCTCTTCCTGCGTGGCCTGAAACACAACATTGAAATGGAGAAAATGTGATAGAGGCAATTTGTGGAGAAACCTGATCGACAACAAACAAAACAGCAAAGGAATGTTGCTGCAGCTAAACTTCCTTGCATCCAACTTAATTTACTGATCATCCCACACTTGTCTGGCCTTCATAAAGTCTTCCAATCCTGCTGTAATGCCATACAGGATTTAGATGACTTGTGACAAAAAATGCAAACAGTAACTGCTGCTTAAAAGTCAGAATATATTACTTATGAAGCACTGTTCGAAACAAAGTAGCACAGTGCTTTGCATGGCTGGACCCAGATTTAAAACAATGCAGGATTTAGGCATGGAGAATGTTTCCATTTGACGAAATGCTGCAGCAATTAAAAACATGGACTCTTACTTGTCTTGTTTCACTAAGTGTACACATCATGTAGCTTCAAAGAAAATCTGCATGGGTTTGACAGGTCTAGGAAACACATTATATTAGATTGCTGTGCGATAGACTATAGTACAAATAGTATGGGCCAAATAATCATGGTTGTGAATCAGTACTCACATTCATGTAAGTTTCACTTTTAAAATCCCTGACATTTTTTTTTGTTTTCAGCACATTGCACAAAGGGTTAAATATATATATTTTTTAGATTTATTCTAAAATAAAGGCATCTTATCCAAACATTTTGTCTATATGCTACCTTTCCATGCCCACCTACTTGAAAATAAGCTAATACATGACCTATGTTGTAGCATGTTTAGTCGCTTGGAACAGCATGTCCTGTGCCACAAGTTATTTTTGTTTTCTAAAATCCCACTTTGCATATGAACAGCCATGAAAAGTTGTGAAGACCGAAAGCGTCTGATGTCCACACATTAGGTAAGACATTTATACTGTAATCGGATCAGCTGTACGTGTTTCATTATGAAACCCTGCAGTAAAGTTTTAGCATAAGCTAACTTAGTTAGCACTGCAAACAGTCCCAGAGATCATGAACTAATAGTAACTGTCAGTTTGTTATCATTAGCTCCCACTTTACCGCGATAACACACGACTCTGTATCTTTCCTCAACTCCTGACAGCTCCTGTTGGCAAAGTCGTAACCTCACAACCTGTTGTATGTCTTGTAAAGTATCCAGCCGAGAAGTCACAGCACAGAAATCAATGTCGAGGGTCACAAGCTAGCTACCTAGCTAACGTTACATGTGATTGTGCGGGTAACCGTTAAATATCCGCCGGAGAGCGTTTATAGAGTGACTGCTACATGCACGCGCACACACATCTATTCAGATCACAATTCTTTCATGTACCTCTCGTCTGACATTTAGCAGGGAATAATAATCATCATTTAGGATCTCATCATCGTCCAAGGCAGACGCCATGTTTACACCCGGTCATCTCTTCTTCGTGACATTTACGTCGCTCAAAGACTTCTCCGCGCGCTCCGGCGCCCCCTTGTGTTCGGGATGAATTAAAAACCGCAGCAGCTGTATTCACATGCTTGTTCATGGTGTGTTTAATGTGTTTTTTTTATATTTTAAGTTTAAATTTTTCAGTTATTCATCGTTACTAGAGATTTTATGATAATGGCGCTGAGAAATGAAATTGCAAGCGATCTGTAAAAAAAAAAAAGTAGCTTCATACAGCAGAGTGTTTTAATCTCAAATTCCCAAAATGTTTAATTTATTTTAATATCATTATTATTTAGCCAGTGCAGCCAGGTCACTTCATTTTCTATTCAGAAAAACACTCACTTGAATATAGAATTACATTTTCAATGCAAAGCAATTCATACTGAAGATAGGTGCATATATGCCTGACTCTAGCTCTGAAAGGATAGCCTAATATTTGCATCCTATCCACCAAGGAACAATTAAGGCAAAGGGGTGAGAAAATCACTTCACTGCACTGGGTCTTTCATTAGTTCATTATTACTTTCCTTGCAATAACAACAAGCCGTTGACTGTATAGGCGCGCGAGCAGGCAGGCAGCAGAGGAGCTGTCCTTTCAGCACCACCACCTCAAACTATACCCTGCATTTCAGCACCGACGGCCACCAGCCCGTTAATGCAGGATGAAGGCTGTCCTTAAGTGCTTTAGTTGACGCGAGTGCCAAAAGCACAGTCTATTAAGCACAATGATCTGTAATTAGATTGCCTGTGGTCATTTAACGTAGCCATACTATTGTCAAGCCTATGTAACTGCGACATAATGATGGAAGTTGAAAACCTTGACAACATGGTGAACCGAATTAAAGTAACAGTGTTCGTAGTGGTTTTCACATCTGTGCGCCACACCGACCCCCCAGTAACCTACCTGACAGAACTGGTCAGATGGGCTCCACCAGCAGCCCCCAATGGTGGGATCTCCTGGTAATCTCTGCAGCCTTCAGTATGGTGCCACTGTCTGAAATCAGTTAGACATGTGTAAGGGAACAAACCTGACCGCAGGCTCTCAAATGTAAACTGACATCTGGACACTTGACTGATAGACTGTGCAGACTGTTAGTACTGTTTGATATGTCTGTAATGTTTTATTGTTTGTTTTTAATAGGCTGTATGCATAGAGGGAGAATGAAACAATGGCCCCCCTGGGCACAGATATGCAAAAGGCCCCTACACCTCTCCTACATAAAAACAAGAGGCACATACTTTGTGGTGGTTTGCATCTTTTTATTGTCATTATGCATCTTTTTGTGGATTTGTGTCTCTTCATAATCATTTTGTGCCTCCTCGTGGTTATTTTACGTCTCTTTGTGGTTGTTCTGTGCCTTTTTGCAGTTGTTTCGGTCTTTCTGAGGTAATTTTGCGTCTTTTTTTGGTCGTTTTGTGTCTCTTTGCAGTCATTTTGTGTCTCATTGTGGTTGTTTTGTGTCTCTTCATAGTCATGTTGTGTCTCCTTATGGTAGTTTTGTGTCTCTTTGGGGTTATTTTGTGTCTCTTCATAGTCATTTTGTGCCTTCTTGTGGTTGTTTTTTGTTTCTCTTTGTAGTCATTTTTGGCTCCTTATGGTCTTTTTGTGGTTATTTTGTGTCTCTTTGTGGTTATTGTGTTTGTCCTTGTGGTTGTTTTGTGTCTCTACGGGGTTATTTTGTGACTCTTTGTAGTCGTTTGTGTCTTCTTGTGTCTCCTCATGGTTGTTTTGTGTCTTTTTTGCTGATGTATAGCTCACTGGGGTAATTTAATGTCTTAATGAGGTAATTCCGTGTCATTTTTTGGCCATTTTGTGTCTCTTTGTGGTTATTTTGTACATTTTTGTAGTCATTTGTGTCTCCTTGTAGTTGTTTTGCCCATTTTTGCAGTTGTCCTGCATCCCTCTGCAGTTCCTTAACATCTTTTTGTAGTTTATTTGTAGTGATTTTGAGTCTCTTCCTGGTCAGACATGTTAATGTGAGTGACATCTTGCTGGTGAAGTCCAGGGGGGACCCATGACACTTTGGGCCCCTGGGCCAGTGCCTGGTAAGCCTATTCAGTGATCCATCCATGGCTATATGTACCCAGGATCCCCTGGGAACCATACTTGATACTGAGTGGATTAAACACAACAAAACCCATCTTAAAATTATAACAGGACATAAACAAATGAACACTTATTTGAGTTATGAGTGTCCAAAAATTACATTTTGTCTCTGTTTTTCTGATATCATTTGAAACAGGTAAGAGCTCAATTATGAGTTTAGAGATATGTTTAAATGAAACTTAATAAAGGCCATTAAACAGTTGAGCCCAATATCAACGCATTGAATGGAGTTTTTAGTCTTTCAGGGATGACGTTGTTCATTCAGTGTAAATCAACTTAAGTGGGACGGCTCAAAGACAAACATTTAATATTCACAATCTAATGAGTTTAAATTAAAAGACGTAGCCTCACCTACAGAGCGTTAAGTTATATATTTTTAATATGAAAACGCGTCACCATCTTTAAACAAAAGCGTCATGCCAGGACCTGCAGCGCCTCTGAGCTGTTTTAAATTCACTGGGAAGAAAAAAACCCGGCTGGTGGTGTCAAGGTGAGGGGAGATGTGTTTTTCATCCCGGAGCCTCTCTGTCAGTCACCGCCTCGCAGCCAATGGTAAGTTCGCCTCGGTCGGACCGACTCGCCGCTTGCTCCTCCAGTCCCTCCTCGTGCTGTCCTCGCCGTGCACGCGCGTGGTACCCACGGTCGTGAGGAGGAGGAGGATGTTGCGCGTGAAGGGGAAATGGCTGCCGAAAACAAGCCGGAAGGTAAGAGAAATATAATGGGATTAATTTACTAGTATGACCGCTGTGTGATTTTAGAACAGTTGCAACTCCGCGCGGAGACGACACACGCGCGAGGACAAGTGGAGAAATTTTCGGTAGAAAACGGCTCCGCTATTTTTTTCCTCCGAATAGGCAGCTAAAACGTGGAGACATCACCTAGCCAGCTAATATTAGCTTGCATTCTAGCCAGCTACTATTCCCATCGTAGCCCACATTTAAAGCACGCCACGGGGACAAATAGTCAGCGTGGTAAAAAGTAACGCGTTTACCGTTTATTTCGCTCCGGATTCTTGTCAAATGACGGCCATTTCAAGTTGTTAACAACAAGGCTAAGTTAATGACAACATGTCATTGGCATCGACTAACTTCTTCCCTTATTACCCAGCTTTAAAAAGCGGCTTGGTTGTGTTAGTTTATCTGTCAATACGGCTCTCTCCTGCAGCCGCTATTTGCTGCTTCTTTTAAAGGCACTCTAATAATAATTTAGACCTCTGTTTTAAAACGTATCAGTCTAGTTTTTATTATTATTTTCATTTCCCCGTCTTGGAAAGAGGGTCGTTTAGTTCCCCCCTTCCTTGAAGCGCGAGGGGTTTCTTTGCCATAATAGTGCTCGCGACTCAGAAGTGATGTATTTCTTTTTTTTTTTTTAAATGAGCAGATATTATGTTTTACAAATGCCAATTATAGCCCACTACTTGGCCTATATTTGGTTTGAGACACACGGGCATCAAAACGTTGTAATGCCCGCTCCGCTTGCAATACCCTATCGCACTTGAAATGAAATGCCATCACACCAGAGGAAACAGGGAGGATGGAGAGTAGGGTTTCCAGCAGCCTGCTCATTACACTACTTTACACATAGGACAGAAATGATGACTTTTTCCCTCAGCTTATTTCACACGGCTCACTAACTTAAAATTAAACGCACTAGACT
>JAPZEB010000002.1:26182347-26192712 GCA_029783705.1 Chaetodon striatus
ACAAAATGTATTTTGTTAAATTATATCTTACATTTCCTATCTTCAGGAACGTTTGTGAGCATCTTACCATTTTTATAATTTCAAAATTTTAGCCTTATCACTTTTTCTCCCTAGTATATGTAATTCATCGCCACTGGGCTTTGTATGGATAGTCGGACTTTTAATCATGATGTATGTGCTTTGGTCAAACAGAAGACTAAAACGCAACATAAACAAAAACTTCCTCTCTTTTCCTCTGTCTTCACATTTAAACAGAGACAGTCGTAATGTGTCTATCTCATCTTGCAGTTTATGTTTGCTTTGGATTTGCCAGTGCTCATTCTGAAAGGAAACCCTGTTGGGCATGTATCGAAGGTTAAAGTCAATTGCATGTTGAGTCTTATTCACAAACCTTCACTGCTGCTGTATTTAGCAAGCATTATGATGAGGGGGCTCTTGATGTGAACGTAAACAGTGTTTAACATTGGTGCTGTGAAAGCTCAAGGTGTCTCGCATTTCACATTTGCATCACATTAGGGAAGATAACGCACCACTTTACATTTTCTCGCTTGAAAATCAAATCCAAAAACGTTTTGCTTTTGTTAAAAGATGTAACAGATGCCCTTTGCTATGATTTTTCTTTTATTTTCCTTAAAGGCTCAAAGGATGTTTGAATTATTTTTTAGCACGAAATCATTGACTTAATAGAAATGTTGTTTTGTTTGATGTTTGTGGTGTTTCACGGGTTAAAAAATGTGTTTTATAAATGAAAGTGAAGTCTCCTGGAAAAGCAAACTCCAGAATTACTTACGGCTGCCTAAATCTTAATCTACTACAGCCATGTGGTAAACACATATTATTTCTCTGGTGTTTTATATAGTAATTTTCTAAATGCAAAAAGAAATTGGTATACATCCAGAAACGGTCTTCGTCATAAATATATGCACGTAGTGTGTGACTTGCTCTTGGCCTTTATGCCTTCATTGGACAGGACAGAGTGAAATGGGGAGAGAGAGTGAGAGTGGGGGATTGACATGCAGCAAAGGGCTGCAGGCCAGAATCGAACCCACGACCACTGTGACTAGGCAGCACCTCTATACATGGGGCACAGGCACTATCCACTAAGCTAGTGACACCCTGTACATGACCTTTTCAGGTGGGATTGTGTGAGGTACTTATCCATCATCAGTGTATTACCCCGTAGATGTCTGTCGGCACACCCTCAGTTTGGAGAATCAGGCTGGAGCACCACCACAGAAGCTCAGAAATGTGCTGCTGTGGACGGGGGCAGAAACAAAACATATTTTGGCCACCTACAAAAATCAATATCAGTTAAGGTGGACTGTATATTTTCTCTTCTTTATCTTGCCGTCTGACATTGATTGTTAACATGGAAGTGAAGCCATTTTATCGCTCTCGTCAAAGCCAGACTTTAAGAAAAACAATAATTTAATATCGCTAAACACAGGAGCTGCTGGTCTACCACTGCCTCAATCAGTTTGTTTGTATGTGTTCTTGTGTGACTTTGGGGTTTAAAAGGATTGGCTCATTTTCACCAAAGTCACACATAATATAAGCAAAATAAGTGATCGAGGTAGTAGTAGACCAGCAACTCCCACGTTAAGTGAACTTAAATTACCGCTTTTGTCAATGGAGTCTGATGCTTTGATGAGAGCATAGGTGGAGAACTAAAGCTGGTAACGGCTTCCTCGTTGGAAAGGGTTGTCTGTGGCAAGTTAAAGCTGTAAAAATATTCTCAATATAGCGTACACTTAAATTCTTTTTGATTATTGTTTAGGTGGGACTTTTTTTAGGTGGCTAAAATATGTTTTCCTACTGCCCCTGTCCACAGCAGCACATTTCTTAGCTTCTGTGGCGGCACTCCTGTCTGCTTCTCCAGACTGGGGGCATCCCAACCGACATCTACTGTATGTAATGCATTGACCGTGGATAAGTACCTCATACAACCCCACTTCAAAAGATCCACACTATCCTTTCAAGTCTTAAACATGATACTGTATTTCCCCTAACAGGGACTTACTGTATGTTGCTTCATTTGCCTCAGAACTCATTTGCAAACCTGCTCTTCTTCTCAGGGGACAGGTTGATGAGTTCATCTCTTTTGTTTCCACTGATGATAGATAGGAAAACTGGTTGTTCTGTTCCAAGAATAACTGGTAGTAATTAGCCCTAAATACACACCATGACAAATCTTAAAACCAATATGCAAAAATCAACCATCCATGCTTTTGATTAACACATTGTGACCATATAAATATAGTCATCTGCAGTGATGAAAGTTAATTGACTGAAAAACAACCAGATGATAAGGCACCAGACAGGCTCGTTTCTAAGGAACAGGATATTCAAAAAGACAATCTGTCATTGACATGCAGTTAAATATTATTTTGCGTCGACTTCATGTAGCCAATATATTTTAGAAAATAGATGAAGGGTTTCATTTATCTGTGGTAAAGATGTGGATCTGTAGAAGCAGACAAAATTACTGAGGTGATTACCGCAGCAAGAAACACACATGTCCTTACACTGTACATCAATTGCAGGCTCCATCCAAGTCTCCATCTGTCATATCTTTGCTCACTAGCACGGCCCTAGTTATGAAAAAAATGTATAACGCTTGTGTGTTTCTAATTGGCTGATGTTGTAACTTGTTTGCCCTGTCTGACCTGCATTGTGCTGCTAGCAGTCTAAATTAATTAACATGACTTTGAAATTGATCTCAAAATGTAAGTCTAAGCATTTGCTGGGGATAAATGCTGTCGGCTATAGTTGTTAGCATGTCTTGTCATTTATTACCAAATTTAATCATAACAGACATATTTCAGCAATAGCACCGCGTTGTTGTGTTATTGGGCTGCAGATTCTGCTCTGGATGTTTGGTGGGCTGATAGCACATTTGGAAGGATTGGCAAAAGGAAAAAAAAAAAGAGACGGCTCCGGTGGTGTTTTGGTATGCATGCCAGTAGTGTTTTCCAGGGTTGAAGAGAGCAAGGCGACCTTTCCTAAAATCAAGGGCATTTCTTTTTTGTGCAGACCATGCAAATCAGAGTGTTTGTGCCTCATTGGTAGCAGACAGGCAGGAAGGGAGGGATCAGAGAGGCTCTTGTCGGTGCAATTGTGTGACTCTTAGTGAAAGTGACACCTCATCAATTCTGTGCATATTTCTGGCACTAGCTCAGCATGCTTAATGCGCTAATTTCCCACTTTTTACGTTTAAGGAATCTCAGACGTCTGGTAGGTTAGAGCTGCTAATGTTCTTTTGATATTATATATTTTGCCCATGCAGTCTGGGTGCTTTATGCTTGAAAACTACTGTTTGTTGATGTGGTGGGCTTTCAGGTAAGATAATATGGACTCTCCAGCAGACATATCAGATGTCTGTTTTCATTTGCATAATAGATACATCAGATGTATTAGGCAGTAATTGGTTTCTTTTTTAATCAAAGCTGGGGCAGGCAGAAATCTGAAAATACAGGGGGGGAAAAGGCAGAATTTTAAAAAATACACCCTCGTTCTGCAGCTAGCCCCTCCCCCCTCTCTGTCCTAAGCCCCCCCCCACCAAATAACTATGGGCATATGTACATGCTTCATACAGTAAACCAGTGTTTCCCATACATTGATTTATTTAATTCTCTTTCATTATGTAGGAGCAGGCAGTGCATTCACGCCCTCTGTTGTCCCCTGCTCTCTCTTTCAGTTCATTAGACCTCAAATCAGACAAGAGTTAGCTAGCTAGCCACACCATGGTCTTTCCGCCTCACTCCCCGCCACTTTGGACTGCTTCCCTGGGCAGCAGCTTGGGAGATGGACCTTTGTTCAGCAGCTTTAGCTGCTCAAATTTAATAAGTGCAAACCCCACAGTGCCTGGTGTCACAGTGGGCTGGTGGCCAGCAGTGCCAGGTCTAACCTGTGTAATGGCAGCAACAGAATGTTTGCTTATCTTGAGTCAGGGCTGTCCCGTGTTCTGGTGCTGAGGTTTGCACTGGCTGGATTCAGATTGCTGTGGCAGCTGATTGGGGGTTTGTCTCTGGAGTTGTTGTCTGCTCACCTCCCAACGAGCTGTTCTGTAGTGGTGAAGAACACACTGTTAGCTAACATTAGCCACATTAACATTAACTTAAAGCCGCAGCCGTGAGCTGTGAGCCTGTGGCTCTGAGTAGTCTGTCCCATTTCGAGTTGCTTTGCACTGAAGGCCACTGTTGCCAGTGCTGGAATAGCAACTTTCTCTGTCAGATTATCTGCCATTGAATCAGACTTCCACTGAGAGGATATGCACCAGGCCCCCTAGGAAAGCAGCTCAGCCTTGCAGCCAGTTTTTACCAGTGAAAAAAATCTTTTCATTTCTTTTTCCCGAGACCCCCCCCCCCGCGGGCCAAAAAGCATTTTCAACTGTCAACAGGACACTTTACACTGCAAACAAGGTCAATTATGACTTCTTTGATAAATTCTTGATTGATGGAGGTCTTATTTTTGTAAATGCGATTTGAAAATCTGTGACGTCATCATAATGTTAAGCCTAAAGATTGAGCGGAAACACGCCAGCAGGGCCAGCAGGGCCAGCAGGGCCAGCAGGAGAAACACTACTGTGCAAATTCAGTGGGCCACATACTGTAGAAGTAAACACTGAAGCTAAAAACTTTCTTGGTGTATGTGCCAGGCAAGCAACTCAACTCTCTGAAATTACCTGTGATGGGCCAAAGTCTCTCGTCACAGCCTAGATTTTCTAAAGCCATGGGGAGGTGCAGAAGTCTAGTGTTTTCTCAGACCACTTGAATTACAATATGCTTAAAGATTATTATGGAATTTTTGCCTAATAATGGCAATATTAAACTGCCTACCCCAGCTTATTGTATAACAATCATAATGTGTCTATTGTTCTTTTCCCTTGCCGTCCACTTTTTGCATTGTTACATTGTTTGTATCTTGTTCAAATCTGTGATAATTCAGTTTCATTCAAGAGGAGGAACACACTTCATTTTGCTTTTGGTGGAAATGACTCAGGATACAACTTGCTGCTTGGAAACTTTAATCTGGAAGGAGAGCGAGTGGGGGCTGTGGTGTTGCTGGTGAAGTGAAGTGAAGCTAATGCAGAACTATTCATTTCTATCTCATTCTCATGATTCCCCTGTGTAGTTTCATGAGAAGAAGGTGTGCAGGAATACATTTCAAGCATTTACTGGAAAATTAGATAAACCAATCGAATCAAAATTCAGGGGAGGGGATGGGAGTTTAGAGGGTTGAATGGTACTCTCGTCATTGAATCATGAGCAGCGTGCAAGGTACGGATATGCTATCAGCCTTCAAATTATCAATGGGAGAGAAGTACCTGGCAGTGCTTGAGAATTTATAGAGGAAGAAAAAACAAGGTATTATTGAAAGAAAGACAAAGGAGGTCATGATTGGAATAAAAAATGTGCGGAAATTATCTGGCATTTCTTTCTCACGTGAAGATGAGACAAGCCCACTTTATAGCGGGTAAGTTGCAAAACAGAAACCTTCCACAAAGTCTATATTTACCTTGTTTGTGTCACTGCTCTTTCAGCCATTGATGTCCCGATGTCTCTCAGGTGAGACACATAGGAACAAATCCTCACAGAATTCCTCTCAGGTCTGCAGCCGAGTGCTATTGTCTGCTCGGTGCTCTGGCACGATGACCTCTATTTTGCTAGACATTTCGGTTGAGATTAGAATCTTTTTAAAGAAGGACATCTCACACAGGAACGGCTTTAGGCTTATATCCCTTTCAAGATCAAACACAGTCAGCCTGATGTTTGGTTACGCTGGCATGAAGGTTGCACGACTTGAGATGTGCTGGAGAATTGCAATTTTACCAGCGCTATTTGCAGGATGGACTTCTTGCTCTTTGGTTCACTTTAGAGCTCTGATTCAGGCTGTGTATTATTATAGGAGTCAAAGCAAGTGTATCATCCGTTGGGAAACTACCAGTCAAAGAAAGAAGCTGATTTTATTTAGGCTTGACTTTTCTGCTATTCAGTTTGAGTTTGCCCCTTAACTATGTACTTCTGTCGCAGCTCTTATGGGCATAGAGTTTGAGTGACAGAATTTATGAGTTGCTACTAGAGTCCTGAGGACAAGAGCGAGCCATATTTTCTCTGCAGCAACATGCTGGATTAGACGCTTCAGTGTTAGCCTCCTTGCAGACATAAACCTTGCTGACTTTTAACAAGTGGCTCAAATGTGTGACATTACAAAGCATTGACAAACAGAGAAAATTTGCCAATTCTGGAGAGGCGACTATTCCTAGTCACTCAGTCTTAAAAAGCAGAGGCAGAGAGGGGTACAGCATGAAGCCTTGGTTGAGGGAGGACATTGGGCCTAAGCTGGTGTGACACCCTCAGCCTTTAATGAACGGCACAACGCTCTGAGTACTGTGAGCTCCCACTTGGCTTAGAGGGGACTGCTTCTGAACTGGTGCTGAACCAAAACAGACAAGAGAGCATCAGCTCAGGCCTCCACCGGCCTGCTACACATTTAATGCCCCTGTCGTCAGGAATAATCCTCTCTGCCTCACGCCACCGCCAGCAGCAGCACAGCATGGTGCCTACATGCAATATGCCGCCGCTCAGGACAGAGCAGGAGCACCAGTAGAAACACTTAGTGGACTCACCGGGCAGCGGCTCTAACAGACAGGGAAGCAACAATCAGAAACCACGACAAATGAAATTAAAGGCGAGATCGGATAAACCTGAGAGACTGTCAGTAACACTGTAAGATAGGTGCTATATTGACAAACACAATTGGATGCAGTGTGGTGCAGTCATTCACTCCTTATCTGACTAAAACATAATTTGTGTTAACCCACTCTGTGCCACTGTGTTATCTTGGATCCTGCTGTTAACAATTTAATGCAACAATACACACTCTAGAATACAATTATGGGGGGAGCTGAATATTTTTTAATCACTCATCTTTTTCTTTGGAAACAGTAATGACTCTTTTTTTTAAATTGAAATATGAAAGGATAACATGGACTTTTTTAACAATGAAAAGGTCGTTTTTGACTATTTATTAAATTTCCGTTCACTGTGGTATCTCTTAAATGTAAGGTCACAAACATTCAGGTGTCTAGTTTTCTCTGTCCACCAGCATACGTTAAAACTGAATGAAATTTAGTTTGTCACCCTAAAAAAACTTCACTTTTGACTTTTGTTGGACATTTGCAGTACAATACATTTTTATGCCTCTGCGCCAGCAATGGCCATGGCCAGAGGTGTTATGTGTTTGGGTTGCCTGTCTGACAGTCCCATTCTCATGATTGCGATATCTCAAGAAGGCCTTTGGGGATTTCTTCAAATTTGGCACAGATGTCCACCTTGGGCTCAAGCATGAAGTGATTACATTTTGGTGGTCGCAGGTCAAGGTCAGTGTGACCTTGGGTATGTGTCAGTCTCATGAAAAGGATATCTCAAGAACACTGTAAGGGAATGTGACTTTGCCACGTCTCATTCTCGTGAACGCAATATTTTAAGAAGACCTTGAGCGCAGTAGCGCAGTTGTCAGGGCGGGCACCCCATATACAAAGGCAGTGTCCTTGCCACAGCGGCCGCGGGTTCCCTTTGCTGCATGTCATCCCCTCTCGGACATTTTCTCAGATTTGACACAAACATCCACTTGGACCCAAGGATAAACTGACTATATATTAGTGGTCAAAGGTCACTGTGACCTCACAAAACATGATTGTGGCCAACTACGTAGCTTCTTTGCAGCAACATCTGTAGCTGAAGCATTGTCAACTATTGTGGCTACACGCCACTCTGGATAGACAGATAAATGTAAACTGCAACTTATCTGTTTCGCGGAGATCAAGCAAGACAAGCGCGAGGTGGTAATTTTAGTTTTAAATATAATTCCTTTGGGCCACGTGTTTCCAGTTTACTTCTTGTTCTCTTCTGAGCATGTCTTTTCCAACTGTGCTTTGAAACAGAATTTAGCACAGGAAATTGTTTAGCGGAGATGGTAAGTGCTGCACCCCCCTCCCCAAGTCTGATTACACCGATTGATGATACAAGTCCAGCTGGGTAATAGGAACTCTAAGCTAAACAGCAAATTGCTGCTCTGATTAATCTCTACAAAGCAAATGTACAATGCTGTCTGAATAAGACAGACCTGACACAGCTAATCCTGTTATTAAAGTAGTTACTAGATGACAGAAATAATCACCTCACTCATTAAATACATGTCCTTTGCTGCTTGGTTTCCCCGAAGCTTAGTAAACCTAATATTATATTCCATAAAAATATAATAATATCTTCTGGCATTAGTTTAGGTGCACTTTATTTCAGGCAAGGCGGGGTGCCTCCACTACAAAAAAACATTGCGGTAAACCCTGTGCAACCTCTTCAATTTGTTGTATGTGTTATTAGATAGACAGACCTCAAGTTGTAGTGAGTATACCTGCATTTATTTATAGCACAGTGTTCAACACCAGCTCAGCCATTACAAACAAAACAAATTAGATTTTGTGTGGAGTGTACAGCAGGCCTAAGACTTTGGCTCGAAACTCCCGGTGCAAAAGCTGGAGCATCCCTTTTGGAATATGCTGACCTCATTAAAACACACTGTCTGGATAAAAACTTTCTCCTATGGATTAGAAGGACTCCTATTAGAGATATCTGACTACCTTGGACAAATTGCCGGGTATTCAACTCTCTGTTGCCAGTTCTGATACATTTCTGTCATCACACTTCCAAACCTGAACTGTCAGTGTTGTTTTATGGACGTCAGTGCTCGGAGAATTCACCTAATCGAACACAAGGTCATGCTTGATTAAATGTTTATCTTCATTTGAGCTCCTTGCCATGCATGGCTTTCTCTGTGGAGAGTAATTAAAATGACTCCCACCAATTGCAAATGTTTACAGAAATGTTCATTAGCTTCTCTGGGGCAATCAGTGAAAATTAAAGGTCATGTTTGTCCATCTATCTGTTTGTTTGTTTATCTGTTTGTTTTTTGTTGTTGTTGTTTGTCTTTTTCATATTCTGGGTTAGATGCACACCATGTTTCTTCAGTAACAGGTACCAAGAACACGTCAATGAATAGAGTAGGAGCAGCAGGGTATCCTGTGGGGATCCTTCTTAACCAAGGTTCAGATTTTATTTATATCAGCTCTTCATTGAACTACTCAGTTGAGGTTTCGATGGCAAAATGCCTGCACAATTTATTCTGGCTGCTCAGAGAGCACAGTTATTCAGCCGCAGTGTTGCAGTGACAACTTTTCACTATTTCTTTTCAAAGTGTTTTTAATAGCAACACCCTGGCTAATTTATGTCTATGTGTTCAGTCTGTGTAGAGTGATCATATACTTTCATCTTACTGTAGTTTCCACTCAATTACAGTTTACTTGATATATATTTTTTTCATCATTTGGCTGGTGGAAGAAGAAGACAGGAAGATAAGGAATTGGTAGAGTTTCTTTGGATGGCTGACTTCATAGTAACTTCCTGTGAGCTTGATAGCTTTACTGATTGCTAGTGTTGTAGCTTACTGTGAGGTGTCAATTGCGAGGCTACGGTGTAGTCAGGCACTCGTAATAGGAACCCACCAGTTAGGTCATTGAGGGGGTCTTGCATGCTACAGGGACCCTTTGCTTTTTCCTCTGGATGTGCACATCAAGGCAGGGGTCCTCTGAAGACAGGGGTACCCACTCAAAATTGCATGACCTCTATTGTAGCTGATACAGGTCACTCTGTCTCCTGTGGGAAGCCTCTAAATTGAACCCAGCTTGTGTCTTCGATTTCTTTCCAGCTCCCTCTTCCTCTGGTCACCCTCCTTTACTCTTATCTTCTGTCTCTTTCCCTTTTCCCTCATGTGTTCACTGAGCTGCAAAGCTATTCAGGTATAGACGGAAAGATTTCTACCTTTTCTCTCTGAATTGCTGGGTCAGGATTTTTCTGTGCGGAACCATTTTGTAATGGAGTTTAACTTTATTTACTAGATAAAGGAAAATGAGTTCTGCGTTTGATGTGTGCGTCTATGCTTCAATAAACTGTTATATTGTTCCATATACAGTAGATGTTCATATGAGTGAATACCTCTGTTCTGCCAGCCATGACTGGGATTGAATGGCAGGAATCTGCATTATCATATTCACTTTCATGATCCACTCTGTAATCTAAGTAGCTTCTTAGAACTTTTAAGAGCATATTTGCAAGCGGATATGTTTTTTTAAGTGGATCTTTGTATAGAATATAGCAGGAATAGGACAGAGATATTGTTTGCAAGACACAAAGAAGTCTCAAGTCTTTGCACTCAAGTCACAAGTCAAGTTCCAAGTCCTAACCTTTGCATTTTGAGTCCTAAACTAGTCAGAATGTGTTCCTCACCAAATGTAATGCCATTTTAACA
>JAPZEB010000002.1:26203134-26252390 GCA_029783705.1 Chaetodon striatus
CTTCAAATGCAAATCTGATCTTTATTTATTTATATTTTTTAGTCTGTTACGTGCTGCTATCTTTGAGAGATGATTGTGCTTTACAATAAAGTCAGCTGCACACACATCTTCATTAGATGCGGGTTGATAAACCATTAATCCATTCAAGCACTGTTTTATTTCCATTTATTCTTGTCCGCCCACACAATACAGGACATAAAGAGAGAAAACTCCCTCCTGAGTATTTCTTGACCGAAAACAATCTCATCGTATGGCTCTGATGTCCGATGATAAAGGGTGTGTTTTTGTCTGTGGACGTGACTCTGTTTCTCTCTGTGTCCAGTCACTCCTGTGACCTTTAAGGAGACCATCTATTGTATTGAGTTTCCAAGTATCGCGTATAGTATGTGAATTGATCAAAAGAGGAAGAGATATGTTCCAGTAAGACTTTCCACAGTGTGTGTCTGTGTGTGTTAAGCTGTGCCTCTATTGCCATTCATGTAGTGTTGGGGTTAGGTCAATATTATATTAGCACTGCCATCGCATTTTCCACAACCCCATGAATAATGTAAGAGTTAGATATCCCTTCATATAAATACAGCCCATTATCGCTCTGTATCCTTGGTAGACGTAAGACAGTTCATAGTTTCTTCCAACAGATTTGATTAACCTTATTGCATGGTATCGCCAAATGGTGGCCTAAAGTTGTTGCCACAAGAGATAGGCCCCTTTCAGTGGGGGAAAGAGACCTTATAGTGACCTTGTTGGAGACAATCAATGGCCTTTATCTCCCCCAATGCATAATAAATCCTACCAAAGAGTTGGTCCACACATCCCTGTAATGTATTGACCTGCACCGCCAACATTTATCAACTGGACTCGCTGGCTAAATAATTTAGCTTTTGAGCTTAGACCGTACTTAGTCAGTGGCGCCCGGACCAAGTTTGGCCTGTCAAGTTAGATTGATGTGCTCCACGGAAAGTAAAGAATAGAGGGGAATAGAACTTTATTAACCCTATCAAGCAGAAAAACTAGAGTTCAACTTTTCATATCTCCTTTCTACACACAACACACACACACACACACACACACACACACACACACACACATCAAAAAATAGCATGCACACAAAAGCCTCATTTAAAGGAACAGTGTATAAGATTTAGGAGGATTTAGTGGCATCTACCGGCGGGGATTGAAGATTGCAACCAGCTGAAACTTCTTCCAATAAGAATTCCTTTGGAGCTGATTGTTCATTGTTTTACTGGGAGTCGGGGAGCCAATCTATCTGTGGAGGTCTCCTCCTCTCCAAAACCAACAGAGCTGAGTGATTTAATCTGGTAAAAACACTGAATAAAGCAGTTTCATGTTATAAATTAATGTTTTCTTGATGCTCTTGTCACGGGGGGATGCTAACTACAGTGGCTTACGTGAGAACACAAAAGGTGATGTTTAGAGCCAGCGTTTGTTTGTCTGTTCTGGGCTATTGTAGAAACATGGTGGTGCAACATGGCGATTTAGGTGGATGAGGACCTAGTTCCTATGAAGATATAAACGGCTCATTCTAAGGTGACGAAAACACAATGATACTAGTTTTAGGTGATAATACATAAAAACGTAGGGGAGAATTGCTACAATTGCAACATTTTTCATTTTTCACTCCTTTATTTAGAGATTGTTCTACCAACATAAAGTAACAACTTACATGTGTTTGCTGCCAAAAAACACTTTAAGTTTTTCGATAGAGAAAACAGGAATCCGACGTTAGAAATCAAGCACATGTGAGTCTTAACTGTAACTGTGTGAGTGAGTTGTAAAACAGCATTAAGCAAATAGTTTTCATAACTAATCGCCTCCATTTTTGCCAAGCAACTGTTTCTACATTGATTTTGTACCAAGAATGCAATCAGATATTCTGTAAAACATAATGATATCATTAAAACTTTCAGAATATAGCAGCTGGCATAGTTGTATCCTTTCTCATTAGCAAATACATTGATTACACCTACATAGTTAGCAAATCTGGTTGATGGAAGATGTCAAAACAAAACCTTGTGTGACCCTGATCTAAATTAGTATATAATTATATGACATCTGACTGAATGCAGAGTGCATGCTTTTTGGGGACGCCTGTGTGTAACTGTGCACTGACCCCTGCAGGGTCAGTGAAGCAACGTCCCAGATTAGTGAGCTTTAAAGTGTATGCTATAGCCATACCATCCATTTATATATCTGCAAGTATATAATTGACAAACCAAAGACACACACGTTATACATATATAATATTAAATTTTAACAAATTAAGTAATCAAGCTGTGCTCACAAATCTAGGGAGTTAAAAATGGAACATGGGTTACAAATGAGCTGTTGGACACACCTGTGTTTCGGCGTTCCCTAGAGACATGCATGACATGGGAAAACTATGCTGACTGACGGAGAGCAGAAACATGCAGACAGCCGTGTGGATTTTAGCTCCGCAACATACAAACACAAATTTCTATTCGAAAAATACCCCTGGGTCTTAATTTTCACTGTATATATGCTAAACTGGTTTTCCAGCTGCCATTCCCTGCAGAGTGGACAAATCTTGGGGACATTTTTCAGAGATGTTTACTACCACACTGGCCACATGTGCACATGAAGGCGTCATGATGTCAAGAGAAAACATGCGTGTTAAAGCTGTGACATGTTACATTTAGGGTGATTCTCCCTTATGTATTATATTATGTTCCATTTCTGCCAATATATCCACATAAATCCTACACACTGGACCTTTAACTGGAGAGGTCAAACTCCAAGGTCAGTCACTGTGCCTGTTTGTGGTCCGACTCTGCCACACACACATTACAGCTGATACAACACCTGTACATTCTCCGGCTGGAAAACTTGAACCAGCTTGTACCCAGAAGGAAATCTTTCATCTTCTGGCTTCTGATTGGCCTTTTCTTATCTCAGAACCAAACTTCCTCCTCTCGGACAGACACAATATATCCCACTCTGCTTGAAGATAAGGAAACTGTCTCCGACAGCAGTTTGTCCTATATTAGACTGATTTTCTAAACTGCACATTTATGTTTGTCCTGCCCAGTTCTTTACCGTTGTATTGCCACAGGGCCTCCAGCCATAGCCTCTTGAATCAACATAAGAGCTTAAACTACTGTTGTCGGAAGAGGAAAATTGCTTTCATTTACAAGAGCAAACTATAGATTTTTTGCTAAGACTGTTAGTGGCAGGTATAACACCCGAAAGCTTGCTTTAGATCTCAAATCAGAGTCATTAAATAATAAAAGAAACAACATTATATTCTATTTCGTTGTCTGCCAGCTTTTAGAAATGCTGAATTTCTTTTGATGGTATGAATAATACTCAAAGTAAGCCCTGCAGTCATTCATTTGTCAAAACTCTCAGAGATGAATTTGTGAATTAGATATGCCTTCAACAAAGGAAAAAAGAGCATCCAATTCTTAAATAATAATAACTCCAAAACTTTGTATTCTGAGGTGTAAATTGGAGGACAACAGCAAGTTTCAAATTCATATTTTTCATTTCTCCCTGTATTATTTCTTGGCTTCTTTTCCCGCACTCTTCACACTTCTGTTTTGCTCAGACTCAGCTCCCTCCTCTTGGATATTTGCCCTCTGTATTAATAAGAAATTGATGTTGCCGATGACTTTTAGTAAAGCAACACCAGATTACCATACTCAGCATGAATACTAAACAAGAGGAAGGGACGTGCTCAGGCTCCGGCTGAACCTTGATCCAAAATCTCCCTTTAACCAAATCATATTCCACAAGATGAAAGAGGGAATTGTTCTGATAGGCTGATCAAAGCGGTGTATCGCTGTACTATAAAGGAACACCTGGAAACCTAATGGAGAATTCTGTTGTAGCAGCGAGGGCACTGGGCGATACATAATGTATTTGTACATAATGTTTATGTAAACATCTGCTCGGGGGTGTTTTAACTTATTTATTTGATTTACTTCGCTCTCCCTGCTGGTGTAGCTGATGATGTGCTGATCTTAATGGCCAAATCCCAGGGACGTGAAGTTTCCTGATGTCCTTGACTTTTTCTACCAATGCTTGTTACAATAAACATACAGCATTCCAATGGGTGTGGTTGTATAAGCTGCATTACTAATGTTCTAGGGTGCTCACTTGGCCCCAGATCACCTCCTCACTAAAAACTCACTCTTTCTGAATTAACTGATCACAGGATCATCTATCAACAAAGTACTCACTTACTATCATTTTTCCGTCCTTTATCCTTCAGACTTGCTAGATGAATATATATTTTAAAAAGCAGTGTGATATATGACCCTACCAACAACACCGTTTTGTGTAGAAGTTATAACTGGAGACAACAGTTTTTGAAATTAGTCCAGTATTGAAAGAGGCAATGGCAGTAAGCAGTGTCCAAATGCAATGCAATGTAATGTTAATGGACAATTGTGTGCCGTCAATTTGTGTCCACTAAAAGTACTTGTTTTCACCACTGGCTCAGATTGTTATTATGAGTGTCTGACAACATTATGGACAGTTCTGTCCTTACATGGATAGACCTTTTGTAAGAGTGTAAGGTCCTTTTTGCCAAACCCACCAGGTTCCATTTAAATAAACAGTAATTTTAGCACTGTAAAACACACTTCATTTCGAGTTGATTAAAAAAAAAAAAAATTTCACAAAGAACTTTTTTTTTCTCATTTTTCCTCTGTTCCAGCAATCATCAACTGTGGTTTGGTAGAAATAAATCCTTAATTCACCTAGTTAGATGTGAAAATATGCTGCATCTGAACACATTAAATTTACTCTTAAGTTGAATAGAATCTGGTGAGTTTGGCAACTATTGGGCTGTTTCTAGTTAAACAAAAAGGATCATAAATGACATAAGGAAAATAAATGTCTCTCTCTGTAGGGTCCTTTCCTTAATGCTGTCAAAGGCTTATAATAACAATCTGAGCCTGTCAGTGGCAAAATCAAGCACTTTTAGTGGATGTAAAATGATGCTGCATAGCTGCCCCGAGTGGTTTCATTCATCATTCATAGACTTTTTTACTGCTGCCAGCTGTCGCCTTCTTGCTCAATACTAGACCACTTTTAAAAATGGTTGGCTCCATTAGTCACTTAGGGTGCTTTTACACCTGCCTCGTGTGGTTCGGTTCAGTTTGTTCCCACCCTAAGTGCGGTACAATTGGGCAGGTGTGAACATAGCAATTGCACTCTGGTGCGCAACAAAACAACCAGACCGAGACCTTCTTGAGCCACGCCTCGTTTTCAAACTGTATGGTTTGAGTCAAATGAACAATGACAGCAATATAGTACATGATGAAAAGTGCTAAAATCAACCTGCGTAGTTGTCCCTCCATTGTGACATTAGAAAGTGTCACATTTATCTTGTAAGTATACTCTTCTTCAACGTTATGTTTACTTCTTGGATTTGTCCCGCATGGAAATTCTGACCAATCAAGAGCGGCTTTCTTCTGCAAGGCATTTTAGCTGGTCCGGCAACTATGAAACTTTGTGACAAAATTAGTCCCTGATTCGGACAAAAGAAAAATACTGAAGTTACCCTTTAGTAATACCAAGGCTCCATCCATTTAGTCAGTCCAACCAGGTTGCCACATGTTAGGACACTTGAAATTCTTTTTAAGTCCCTTAATATTTTTTTTCATACTGTACAGTATATTTTTGTAGATCATTCAAAGATTTAAAATATTTGTTATACGTGTTTTGGCCCTGTGCATTTAAAGAGCAACGATTGCAGCAAGCTAATCTAACTCCTTAATATTGTGACTAAAGACTTGCTTACTGTAATTAATTACACACATAACAGTCACCTAAATCAAGCTTAACTCCATTATAAATGTTAGGACATTTTCAATGTAAGAAAATTACCATAATGTCTTCACAGATATGTCTGAAATTATGTGATTTTGATGGAAGGGTGGCCAAAAACTTCTGCATAAACATAAGACTTTCTGCACTATGTCTTCAGTGTTTCTCAAGATTGCATCACTATGTATAAGCCAATAATCACAAGTATGCTGATGGAAGCTTAAGATATCAGACTGTGGCAAAAGCTAATGTCTGTATTAGATCGAAAAAAGAAAAAACGCACTGACATTTTAATACAGATAGTCTTGGTGCTGTGCAATAAGGCATCAAATAAGGGATGTATATTGTCACTGCATAATGAACTACATCGAGCTTCTGCTTGTGGACTCCCAAACCTGTTAGCACAACATGCTATCTGCTGCCAGTGTGCTGACATGATGGCTTTTCCAGTGAGTGAGCAGGGCTTCCAATAGTGTCTGGGCTGGAATGGGCTCCTGGTGTAGAAAGGAGGGGAGAGCGAGGCTCTATGCTGCTCTATAAATACCCCTGTCACGCTTATATCAAATCAGCCCTGCACACTAAAGGGCTGGCGTGAGTGTTCAGGGTGTTTTTCACAAACGTCTTCAGAGGTCCAGGGGGTCTGAAAAGGTCAGTGTTACGCTCAATAGCACATTCATATGAGTAGGTTTGTGCATTGATGTTTATCGTGATGGGTGTCGCAGATAAAAAGTATCATTAGAATTAATTATCCAGGGGGTTATGGGATAAGGCTGTGAAATTGCTGCATCCAATCGCTGTTACATTTATCATACTCCACATGGCTGTGTGGATGCTAGATGAATGACTGATTAAGACATTAACCAAACAAGCATTATTAGCATATATTGCATTTAAAACACTGCCACTGAAATCCTCTCAGTCTGTTCCTCTGTCCTAGAGATAAATAGCATGATGCTGTTTGACGTCCAAGACATCCACAAATTAGAGATGAATTTAGAGCCTACACAACATGCTTAATTTTTTCCTATATTACCTTAATGATAGTTTTAAATCATTCTCCCTCCTATCTTCAACTCCTCCTAATTAAGTGACAAAATGAAGACACATATAAGCATTTTCTGGACTGATGCCACTATTGATAAAACATTGTTTGTCAATGCCTTCCAAAACCGAGGTTATAAATCACTGTTAGAAAAATGAATCTCTTTTAAAATGTGACAAATGCTATTGTTAAGATTTGCATAGGTTTAGGGAAAGATCAAGGTTTGGATTTTAAATAATACTCTGTCACGCTTAGGGTGTTTGTGGTTACAGTAATAACCACTGGGTTAATGTTTAGAAACCAAGTGAAAACAAACCAATGCTGACTGTTGATAGGAAGAGGGAAATAAACAGCGATGCCTTGAGTAAGAGTCCAACTTTTTGTTGTCCAATCCATCCACCCTGTCCTATTCCCTTTGCCATGGATGTATAAAAAGAACTGGATACATTCATGGAGGTGGGGCCCTGTTAACTTCCAGAAAATCACCATGTCCGCTATCTGCCATGTGGCTGGTCGTGGTGAAGCTAAGACCATGATCCATGATATCGTCACCTACACTGAGCACGCTAACTGCCATGGATGTGGCGTATGCTCTGAGGAAGCAGGGACACACTCACTACAGCTCAGGTGGATAAATAGATCCGGGCGTTATCAAAATCTAGTTGTCTCTACAACATATCTTACAGGTCACACAATATTAGGCTTTTTAATATGCTATAAATGAATTTATTTGATGTTGATATTTAAATTTGCTGGACAACAACACATGGTGTGAGCAAAATACTGGCATATGCTGGCTAAGGTAAACCCTGGGCTTTTCTAGACTTTCCAAATGATATCGGATCAAATGGATTAAAATCTGATGTTGAAACAAGTAAGTTTTGGTGGGTTGTGACACCGTATTCAGGGATGTATGGATGGCTCTTTAACAATGTATGTCAGTGGGGAAAAGACTTTTTCAGCGCTCTTCCATGGTTTGGCCACAATGTCAAATTTGCTTCAAAGTCGGGCGCTGTTCCTGGGGGCTTGCCTTTTGCAGACTTTGTGATTCTTCTAACATCTCTTCCATTTTTAGTTCTAAAAGACAAGGATCATAATTCCTATGGCCGCTAGAGGGCTTTGTCACTTATATGTTGTTTTTGGGGATTTGCTGAAACGAGTGATGCTGTTGTTTTTCTTGGGAGGACAGTCTCCTTTCGAGCTATCCTCAAGACTGCCCTTAATGAGCGTTGTTAGTGTTAGCATTGTTACATTCTGATTTGTTTCCTAGTTGTTCTCCAAAAATGCCTCCCTTAAGGCGCCAGTGTTGGGGAACCCTTGATTTAAAAGGCAAACACGCCTGCCTGATGCCACCGCCACAGCTGCTTGTGCCGATGATGATGAAGTTTCCAGGGAACGGATGATAATCCTGACACTGCATCCTCCCTAAGTCAGTGAGCCATGCAGTATAGATATGGATATGTCGCTGGCAGATTGGGAGGTAGATTTCCCATCTACACCTCCTGTGGTGGCTGGTGCCTCGGGGGAGCAGCTATGTAAATAATGAATGCCTGTGGGTGTGAAACATGCACAGATAACCTTCAAGTCAGGCGTGGATCAGTGCCTTCACATTAGCTGATAGGATTAAGGTTAAAATCTACAGAAACCTCTCCATAAGAAAACACAAATCTAGCCCCAGCAAATAGCAGGTTACATGGGTACGTAGTGTTCGGCTGATAAGGACAGTTAGAGGTAATCATGGGGGACTGGTAATAGTTCGGCAATCTGATGATGGGAATGACAGAGCAATATGTCTCTGCCTTTCCCCAGCTAAAAACCAAAATTAGCAGCCTGCCCATACTTTCAGAATCATTTCACTGAGCTTAATTCAACCTCGACTTGCTTGACAAAATATAAAAGTCATGAGTTATCTTTAATGATGGTTGATAAGTCACAGAATACTTGTGAAAGGAGTGACCTGTGTTTTCAAATGACTGCTAGGCTTTTTAATGAAACACCAATCTACAGGCTTCGAGAAGGATGTAAAACTTGTGTCTTACTGCCAGTTACTGGTCTCAGTATTCAAAGTGGCGAACACAGTCTCACTGAGATCCTCCTGTGTCTGGGCTCTGCTGAGAGAAAACACTCATTGAGCATATGTTGGCATCCGTACGAGAGGAAAATACGTAGGGAACAAAACTAGTTCTCTCTGTTGTCCCATCTGTCTGCAGAGGACTCTGTGCACCCAACAGCGGCCTGCTAGTTTCTTTTTCTCTCAAGTCCGCTCTCGCTGTGCAACAAAAGATGCCCCACAATTCTCTAATCTCCGTCACGATGCCCTGCTCATATTCACTTCAGGTAAAGTGACATCACAGTGTTGGAGGCTTGAGGGAAGAGTGCTAATAGCTGACTGGATGAATAAATCTTGGAGAATGAAATCTACCATGAATGACCCTCCAATTACAATAAGGCAGTGTTGTTTGGCTCTGATGAACATTCAGAAGTTGTTAGATGGAAGTAATGAATCTGGAAATTAGTGTCCTTGCTCCTTCTTATTTGGCTGTGTGAGAGAATTACACCTGGAGTAATAACTCATTCAACTGGCGTAATTAGCATAAACAGCTGTAACACAATGACCCCTATTCATCAACGATATTAGGACCTGCATTTTTTATAATGTGTATCTATCTGTCCATCTGTCTGTACTATCTGTCTTTCTGTTCCGGTCATCACCAGTCAACCCAGTTTCACTCCCAACTCTTCAAATAGTGATGCTTGGCTAGTGGCCCTCAACATCAGACACTGACCAATTGAGGCACCCTAAAGCGTGTGCAGTGTTTGGTAGTAATGTTTTACTAGTAACAAGTAACAGCAATAATATTACTTTTTACAGTAACGAGTAGTGTAAGTAACATTCAGCAATAGTATTCCAGTTACCTCACAACCAAACAACTCATTACAAAGTTAATTTTGTTATCACATCACTACTGACTCTAAATACAACAATCACATCAGTGGATTCATTTTCATAATTGTCGCAAAGCACATGCATGTCACAGCAAGCTAGTTATGAGGACTGAAACGCTTACCTTAAGCAGCTGAAAGTGTTCCCATTGCTTTGACTTTGTCAGGAGAAAAGATGACAAGAACATTGTTGCAGCAGGTAGTCAGACTAAAACTCTTTCCACTAAGAATAGTATGATCTCAAACCTCTGGTCTGAAACACCTACCACAACCAACTGCATAACAACATGAAGCTCCAGGAAATACACCCCACCAACTTAAGCCCTACACAGTTGCAAAGGTTGGCCATAGTCCATTACTGGTTAAACAACCAAAACTGGATTTTAATTGTAGACAGCTGCAGCTACAAAGAACCAACAAAGCTCATTTTGTCTTTTCACAATTAAAAAAACATGATTTATTGCAATACAAAAGTGAGAAATGCATGTTTCATGTATTTATTTTTTGTTAGACTATATTTAAGGCAGAATTTTAATTTTAGTTTGCTGCTAGGAGATGCAAGGAATTCAGATGAAAAGAACCTTATTTTAAGCGTTGACTCAGACATCGGCAACGCTGTACGGGGAATATTCATATCCATCCAGCACCCAAACCAGCTCCCAAGGACTGATAAGATGGACTGAAATAACCAGTGCAGTTGCTTTCAATTCGGCCAAAGATGTGTGTCCAATTAACACATTTATTTTTATTTTGCTTGTAGGACATGCACTGAATTCAGGTAAAGAAGAACCTTATTTTAAGATGTGTTAATTAGTAGGAATGTAGCACAACATGCAAGTGAAAGCAATACTCTAAATATATTAATCTTAATATGCGGAAAAATGAATAATCATGATAAATAATCATGATTTTAAAATTGATGAAAATAATCATTTTGGCCGTAATCGTGCAGCTACTCTGGAGGTATACCTGAAGCGTCATAGAGTGACGTGAGGGCGTTGGGAGTGAGCATGTGTTGCAGCAGTGGCACTATACTTCTAACAACACAACACATTGCATTGCATGTTGAATTGGCATTGCCTGAAGGTCAGGGACTGATGATGTCCATCTGTCTTTGATTCTTACCCCCCCAGCAAAATGTTTATGGTCTGAGCTGGCATGAGGAAATAGAGGGAGAGTGAAAGAGAGACTGCAGGAGGGAGATGAGGGGTTTGGGCGTCATTGTTAAGCCGAGCTCCAGGCTGGTCCTGAAGGACAGTTAAACCTAAAGTCCAAACCAAGCTTAGAGAGAGGGGTAGAAGTTAATCCCTCTTCCTGAGGCAGGTGTATCACAAAGGCTAAACATATACATGGGAAAGACCAACCAGGGGAGAAAGTTAGGATAATTGAAGTCTGCTAAGAAATGAACATGTGCACCCTTAGGGTGAGTCAGCTCTGCTTTGTGGTATTACTCCTTAATGTTATCAAGGTAAAAGAGATGGGGGTTTCATTGCACAACCTTTTTAACATTGTTTATTGCTACCCAGCTTGGGAATTTAAGAGAGTATTGAGGTGGAAGGCTGTACAGCATTAGTGAACTACCTCAGCTCCATGTTTACACTTTTTGTAAAGCTGCTTCAGTCAGGAATGAGGAATAGCTGTGCCTTATGCCACTGGCACTATGTGTTAGCCTATCAATCGCAATAAACTTTCAGTTTAATATTTGTCGAATGAGAAGTTTATCGATCAACATCGTCAGCTTCCATGTCTATTGATAAAAAGGCATGGCAACAATGCAAGGCTTTCGCTGACCCAGGGAGAGGGAGGATGGGTGATCATTTTCTGTTCCACTAGCCTTAATCATTCATGACACCGCCCGTTGTCTCTACAAGGTGTCTTTGTCTTTGACTGTCCTGATTCCCCTCAGCAGCAAAACAGCCAAAGTCAAATTGAATCCAGAAAGGGGGGATTTTAAACGGAAAGATAAGGGGGCAGATATGCCTTAATCATCATTTGCTCTTGATTAGAAAATCAATGGCCTTTGATGCCAGAGTGCATGTCTGCCTTTGGAGTTAAGAGTGTGACAATGACAATGTGGACTGGAAAATTGGCCTTTTAAACAGCTACCTTCTCTTTGTTGTTTGGAGCCCCATTCTTTAATGCAGTGAAAAGTCTCCTCTATCACATAATGTCTGCCTGTCAAAGAAATTACTTTTTCTCTCGCTCCTGTGTGAAACTTTGTTAAAGAAATCCTTCGAAGCTTAGAAAGCACAGGGAATTTCTTAGTTTGTAGAGCTGACTTTCACAGTATTTTCTTGATTTATGTAACAGATGAGAAATAAAGTTGTCACTCAATTCTCTGTGGCAGTTTTGAGATATGCCAAAGAGAGAAAATCTTTGATGCCTTCCCAGGTTTACCTGTCAAAAAGGTTTAAAGGCAGTGTGTCCCAAGTTATAGTACAGCTAGACTGTTGCAGTCAAAAAATCTATGAATGCATCACAGTTTTTGCTCCGTGTTGATATAAAAAAGAAATATACAGTACCTCAAGAGTTAACTTACTATTGCTGTATTTTTCAAAACGCCTTCTGGCATTTAAAGGAGGGAGGTTTTGCTTACCTACCTTTATAGCTTCCTTGAAAATGAATATTTGTACCTCCAAAACAGCTGGTAAAGAAGTTGAGCAAACATGCTACAGAATGAATAGAATATATATGCCTCCCTTTAGCCCACAGTGTATCATATGTACATTTCATGCTTCCTTTAACTCCAACAGAAGATGGGGAAGCCTCACTTACTCTCCCGTCATTAACATGCTGTGGATGATGATTCTAAACTCGGCTTGCCAGGCATCTTTCCTGTCCTCTCTAGTCTTTGCCTTTGTGCCATGCTGTTGTACTTGCTGTGTTTTTACCAGCTCTGCATATCGATCCTGCTTTATCACCACCGGCTCCCCTTGCAATAAGCCTGCAGGAATATGGATGAGGTCTGGTTGGCAGGGGATGCACTGCTGATTAATATGCTCTGCGTGAGGATATGATGAAAATTCACATTTATATGTGTTCTATGAACACTGATCTCTGTGTGGAGAACATCCGTAATGGTAAATGAGGGATGTTCTGTGAAACGGTGATAAAGGGGGCTTGTGGAAATGCTGAAATACTAGTTGCATTTACTAGCGGATCGTCCTTGCTTGTCACGTACACTGCAGGCTAGTGTACATAATATATTGATTGCAATTCAAATAGAGGACTGACAGCTTCTAATCAGTGTTAAGGTATTAGCTGTTGCTATCTATGAATGTAATGTCAGAATTCAGCATCTGATCCGTTTCTCCCAGAGCTAACAAGTACGCACATCCTCCTTAGATTACCTGGTTGACTCCATTATGGGATAACAGTCAAGTGAAGAGGAGAAATGTGACCGCATGTCCGCATTTTACATGTCATTTCAATACATTTCATGCCTACTTCAGCATTCCATAGACATGAAAGACTTCAAAATAAAATAATAATGATTACAATACAAAATAAAATGTAATGAAATCAGAGCACCTACTTGTGCGGTATTACTTTTGTAATTTTGTGACATGGTAAGGCTTTGTGTCAAGGAAGGCATTTTTGTCTCCCATGCATAGTTTAGTTTTTTCTTCCACGTCCCCATTTGATATCAAAGTAACAGCTCACATTTATTGTAATCCTGATATATTTTAGTTCTTTGAACTTGCCAACGTGGGAAGAGAGAGGTGTAGTAAAGGGGTGTAGTGAATTTAACAACTACTCTATTGTTACTTTGATGTCAGAAATTAAAGGTATTCAGGGGCACGGGGATAAAAGGACTCGCTCACCACCGCAGAGCTCTGGATTAGAGTGCCACATGCGAACACAATTAGCAGTGTTTGCAGGTGCAATCACATTTTTGTTGCAGCATTAGTGACTCCTATTGGTTACTCTGCGTGAATTGGTTTGGGATCTTGGTTTGATAGACAGGGTTAACATCCAAATGTGTAACTCCTGCCCTCCTTAGGGGTGAAATGTGTATTGTCTGCACCCTTTTTAGGCCAACAGTGAGTGTTATTAGTGACAAGGACCACAGTGCAAGGGCAGATGGCCATTAAATAAATGTTTCACAAAATTATAGGATTTACCAGAATTTGTCCTTGTTGATGCTGATCACTCCATCTTTTGATCAAACTGGAATAAAAACAGAGCTGAACTAATTTTTCAACTAATCAATTATCTAAAAACTAATCAGCAACTGTTTTGATGACTGATAAATAGTTTAAAGTTCTTTTTTAAACAAAAATGCCAAACCTTCTCTGGTTGAAATGATGATGAAAATGATGATTAGTTGTAGCTTTAGATAAAATAAACACATTATAAAGCCTAAAAGTTTTTAAATTTCTGCTTAATTCCCTAGCACTAACAAATTCACATTAAATAGAAAAAATCTCAGACCAAACCCAAACACACCTTCATCACGACTGCATATTAAAAGAGAAGTCAGAGAGCATGTTCAAAGCTGATATTTCTCTGAGCTGTGCGGGTAAATGCTTTAGCAGTTCTGCCCTTGACTTGCTTCAGTTGGCTTTGCACTGAATAAAAGCATCATTTGAAGAGAATTACGTAGCCATAACAACCATCTCAGGTACAGTGTATTGTGTCAGCCGCAGTTGTTGAAAGTGAAGTAGTGGCTTATTCCTCCTGGGGAATAGCCGCATCAATCAAACGGTAGTGATATGTCTTTCATTTTTACCCATAATGGCCCTGTTTCCTGTTGTGCCTTCCAGATCAGATTAGTGATTGAACACTAAAGAACAGTGGACCACCTTCATGTAAGCCACTCAGGCACTTATGCCAGTAAAAGTCACCTCAACACCTGCTCTGAGTGTGACGTGAACCGTGAAGAAACATGCTTGTACAGTTACACCAGGCCTGTACTGAAGGCTATATGATGCAGGATATTATTTGCCATATTGCTTTCTCCTGTTCTGAATGTTAATAGTACTCTATTTACAGACATGTCTAGTGGATTGTCCTTTCTGTATAATGAAAAACTGGACACCTGTAGCAATGTGAACGTTTAATATGATTTTTTTTTTGCAGTTAGAGGTCTCTCAATCAAATCAATAACAAAAGACAGAGCAATGCCATCATTGCAGTCACTTTCTCCTGGCTGGGATTCCTTCAGTGTTTACTGTTCAGGGACAAACATACCATTTATAAACACTTGGTACGCGCAAAATGAGGCCTGAAAGAGGTGTATAAGAACAGACTTGATGAGAGAAACTTTGACCCATGCTTATGACATTTTGGAGACAGGAAACTGGTGACCCAGATGGTGAGGTCAAAGCCTGGTTGTAGAAATTGTCCAATATTTTTTGCTGCACACCATTTTAAGCTTTTGTCCACACGTTCATTTTTAGGATCCTATGTATTGTTTTATAAATGAGACCCCAGGTGATTAAAAAAGGTGAAAACACTAAATAAAGCAGTTTCATGGTCAGATCAATGTTTCTCCAATGCTGTTTGTTTTGTCGAGGAGGGTCTGCTGGCCATGCTCCCTCTGATGAGTGCTCAGCTTGCCTCTCTCCTAACTCAAGAACCAGATATTCAGGAGGTTTTTACTCAAAGCAGAATTATCCTCAAAGGTGTCCTCCTCTTCAAAACAAACAGACTCAATGATTAAACATGGTAAAACCACGGAATAAAGTAGTTTCACATTAAAAATCAGTGTTTCTGTGATGGTGTTTGGCATAGCAGGGGCTAGAGCCGAGCTGCTGCTGGTGTTTGTTCAGCTTGCTTCTTGGATAACATAAGATCCAGACGTCCGATGACGATAATCCTTCATTTGGTCAAAACAGCTTCCGGCAGACAATGCAAAGGGGATATATCCCAACTGACAGGCAACGGCCAGCAAATGAAACAGATCGTGTCTTTGATTAAAATTACAGATTTCTTTGGGTTTGAACATGGTTTGAAACCTTTTCTGATAATGTAAGTACACAACATAGCAGATTGTGTAACACTGATGTACTCATTTTTAGACATTTTATTGTGTAAAAGTTACATATTATATCTTTTGGAATTTCTTTTGAATGCTTTTAGTCTTTTCATTGTCAGTTTTGGAGCAAATACATTCGCAGATCGTATAGTGCTGCCAAAAAATATGTTCAAGTAGGACATAAAGTATGTTTTTTTATAGTGAGGTATAGCATGTGGTCTAGGCTATCCCAATTTATCTTTTGTTTAATACCTTGTGGCTGTCTTCTCTAATAATCCATGCAACACACTATGCTCACAGCGTGCCAGTGTGTTCCACTGTGGCCACCCTGCTGTGTGAAGGTAATGATTGCAGGTGTGTAAGGAAACCACTTGTTGGCATGACAAGATGCAAGTTGCACACAAACAAACATTATGTCTTTTTTTATTCTGAATGATGAGTCTGTCACACCCCCTGGAGTTGAGTCTTCAAATCCCACCTGCACTGATGTTTCGCCTCACTGGCACACTCTCTCATTCATGTCATTATATTCAGACATCACTTGATAACCATATGTAAATATTATGATGTTCACAGGGTTTTTATACAATTGGTAACACACATTTCTTTATACTGAGTTCACTTTTTCAAAACTGATCAGACACTTCTCTTTACCAGCATGACTACATTTAATACATATCTTCAACAGTGACAACATTTGTTTACAAAATGTAGTGCTTTGTCTACTGCAGCAAAACCAAGGGCACTTCTTCAGTGCATGGATTGTGCTACCTTAGTTAGTACATGTCACAAAATAAAATGAATCGTAAATGCTGCAGTATGTTTCAGAAGGTTTTATTTTTGGCCATTTTTGCACAGAGTAATTCCAGCTGCACAAAATGTAATTCCAATAATATAGTGCGTGACCATACATATTCACTATAAGTGCTTATGAAGGATTGCTACAGGTATGGAAATACAGCAGTGCTAGTCAACCCTATCTCCTGCATTTGGCCACAAGTTCTCATCTCAGCATATGTTCTTCCCTGTAAGATGCCTTCTGCATACCTGATCCATGCCTGGCCATCCTCTGCAAATACTGTATGTCCAGACATCCAGCATTCATTGCATCCAAGTGGGACATTTGATCATGTGGCTGGTGGTCATAAACTTTCCGCTCCATGAGGAAAAGAATTCCTCTATGGGGTTGAGAAATAGAGAGTATGCACTGTATACAATGTCAGGAAGAGAGAATTCATAAAATTACAAATGTCTTTATTTCACCTCACTTTCCTTTCCTCACCTTACTGAAGTCTTTCATCAAGCAATGAAAGGAGTTCAGTGCTATATACTGTATACCAATCAGAACTTAATGCATTTTAATTTCCAGGTTTTTTTTTAGACATAGATGTAGCAGAAGGTTTGGAACATAACAGTTTTTTTCAGTAGTATGTAAACATGTGCAAAGTGGAGTATAAATACACAGATGGATGAATTCACAAAAGGATTTTGCGGCTTTTGTGGCCGCTAAACCTGCACAAATAAGACAGAAAGAAACCATGTAATTCTCAATGCACCCACAAAGGTTGAACTGCACTGCCAAGCAAATGACGTCTCGGTGCTCCTGAGCTATTTGCATGGATTTAAATTAGGTAATTTGCATACATTTGGTGCAAAATTGGCCTCTTTCTCTGTAAATGAACCTCACTGAAAAAACTGTCCAATTGAGAAGATCAGCACTAATATCCACACACAGTAATGCTGAAATTATTAGCCTCTTCAGAGGGTTGGTGGTGACTGAAATGCATTTATAAGGAGTGTTACGCCCACATGCAGCACCAATGGCACTGCCAGACTGAGACATTAAATTCCAAATATGGTTCATCTCCATCGTGTTTAAATACCTTACCTGAAGTTTTGAGGAATGCCTCTGCACCCCGTCAGTCAGAACCTGTAGCTCCTGGTCTGAATATGTCAGTTTTCAAATCAGATGCAAAAAAAGGACAAACTGCACTGAGCTGCAAAACTTAATGGACATGTTTGTGCTGTAATATCATTAGCACAATACCTTTCATGTTAAAGACCTTGAGACTGTCAGATAGCGGTTGCAAGTGCCTCACATTTCATGGTGCTATTAGTGACCGCTATCCATTCCCTGTGAATTCCTCCCAGAGTTTTTGGTTGGTAGTTGAGCTAAAGTGAGAAAAGAGTTCATGAAATTTGAAAGATGTGGTCACTGAATGCATTTTGTGTCAAAGCAATAAAAAGCGAACCACAGTTCAGCCTACATTGACTTCTTTTTGACATTGGCCTGCTGGTAGATTGATGTACTCCAGGAGAGAGAATTTTTGCATGTAAGTCATGCAACCCACCACCATATTGGATTCCACAGTTAAAATTAAACAGCAGTTGCATCATGCACTCTGTGTGTTTCCGAGCCCTCCTTGGCTCTAGTGTTTAATATGAGTACTTCTGTGACCAGAGATAAGGCCGTTATGGCCATGACAAGGCCTTGTCTTGCTCTGCCATGATGCTTCTATTGCTCCTAGTGGCTGTTTGCTCCCAGGGCCAAAAACAATATGCTGTAAATTGCGCTACGGCCTCTTCAGGTTGATATGCTGCCTGCGAACGTGATGTGATTGGGTATCGATTCACACCGCAACGCTAAAATTGCCTGCCTCATGGCCCCAGACACCAATAGTGACAGCTTCAGTACAGGACAGGAGGAGTGCCATGGCATGGGTCTGTGTCTGAAAGAGGATACCTTCTCTCTGCTTTCTGATCTGCACCCTCTCCTCCTCCTTAGAGAGGAAGGGATTATAGCTTAAAAGGACAGAGCCCCCCTACTGTGCTGCATGAAGGTATCACAGCTACATATACAGCAATCTAACATGCCTCAGAAGCCAGGCTGCCCATTTTGTTGGCATTTTGCAATCCAATTACAGAAAAGGAAAAAAACATGTAAACATCTACTTTTCATTAAAATGCCAGTGATATTTGGACATGGACAGTTTTTTAATCTGTTCAAGTTTTAACATTTGCAATGCTGAACAAAGATGGGCTGAATTTTTGCTTTTCAGTGGAAAGTAGTGGTGACACAGCACTGTCAATCTGCATTCAGTATGATTAAAACATGCCCCGGATCCTGTTGGAAGATGAATAATGCAAGAAGAATTGCTTGTGTAATGAATAAATGGCAAATAATCCCACCACAATTAACTCTCCTACATACAGTATGCAAACCAGTCATGCTCCGTCTCCAGGGACAAGGTGTCAGGTAAAACCAAAGTGGCCTTGTACTGACGCATACGTATCCTCACAGTCTCAGATGACTTGACCATGTCCTTGTGCTATACTCAGACCAGCCATTAGGAACTATGGACAGGGGGACAACATTTTCCTAATTAGGCCCCTCATCCATACCCACTCTAGCACCACCAACACCCACCTAATACTAACATGGGCAATTTAAAATAAGCTCTTGGTCAATGGCCTTGTTGTGACAGAGATGGAGTCTTTATTTCACAGCCAGTGTTATAGGCCCGTTCAGGCCATACTCTGTTTTGCAAACATTTACCCAATATGATTAAAAAGCACAAAAGGTCAAGTCACTTCAAAACACAGAGAAATAAATGATTTTAAATAAAACTGTGACAGTTATATTTATCCTTTTACCTTAAAACAAAAAAAGGAGGAAAAAATCCCTCCAATGAGTGATTACATAAAAGTCAAATCAGACATTGATTGAAGAAGATGCTGCAAAGCATAAAATCATAACATCATATCATTAGTGAAAAAATAAAGGTACTCTTCATCTCTCACCATCTCCAAATCCAGCATTTCTAATGTGTTTATGCAACACCAAGACTATTTAGACAACCCAGGATCCATAAATATTCAAATACACCATTTTTAAAAATGGCATAAGGCCACTTTTTCCCTCACCAAAATTTAGCCTACCATTAAAGTGGTTTGTAGCCTCTTCACAACAAGAAAGCATGACATGGTTGGTACCAGTGGTACCAGGTTGTCTAGTGTTATATTATACCCATATCTTCACTCTACCTTTTTAAATTAAGCCCACAACAGCGGGTTACTTGGCTTGTCTGCCAAGCTACTCACCTCTGCCATGTTCAGCTTCTGCCTGTCATACCTGGTGTTGTCTAAACTTGACTGCTTACAAGGACTGGGTGGGTTAGGGTACAGGGTTCCTGTGGATCCCGAGAAAGGCATTGAATTTATAAATCTAAAAAACAAGTCCTTGGTTGGTATTAAAATCTCGTAATCAATTTCAATAGTCTTAAAAAAAGAAACAAACCAACCTTGAAGGTATTATATGAGTAAAAATTTTGAATCTTGTAATATTAAAGAATGTGATGCTGAATTGGTAGTAAACACTGAAATCACTAGAAATATCCTGCTGCCAAATATTTGTCATTCTTTGATTGTTGGTTTTGATAGATGTAATAACTGTGATAGTGCTCCAACATTCTCCACAAACCCTAAGGTACTCACTGGAGATAAGTGAGACTCGTCATTAGCATTTCTGTACCAACTTGTTGGATTGGTAACAAATGTGGCTCATTACTGGCATCCCTATCCTGTGTACTGGCTCTCATCAGTTGGCATCAACTAATAATAGACCATTTAAAGAAATGTATTTGTGTGGTTTACTCCACAGAGGACAGTAATTTATTTTCCCAGTCTCTTTTCAGACATTGAGTGGAGTGTGTGGCCTGTGATTTTCACTGTAATAGCCTACATTTATTATAATGAGTCCTGATATCACCTACGAACTGTCAAAGCATGAGCACACTTAAGGCTAAAACCCTGTGAAAAGCTGTAGAGGACACAACATAGCTTCAACCAGCTGCAAGCTGTTTGGATAGGCTCACTTATGATAATATCTACATCGAACACAATCATTAACCTCCTGGATTGAGGGAATTGCTTCCTTTCGTAATGAGACTATACCTCGGCTGAGTCCAAAAAAAAATGTCAGAAAAACATTGTGTAGTCCATTTTTACCACAGGTTAATAGACATTATATGTTTCATGTCAGAGTTTTCACACATACTCCAAATTCATTAACAAGAAAGATGTAATTTTTTAATGGTTAAAGGTATTTAGATCTTAAAAATATCGCTTTTTAATTGCTTTTCTTCCATCTTTCAAATTCAAACTGTGCAGTGCATCCCTCTCCTTTGGCTCGGTGGGTGTTAATGTCCAAAGCTGAGGCAGTTTTCTTTACACACAACAGAACAAAGCGTGATTTAGGGAAGAGGGAGGGCAGCTGTAGTTGATATATGTGTGTTTTGCTTCATAGGTGAGAAGAATGATGAATGGATGAAGTCCACAGCCACCATAATGGTACCCTTGTGTACCATGGCAGAGGGAAAAGAGGAAGGGTGTACTTGAGAGAATAAAAGTCAGCCTCTTCAATCAGGACTACCTAAAAGAATTCTTGACAATATATCCTTGTTGTGCTTTCATGATAAGCCTTATGCTGGAGGATGGGGGTGTGGGAGTATGAGAACAGAGGGTTGGAGGGTGTCTGGGGGGCATCAAATGAGGTGTAAGTAAGGGATTTCTCGATTGAAGAACTGAAGAAATAAAAATCTGTTTACCTGACCACAAATGCCTCAAAGTAGGCTGGAAGTCACAGAGGAGTTTGGTTTCTATTCCACGTCAAGACTCTGTTAATAGTGGAAGCCTTTGAAATACAGCAACATGGATGCTTTCAAATATTTCACGTTACCACTAGTGACATGCAGGCTGTGGGTATTAACATCCTGTATTTTTTTAAGCAAACATCGCCCTGTGGTTTTGCCTTTGAGAGTTTGTGTATGTTAGTGCGTGTGTGTGTGTGTGTGTGTGTTTTCAAGCCTTTTTGTCTATCTGTGTGTTTGCAGTTGTCCTGTCAGGTCATTTGTTGCTGCAGCTATTAATTCCCCCCAGTCCTCTGCTCCTGTTGTGCACTCATTTGCTGATATACTTGGTCTGTCATTAGTCTATATGCCTACTCTGCATGTTGGAGAGAAATATTGACATTGTCAAAGCGGCGCTCATCGCTTCTGAACATAAGCTGTGCTTTTACATATCAGGTGTCAAACATAAAGGGTAAATTCATCAGCGTATTCACACCTTTGCAATGTGGCAATTGTACTCCCCTTGGACACCGATTGGGAGAAGAGGCACTTAGAGGGAGAGAACAGAGTGAGCAGCAAGACGCTGGAGCTGACCCAGCCATTTTGATGCATATGTTGCACAGAAATATTGACCAGCTCTTTAGTCTGTGACTCCCTCAGGACTGGGTAATTGTCTGTCTGTGTTTCTATTGTTTAAACTAACTGCATTTTGGCAGTCTTCCTCCTCAAATCAACGATGGAAACAGTGATGGAGGACAGTGGTATCCATACTGATCAGAGGAGGTGGCTTCACAGATCAATATCTCTTCATTGAAAGGGCTGCTCCATTATTATTTATCTTTTTTTGTAGGTTTCTATATCATTCTGTAGCTATCCAGTAGTGCTCCTGATGTATTTTAAACCTTTATCCCATGTGACCTGATGTAGGTTTCTGCATGTTGTTGTTGCTATATAAATCCACGTGGATAGTTCAGAAAGTCGCACAATAACAATCAAACTAAACAAGATCAGCAACTCCTGTGTGCTGTGAGGTAAAATTACTGTTTTTGTCAATGGATTCTGGTGGCTTTGGAGAGAGCATAGATGACAGCTTTGGTTCCTCAAAGCGGTAAAATATTCTAAACACAGCATACACTTAAACTGATCCTGGTTTTACTGTAGGTGCTCCTTTTCTAAGGACGCTAAAATACATTTTGCTAAAGCTCCACAGCCACTAAACTTCTATGACAGAAAGAGTAATTTTACTTTGCAGGACACAAGGAGTTACCACTTTTGTCTTTTTTAACAATATTTCTTATTAGGTTTTTCATATATTTCACACATACAGACAACAAAACAAACAAAAAGACAAAAGACAGACTAAAAAAGGACGAAATGAAAGACAATAACAGCATAAATACACTCTACACAAAGCTATCTCATAGTGATTGTGGACCCTGATGTCCAAGAAATTCCAATAAAGGTTTCCACATTTTTTCAAATTCTCCTGCCCTTCCTCTGGTTATATAAGTCAGAACATTTTCCAGTACAACTAAAAATGCCATCTCCCTCACCCACGTACCTCTCAAAGGTACATCTCCAAGATCGAGCTATTATTCTCCTGGCCTGTAAGAGTCCAGAGTGAATTCAAATTATCCGTAAGTAGTTATTAGTTACTGCTGCCGCTGATCGGTTAGTTACTTTGTGGTATTGTGTGACTTTTGGAACCAAACTAACGTGGCGTCAACAGTAGTAGGCTACATTGCTTAGCCTCTGAGCCCTGGTACTCTTGTCTGCCTCTCCACGCTGGGAGCGTGCTAACTGCCATCTAACTGTAGTTAACACAGTGACTGTGGATCTATTAATGTGTTTTTACAGTACAAATGCAGTATTATATTGAATCACCTGGTTAAATAAAGGCTTCATCGCACCGTGTACCACCTTCAAGCTAAGGCTTTTTTCACTCTCTACGCTTACACTGTCAGCCAACTGCATGTGTTAGGGAATCAGCACCGTAACCTATGTCACTGCTTTTTGATAACGGCTGAGTGGGAGTTTCCTTTTAAAAAAACACAGAGAAAAGAACGCAGATTAAGCCGCCCTTTAATATTGTACATTGTAAAGATCAACGTTATATTGCTCTTAAACCATATTTAGATTTTTTTTTTTTTTTTTTTCAGAATTTAAGCAGAAAAAGCAGAGTGTGCATTTATTATGTTTGGACTGTCTGTTAGAATTACCTTTAAAGGAATAGTCCGACATTTTGAGAAATATGCTTATTAACTTTCTTGCAGAGAGTTAGATGAGAAAATCAATACCACTCCTATGTCTATACTTTAAATATGGAGCTACAACCTGGAGATAGTCGTCTTAGCTTAGTATAAAGACGGGAAACAGTTAAAGCTTTACAAAAACAAAAGTGGAAAAACAATTTATGTTTTTAAGGGGGGGCTGTATATGGGGATACTTCTTGGCTGTACGCAGTGACTGAGTACACTGAGCTGAGGACATTGTGTGAGAACGCTGTGCAGAGCAGCCTACAGCGTGAGGTTGCTGTCTGCCTCAAACATTTATTTGTCTGTGTAGAGATGAAACCTGCCTCTGTATACGTTCATTTTTATAGCACCGCTGCTGATGTTGCAGCTGGTGTGCTAAGGATGCAATTAACACAGCCTATAGACAGCACTATTCTACAAATCAACAGTACATTGATAATGTCCACATGGCACCAAATAAAGATCACCAAGCGAGCGTATACTTAGCAAAACACAAAATAAGTCATCGATGTGGTTATGATCTCAGTGGAAATGATATTATAAATATGCGCTATAATATCTGCCGTTAGATGCTTTGCAAAGCAGAGAACAGTTTGTTGATATGTAATCAGCATTTTACAGAACAAAAGGAACTGGGAAATGCTGTTTTGCACAGTCACTAAAATTAGATGTTCTTATGATTTGTTTATTCTCAAGTGGGTGAGCATGTGCAGATAGAGTATAGAAAAGTAGTTAGCACAAAGACTGTTTATAAGACACACTAATTCAGAAAGTAAACAAAATGAGCTGTGTACACCCTGAGAATGATTTAAAATGAATTAAACTCCTATAGGGTTAAGAATAGTCCAGATAATTTTCATATAACAAGGTATTTTTAACTGCAGTGGTTGCAGCAACACCTTGTGCACAACAATCAATCCCACTACAACAATCTAATTATAAGCTGAACTTAACTGGAACATTGTTGGGGACAAGTCAGGCACAAGAGACCTCCGTGCAAATTCACACTTTTATTTACCCAAACTTAAATGTCCATGGGAAACAAACCACTTTAACTTGTGTATGACTATATTTAACAGGAGGAGAAAAGCAACACGCTAATATAGCTCTTTTTAGCCTGCTATAAAACTGAGGTCCAAAGCAGAAATTGAGCAGCTATGCACACTGATTACACTGAGCTTACTGACACAAACAGACAAAAGGGGGGAACAGTTACGCCTGTCTGGCCTTGCAAAGAGCACAAAAAAGGGATTAAGAGCCTACATAGCATTATACTTTGTTTTAGATAGTGTCTCTACAATCAACAATACCTTTTCTCTATTTTCATTCGTTTTTTTTTACTGGAGAATGCCATGTCAGGACACGGGTAACCAGACAAGACAGAAACTAAGGCAGCCACGAAAGTCTTAACTCACAACTAATGATAAATAAAAGTGTCACAGTTTGATTTAAAGATGACTGTGAAAGTTGACACCAACTCATCATAAAACAGAGGTAAAATAAGATGATTTAGGGAGCACAATTCAACTTATCCACCCACAGAAGTATTTCACTGCTGGAAAGATGGTCTTTTCATAAAACCAGGCTGTCTATGCAGTAGAAAGACGCAAATGCTTGTGACATTGGCACTACATGACCAGAGAAGACAGAGAAAAAGGGCGTTGAAGCATTTACTTTTGCTCAAGATGTAGAAAACCTACAACTACCAGAATGCACTATGCCGCACTGGACCAATAAATGCTCCCGCTGGTGGGTGATGTAATGCACATTTGTCCATTTTGACACATCAAACAATGTGATGGTTTGCTGGTAACATACAATCTATAATTAAACGTAAGCTAAAATATGTTTCTGAACACATTTGAGGCATGAAATAGTAACAGAATTTTGTTTATTAGAGAACCATAACCTTTCCAAGTACTATATATTAATCATCTCTTTTATCCACTTATCATATGTTGGGGAATAGTCCGATTTTCTCATAAGTAGAATACATCATAGGTGACATACTCATGGCACCTATGACAGCAACTAGGGGACTGGGTTCCCAGTTCTTCTTAAAGGCTCCAGAAGAATAATCAAATACAATGAAATACATTCATTCATTTTCCGTAACTGCTTATCCTGTTGGGGGTTGTGGGGGGTATTAAGTATTAACAAATACTTAATATATCATACAGAATGTTATAATTTGTGCAACAGTAAACTGTTAAAATAACATAGCCTATCCCAGCTGACAATTGGCGAGAGGCCCTGTGATAGTCTGGCGAAAGGTCACATAGAGACAACCATTCACACTCACATTCACACCTATGGCCAGTTTAGAGTCACCAATTAACCTGCATGTCTTTGGACTGTGGGAGGACACCAGAGTACCCAGTGAAAACCTATGCTGACACAGGGAGCACATGCAGACTCCACACAGAAGGGTTCGAATGAGCAATCCTCTTGCTGTGAGGCAACAACATTGCCCCACCGCAGCACTATAATCAAATACACATTTTGGTGGATATTTTATCAGCACTCCTTAGTTTTACTGTTCGACTTCAATTTTTTCCGCCTTCATTTTTACAATACAGGAACGATTATGGCACCCACTTCCTGTATATGACCTCTCATGCTCCAGCTGTGCACAAAAATATTTTTCTGAAGACATTTTAGGTGAGAAATATTCAATACAATAACAGAATCTTGGCTTAAATTTGATCAGCACTGTCCAGTTTCACCATTTGATCAAAATTTGGTTTTGATCATATGAGTTTTAGGGAGAGAGGACCAACTCCCTTTCAGTCCTTTTGTATACTCTTAGTGTCCGTGGTGGTGGGCATACGAAAATGTGGAAGTACAATCTGTGGTTCGAGCAACAGCCAAATAGCCAGAGAAAAACCACTGAGCTGGGAGATCTGGGTGCTGGTACGATTGAGGGAAGTTTTTACCATAGTTCATTTACACATAACACCCACATTGTTATGATGCAAGGCTGATTGAAAATCAGCAAAGTATCCCATTAAGAGATATGTGACTTGGACTTCATCTACATGTGGCCCATTTCCAACACTGTGGTGTTTTTATTGACTATGTTGACTCTGCTGCAAAATGATACATAAATTTTGCTGTATCAAAATTGGTCTTAATGTACATGCATGCTTTTTGGCCTGGATGGGGTTCATGGTTTTTTTCCTTCATTCTATACAGGTATTACAACCTGTTCTGAAAGCAGACATTTTCAATTTGCAGATGCAAAATATTGCAATGCTGATCTTTTGATGACTTGCATCTAATTTGGAATTAGCATATCCCAGTGAAGTGTACTGTAATTTGTCTTTGATGATTGGTTCGTCTGTAATAGATGGGGGGATTGCCTGAGCTCCCCACTGCCCTGTCTCTCTCTCTCCCTCTCTCGTCTTCCCTCTGCTGGAGAGGCACACAGAATCTTTGAAATGTGCTTTGACCATCAGAGCAGTGAGAAAGCACTAATATTTTACTGACCTGAAATGAAAGGGATTAGGTGCAAAAACCTTTTGCAAAAGGCTATCTCGATTTACAGGTGATGTTTTGTTTGTTTCTTTTTTTTTTTCGTCCTTTAAAAAGCGGAGACTTGGATATAATCAAAAGACATATTCCAAAGCGTAAAGCTTTGGGCTTTGAAGCTTTTCAAATGTTTTGTTGGGAGAGGCGAGACAGTGGAACAGCATGTCTGCATTCAGAGCATCCATGAATCCCTGTCATCAGCCTCCTTCCATCTCCCTTCCCCACACTTTTGCAAAATCTGGCGTTTGCCACAGAGCAGATACAAATGCTAGATAATGAATGAGTAGAAGACAGAGACTGGAGAAATAGGACTGTTTCAATTTCACAGCCAAGAGCCGCATAGATTGCTTTTGTTTTATTGTTGGTATAGGTGGCACTAGAACTTTGCAATTATTTGCACAATTAGTTGTAATTATGGTATACGCATTTATCTTGTGCGCCCAAGACGTTCCAGTGTGCATTCTGCAGGGGAGAATAGAAAGAATTAATATAAATAGTTTTCTCCAGAAAGTGCTGCTTGTTTGGTTGACGGCAATTAGCAGCTAATACCTGTGAGATCTCCCGTCTGCTCAAACCCGTGCTGTTTTCTGTTCCACAATGATCAGACAATTAATGATGGGTGGAGAACACTGGCAGGACTACAGTTTACGCTAGGTGCTGTCACAGTGGTAGGCTATACCGTACGGCAGTTGTTGTTGTTTTCTGGTTGAGTGTTTTCACGCCTTTGTGACACGTAGATTATGATGAGGTTACATTTGCTCTGCGTGCTTTATCTTAGGTGGTGGAACTAATCACACACAGATGCAGGAGCCTTTCCGAAGTGTCTCTCCAACCCTTGGGCTCCTTTCTATATTTCACAGCACTACAGAAGAATCTCAAAAATGCATTTATTTGAGAGTTTGTGCATGATCTTTTTGAAGCACTACACTAATAAAACTCAGGGTTGTTTTGAAAGGTACTTCCCTTCTTGTTTCAATGCTGATATGTTGCCTTAGGGCCTAATGTGTACTGAATGTTGTCTTACATCTAATGGTGTTTGGATTTCATGCTCAGGCTGTGTCGAGAGCTGGGCAACATGTTACTTCTTTGTAAAGCCCTTTATATTGTATATTATATTTGCTGATAAATGTGACATCTGGCCCCTTAGATGCTCCTCAGTGGGTTTTTAGGTTTGGGTTTTAATAGTTGAGAAGTACAGTTTCTTGGGCTTCAATTAAAAAATGAGTCATCAGCTTATTATACTGAAGATGAGCTGGTGTTTTAGGAGGTGTTTTATTGGACTCAGCTGTAAAATTTGCAGTTTTGTGTTATTACATCCTTTGCATGCTGGCATTTAACTAGGCATGGACAATATATTCCTTTCAAAATGTCAGGACCTGGATTGCCTTTGTATCCTCCAGTGAAAAGCAGGCCACATGCAGTGTCATCGACCTTGTGATCACTGATAGCACATGGATCACATGTGATGTGAGAGGAAAAAACTGCAGAAATCATTTTAGATGCTGAAGATTTTGTACAAGCACAAAACCCCAGAGCAGAACATTTGAATAATAGTTGAAAGAATATCTTTTATTTAGTGCATTTCTTATCCACTTCACACAAACAATATCAAATGAATAAAAGTGAAGCATTTATGTGAAGCTTAAATAGATGAATACTTTCTGCTTCGACTGCACAGCCATTTGTGTAGTTTTTCTTTATTTGGCAAAGAGTAATGCCTTTGTTGTCTTCGGTGTGCTGGAGCCTCACAGACTGTTTTCTAGGCTACTATAGGATTCTTTTTTTTCTTCGTTGAACAAAAAAAAAAAAAAAAATCAAACACACTCTTTGTCTTACTAGTGTCTACACTGTGTGTAAGCTTAGTATTTGCTTTGTGTGTAAGCGTAGGAGTAGGGGGCGGGCATGAAAGCATGAAACATAAAGCGTGAGTGATGTGTTAGCATTGCATTGGTGTCTTGCTTAGTCTACCTAATTTTGCTGAGAGGTTTTGAAATGAGCAAACACTTAATTTATGGCTGCGACGCTGTTATAGGATGATAAAAAGATGCCTTCTATTGTTTTAAAGGGCTGGAATATGTGTGTCTGTGATTCACTAAACCCTGAAATAGCCCACCACCACTTAAGGAAACCGAGCTCCTCTGGTTTGTGCACTGCTGTGAATCAGTGCTTACTACAGCATTGTGTCACATTAATGTTTGAGTGCTACATATTGTCAAGTAGATGTGGGACTTAAACAGCACTTACAGCGAAGTGTACTTACATCACCTCCTTGTTTATTTCTTCCAGAGACATCCATGCAGACGCCATAATGGTTTCCGTGTTTATATTGAACTTGACCTCTGACCCCTGACCTCCTGCATAAGCTTGGTAATCATTTCATTTTTTATTTGGTGCATTATGATTGATTTTACCCTTTTGCCATTATCTATCACAGCCATTGCCATTCTCTATCACAACTGGCTCCTGTCTCCTTATTTTTCTTCCCTTTTTTGTTATAATTGTTTCTCTTTGTAACATTATAACTGTTGGATTCTCTCAATTTATTTGTGTCCGATTTTATTTCACACTTGTCTCTCTCTGTGGTCTGTTACTTCCGTTGTCCTTGAGCCATTAGCATTACACAAATAAATTGTCAATTGTGTTTGCTAACATCTTTAATTTATTTTTTATACTCTCTCATTTCTTTTCATCATCTTTATATGATAAACCATCCAACCATATTTTCATTTATTTCTTTTTCTATCTATTACCAAGGATTACAACTTCCCATTTTATACATTGTGTACTGCAGTAAGTCTCTGTCACCACCTCTCTCTTCCTCTCTCTTTTTTCCTCGTATGTGTGTGGGTGGAGGTAATGTTTGAAAGTGACAACACAAGGAAACTAAAGACAGAGGGAGGAAATATGGCACAGCAATGTATTGCGGTATTACATCCCTTGTGTGCATTATGCTATTATTTCCTGAAATATCAACCGAACGCCCACCAAGCAGACAATCCTCATGGAAATGAATCATCCATTTTTTTGCCAGATTTATTCCAAAAACGCGGTCCTGGTAGACGGTAGGCATTTAGCAGCAGCAATAGGCCGGTGAGCCCATGTAGTGGCAGGGCCAGGGCTAGACGTTAGGATAGCTGGCAGCAGGAGGGAGAAGGAAGTCACAAGGTTGCAACCCAGAGCAGTATACTTGCTTGTCTCAGCAGAGTAAACATCACCCCTCGTCTGCACACAGTAATGACTAACAGAGGAGGACGTGCACAGAAACACTATCAGGACTACTGCCTTGTCCTGCCAGACCCCACGCATGCCATTCCTATCATCTTCCAGCCTTTGCATTCCTAAAAACAAGCAGAGAGTTATCACCCCGTGCAGTGTTGTGGCCACAGGTATTATTAAAGGTGCTGCACCTCTTCTTACCTATGCCCTTGTTTGTTTAAAGGGAAACTTTGGCATTTTTTAACCTGGACCCTATTTTTCCCAAGTATTCGTGTTGAAGTGACCAATGGGAACAACAATTTTTTTGAAACTTCTCAAGTATGAAGCGACATACTGCAGTGGGCAGCCACAAAACCGGCTGCATTATAATCTTTGGGGCAAAAGTGTACCACCAATGTACGTCTACTAAAAGTCTTTCTTTTTGCCACTGGCAGGCTTAGATTATTATAAGAGTCTGACAAAGAAAAAAAACAATTCTTTACCTTTTGCATGATCCAGTCTGTTTGTCACTGTTTCTAGCCAAGACTCGTTTGAGAAGAAGTCTATTTCTGAGTTCTGGAGAGTTGAGTTATTGCAGGAAGACAATAACAAACAGACCAAATCAAGCAAAATGTAAAGACAAAGGTTTTAGAGACACCTATCTTTAGACACCTATAAAAACAATTTGAGCCCGTCAGTGGCAAAAGCAAGCCCCTCAAGACGACATACATTGATGGTGCACTATTGCCTGGATTACATTGCAGCCCATTTTGCGACTGCTGCGCTCTTGCTCAATATTGGACCAATTTCAGAAATTGTTGCTGATATGAGTCAGTGAGGGTGCTCTTACACCTGAGCTCTTTAGTCCATTTTAACTGTTTAAACAAACCCTGAAGCATTTCGTACGATAGTCAGATATTTTTTTTTTGGTAGTGTGAGAAAGCTCTTTCAACTTCTAGTGCAGACCAAACAACTGAACTCTGTCTGACTAAAAACATGGGTCTTGGTTTATTTCCTAGAGTTCAGTTCAAATTAGTTGAGAATGCGATAAGGCCCAAATATACAAACTAAGCCAAAAAGCAATGCTTATCCATAACTTATTATGAGAATACCTCGCTTGTCATCTGTGCAACAAGAACAACACATCATAATGTCTGTCTTTCATTAGGGCCTGTCTTCTCCTTCTGTACCACCTCACTTGTGTCATTTGAAGAATGAAATGCTCAACAACTTGCTGTCTTGTCAGCTGCACATATGGTTCGTCTTCTTCTAAAATATTTGATTGATAGAAGTACCAAAGCAAAACCAGAAAACCCAAGACCATAAATTTGGAGCAACTGCTTGAGAACATGTGACATGTTCAGAATGTTTGAGGCGCTTGACAAAGTACAATGTGAACGCTAACCAAATGAAAGATGCTGCAACCTTACACGTATATTGCACTGAGTTTATAGAAGTATGTGTGTGAGAGCACCCTTAGTTACAAAAACCCGGGAAAATAGGGTCCAGGTTGACAAAAACAGAAGTTTCCCTTGAAGGCACCATGGTCAAGTTCTAAGGGCCACCTTCCTTTATTAACAAACAAGATGGATAAGTAGAGTGTTTTGGTGGTGTAGTAGACGTCATTGGGGTTTATTTTTAATGAGATACAGATCCATATACAGATGTACTGACCATTATGCACACCAACTTATCAGACTCTAATCAGGAGCAGTGGAAATGCAGCATAACAACGGGAAATTATGAGTGATTGGGAGCATCTTGAGATCTGACCCCCAGTTGTTTGACTGATTTTCTTTTAATTGGTTGTCGTCTCCCACTTGACACCATCAAAGCTTCACGCTGGAGGTGAGGCAGATGAAATGGTTCTATAATACCATGAGTGTGATAAGACACACTGGCATAGAAATATTTTTAAATGTGATTGCAATCACAAAGCAGATTATTGTCCTAACGTTAATGAAGAAATATTGAAGATGCAGTGTAAATTGCACACTAGCTTTGTGTGTTTACTTTCTAAGTTTAAACCAAAACAGGGCTTTGTGAATGTCTTTTGTTCACATGTGCCAAGTTTATACCTAAATAGGGCAGCACAGTTGTCATTGCGATGTCAGTTTGAGCGATAATGACATCGCAAAAGATTACGGTATTGCACTCAGGGATATTTTGAGTTAATTGAAAAAGAGTATCAGTTAGTCATGTCACGATACTGGAATTTCTAATGTCAAAAGAATATCTCGGAAAATATTACTGTTCAGTGCCATTTTCTGAAACACTTTATTGATAGTTGATTAAACGTAATGAATAGTTACTGTTTATAAACAATGAAATAATAATTAATAATGTTATGTAATTATCTGTAATGCAACAATATTTGTTATTTTTAACAGTTTTATTAGCGCACACAACATTTTATATGAAAAAATTACATGTTTGTTAATGGTTAATAATTGGTTTAACTGTCTGTAAACATTATTTGGATACTGTAATAATGTTGTAACTTATGATAATAATACCATGTTAAATGGTTAGTAAACATTGAGCTTTAAAATGGCTGTACAAATATTGTTACAGATGCATTACATCGTTTTTAAAACCATTTAATAAGGTGTTATAAACAGCAGTTGCAACAAAGCCATACAAATAATGTTGATAGAGGGTTTACCAACCGATTTTCAACCATTAACAAATACTTAATTTATCATGTAGAATGTTAAAATGTGTGCAACAATAAATGAAAATAACAGAGCCTATCCCAGTTGACATTTGGCAAGAGGCCCTGTGATAGTCTGGTGAAAGGTTGCCAGACACACACAGGGCTGACACATAGAGACAGACAACCATTCACACTCACATTGACACCTACAGCCAATTAAGAGTCACCAGTTAACCTGCATATCTTTGGACTGTGGGAGGAAGCCAGGGAGAACCCTGAGAAACCCACACTGACACTGGGAGAACATGCAAACTTCACACAGAAAGGCTTCAACCGGCCAGCAGCTTTAAACTCGCAACCATCTTGCTGTGAGGTGACAGTGCTTACAAATGCATAATTGTGCAGCCCCAAAATTGTATTTATAGATAAATAAGGCCATAACATGATAGTGTGGACTTTTCTTGGTTAGTAAGTAAAGTAACTGTGGTAAACATTAACAATAAGAGGGAAGAAAGTGTAGCTGGTGCTTGCGTCTCAACACAAAATAGGTATTGAAACCATTATATTAGATATTTAGAATTGATATGTATGGAAACATTGATATTTTGATAGCACTAGTATCAGTAGAAAACTGCACCATAAAATGTAATAATCATTCTTTCCTTCATTGGCGCCTTTTGTTTTCAGTTCAATGTTCAGTTAGTTCAATAAAAGACTGTTGGAAATAACATACTTTTATTTTTTTTAATCAACAAGCAATTTGTTTGATATTAGCAGAATATTGAAAGCAGCAGAAAACTGAGCACATTTTGATATCTGTTTATTTGTCGCAAGTAATATATCGTTAACACAGTATTCAAAAACAATCACACGTGACATATTGTCCTCATATCGTGCAGCTCTACACCTAAATGTAGTAAATGTTTGGCACGTGTGAAACAAAACAGAACGACAAAGAGCACTTAAAACGTCAGTAATTAATTTATAGACCCGAGCGTATGGTTATATCCTTATTTGTCTTCTCTGGTACTCATAACATATTCAGCACCTCTTTTAGTGGTTGTAGTGCAAATTTACTATATCAGAACCATCTGTTGTCTTAATGTTAACTTCAGCTTCAACTTCAACTTTATTGTGCCCAAAGGGAAATTTGTCTTAGAATGCACGCAAACACAAGATACATAAAACATCATAAAATACATAAAACATATGACATCAATATGTAGAGCATATGTTTAAACCTCCCACCTAACAAAGTTGTTGCTATTTCATTATTAAAAGAACAGATGAGTCGGCCAGTCGGAGATACACAGAACAAACCACCAGCAGCAATAACAAGAAGCAGAAAACGATCTCAGAAATACACCTCTGTGATCAGATCAACTTCATAGGACAACAGTTTGGCTGCTTGTAAAGCTTGAACTAAAGGCTGATGCTCCACCCTTAGTAGCATCCATCTAAGGTGCTTCCAATTAAGAGCTCTCTTTGCAGTTCTGCACATAGTGGAATATACAAACACAGACAAATTTCTCTTGGGTTGCATTTTATTTATCCAGCAGATTTTACTGCAGAAACATTTGTTATACCCTGCTTAACAAAAGCATCTTGTACTTTTTCTCGTAGTGAGGGCAGAGTTGCTCCAGGAGTGGGGCGTTTGTTTAGTCGAGACATTTAGAGAGCCTTAAAATGTGTCTGAGAGAATTATTGTAATCTACAACCCTATGGGCAAAAGTCCATTTCCCTGTTGTTTGCGGCTCAGGGGCGTATCAAAGTAAAACCCTCTATGACAATGCCGGTGTGCGTCGAGCTTGCCACTCATGAGCGTTGGATTCATCCTCCAGCCGTATGAAAGGTAGTGACTGGAAAAGGTTGAGGACATAGTTGTAATACAAAGAGCGACACGGCCCTGAAATTTGCATGGCGAGGAGAAGCTGATGCTCCCCGAGACTCCGTGAAGACAAGTGTTTGCTATGCCTGGTGATGTGCGAGACAGAGCGAGCAGAAGATTATTGTTAGCATACTGAGAAAAGATCATGAATTCCAATGATTCCCCAAAGCGCAGGCACAAGATTTACTGAGACTATGCCTTTACCCCCTCTATCTGTGTATGTCACTACAGAGTGCTGTCAGCGCAGATGATTTTAGGTCGAGGGGAGTTGATGGTGTCCCCCTGTGCACTGATTCAACATCTGATAATGAGGAAGAAATGCTATTTCAGTTAAAACCACAAGCCATGTTTGAGGAGGAAAATAGCAGACAGCCGAAGCTGGCACACCAAGCAACAAGCTAAAGAAAAAAAAGAAAACAGATGACGGTGAAAAATTTCCTTTCGAGCCTGTTTAATATGTGTTAAGGCATAGCTTGTGAGACCTCTCAGCTCCAGTAATTTCAGCACATCAAAGACATGCCTCCTCCCCAAGCTGGTGTAGTCTTAAGAAGGGCTCATCATATCCAATCACACATTCACCCAAGGATCTTGTGAGGAATACCTCCAACCCTGTAATTTTGTTCATTAAAACCAGACTAATATGGGTTGGTCAACGCTGCAACTAAGCGCTGTGCTGTGACAGCGATTGCAGCTGGTAGTCCTTGTCCCTCGGTGACCTGTTTTGTTAACTCCACTGCCGTATTTCACTGCCTGATTAGATGTCACTCAATTAAAAGCACATTTCTGCGGGGAGAGCGGCCTCCCTAGTTGCCATGGATGCCGCGTGAAAGGTAGCAGAGCTGCGTAATGTGTGTCCCAGAGCACCATAATGAAATATCCACGCTGCTACAGCAGAAATACACAGACAACCCAAACTTTCACACCCAATCAATGAGAGCTGTGTGGCTGACTTTTTTTTTTTCTAACGTTGAAAAATTAAAAAGGATGTGCCTAGTAAGTCACAGAGGACTCACACATTTTATAGTCAGCTATGAGAAGCACTAGGATTAATAGACCTCTCCTAATATGCCTCGCATTGGTGGTCCCTGAACACCCTGATCAGGTAAGGCCCAGCGAAGCAAAGATCATTTATAAGTGGTTCATTATTTTACCTTCAGATTCCTCTGTCTGGCATTGATTTAATAAACACTGATGTATCTCCTTGTAGAAGAGAAGTGCCATTTTTCATTTTCCAGATTTGCTATCTTTGTTATCGCCGTTATCTGTCGAGCTCTGGCATTTCGGCGGTTATACGCTCCCAATCTCAGCTGTATACGGGAAGCGGCACAGCAAAATAGTGCAATTCCTCCATGGCAGATATTCCTTTTAATGTTTACTGAAGGATTCTTTAAAGGAAATATTGTCTTTTATCTGTCTGACTCAATGCCTACGCGTCCAGATATGGCTTTCTAAATGAACAGTTGGTTTAATAAAGTTCCGCCAAAGTGCTCTGATTACCCATGAAAGGATTCAACAACGTGTGACATCAACAGTGAGGTACAATAATTAATGATCTATCAGTGTGTTCTGATGATTAATGTATTTGTTTTTGCAGTTTGATGGACCCGTAAACTGTGTGAAACAGACAATGAGCTTTGCCATCTTGTATTCCCTGTGGTGAATAGAAGCAACAGCGCCGAGGCACACTATAAAAAGCACAGAGGAGTGATGAAAAGAAAGGAGAAAAAAAAACAGCCTCTATATTATTAAGGTTAACTGTCAGTAAAGGCTCATGCTCTGGCCGTATCGTTTTTGTGACTGAGAAGCTTGTTGTAGCTTGTTGTATTTTCCTGCTCAAAGCATTCTCCTGTGAAGTGTTAAAAGCAGTTTGTGGTCAGATTAGGTGTGTACGGCCGCCACATCAAATCAAGATGAAAATGAAATGGAATGATCAATTTGCCCTGCATTAATCCCTCCTCTCCAGCTGCATCCTATCGATTTTCTTGTTCAGCTTCCTTGATAACAAGAATCATTTAAAGGTCACATTTTGATGTCTGTCAAAAAGAAAACATTCTTAATGCACTGTGAGTGGCCTTTGAGGCTTACGGTTGTCAGAAAGCGCAGACTGAGTCTTGGCACCTCAGACAGATTAAACAGCAAACAGCACTAAATGGCCTTAGATGCTTCGCTTAGAAGTTTGCAAGGCAGATACTACTCTTATTGAACTATTAAAATCCTTTAGAAAGATAATTCTTACAAATAACCCTCCTCCCTTCAAATTATATGGGTTTCCCTTTAAGGTAATAATTATGATGTATACCAAGATTATTTCCATCCAAGCATACATTTTTAATTTATCAGAGGACTGCAGACTTTGCAAAAACTCACTGGTGATGCATTTGCTTAAAATAGCTTGGTGCATGGTATCCTGATGGACATACGAAAATATTGCTAATGAGAGTGCCAGGCCCGCGTCGAGCTGCTCACAAGACACCAATATTCAGCCTCACTTTGATCTCAGGCGCCACACATGGATGTTTTTCTTTCTTTCTGTTGTGAATGTCAGTGTTAGTGCTCGATGGTACACATATGCTATTGTATGAATACAATAACTGTTCAGAGATCAGCAGCTCCCCTGGTTTCCACAAACATCCAGCGCTGACCTTTACTTGCTCCAGCTCCAGGATATAGAGCCGTGCATCATGGGCCACTGCCTCAGGCACTTAGGATTCTGGAAGGGAGATGTCTTCAGGGAGATTCTGATCAAACGGAGAGCACGCACAGTTATCAAAGCATCTGCACTTCTGTTTGTACAGTTTTGTATAAAAGCCAACAATTATAGTCAATTGATTCACACAATCTTTATTCAGTGAAAAAGTGCTTTTGTCAGGGACCAATAAAAATGAGACATATTGAATCAGAGACAGAACTATTTGTATAATCTACTTAGAATATATTTCATTTTAAAGAGACAGTACACCCCCAAATCAAAAATACATATTGTCCATTACCTGTAGGGCTTTTTATCAGTTGAGATTGTTTTGGTGTGAGGTGCTGAGTGTTGGAGATATCAGTTGTAGAGATGTCTGCCTTCTCCTGACTTTAATGGAACTAGATGGCACTTGGCTTGTGGTGCTCAAAACACAAAATAGACTACATTTGACAAAGTAAACAGCAATGTCTCTCGCCAGAAATCATGACCTGGTTACTGGAAATAATCCACAGACCTTGTTGTGAGCAGTTTCAGATAGAAACTATTTTTTTTTTACCACACTACACCCAATGACTGTCTCACTGCACAGGAGGAAGCGTGCACCTACTGCTAGCTCAACTAGCACCACTGAGCTAACTAACATTACAGCTCAGCTGAGGAGGACTCCATTAATGTTTACATCTCCCACTGTCACAAACACAATCCTCTCGTCAATGAGTAGATGCACGCTTCCTTCTGCATGGTGATAAGGTTGGCGGGTGTAGTTTGGTAGGAAGAAAATTGTTCCTACATTAAACTGCTCATGTCAAGGCCTGAGGATGATCTTTAGCAACCAGGTCATGATTTCTGGAAAGAGACACTGCTGCTGAGTTTTTCCAAATGGCACCACAAGCCAAGTGCCATCTAGTTCGATTATATTAGAGAGAAGGATGACATCTGTGTTGCCCATATCTCCAACATTTGGCAATGGACACCAAAACAGTCTGGACTGATAAATAGCACAACAGGTTAGAGGTATTTTTAATTTTGGGAGGAACTGCTCCTTCGAAGACCAAATGCTATGTTATTTCTACACACTCTTAAATGAGTAAAACTTAAGCCTCTAATTTCTCAAGGCTGTGTCAATGTGGCCAGCATTTTTTCTGGCAGTTTTGTTCAGAGGATTAACCAACATTAACACATTAATAAAATACATATTAGCAGGTTGTAGAGGAATACATTTTCAGCAGGTGGAGTTGGTGCAGACTTTAGTAATGGCCAATCACATCAGCTCTTCTCATCTCCATTAAAATCAGCAGACAGTTTAATGGGCAGGGAGGAGCGTCCTGGCTGGCTCCTCCGAGGAGAAGCAGTCCTTCTCTGGAGGTGCAGACTTGTCTCTGTAGCAAAATACAAATATGAATATAACAGAACCCCCACATGCTTTCAAGGGCAGACAATGTCACTTTTTTTCCAATTTGCATGAAAATTCCTGCTGTGGCAAATGAGTTAATGTTATTTTAGAATATGATAATGTGTACAAATAATTCAATAAAATACTGTTTTTATAGAACTATTTTTGGAGAAGCTGAATAAACCCCCAGTGATCTCACTGGATTAAAATGGGGGAAAAAATGTGTGTGGAGAAGCACAGTAGGCTCTTAGTAGGTATGTTTAGATACTGTTGATGGTTGGAGATGTCATGAATCAATCTGGGCTACAACTAATAATTATTTTCATTATTGATTAAGTTGCTAATTATTTTCTTGATTAATTGGTTATTTGTTTGCTTTTTGAAATGTAATATAATAGTAAAAAATGCCTGCCACAATTCCCAGAGCCTGAGGTGACATTTTCAAATGTCTTCTTTTGTCTGAACAACAGACCAAAACCAAAAGATGTTTGTAATGATGTAAAACAAAGAAAATTCTCACCAAAGGGAAACTGCAACCAGAGAAAGTTTGGCATTTTCACTAGTAAAATTTATTTATAGATAGGTGAAGTCCCTCCCTTTACAATATCTCCATAGATCCATATTTTGGAAAAAAATATGCACAGTGAGTGGCTGTGGCTCAAAAGGCAAAGCAGGTTGTCTATGAATCTGAAACTAAGACTAGAAAGGCGCTATATAAGTGTAGGCCCATTTGAAGTAGTCAACGGCGAGAGAAAAAATATTTTTTAATCCCATTTGATTTGTGCCATGTGCCCTGAATGACACACATGATGTTTGTCAATATGACATATTTTTTAAAGTCAGTAAAGTTGCAGTGTGTGAAAACACTCAGTGAACTACATCTCTTATTGCGTTCAATGTCCGTCACCTACACCAACTAGCCTACAAATGTAAAGTTATCACACTACATGTGCTTTATCCAGCCGCTCCTGGTCTTTTATCAGTCAGGAGGCTAAAGAACGAGCAAGACCAAGTGCTCGTGTGAGTACTTCCCAGTACAGAACACAGACATCATAGCTTCAGTGAAAGAGGAAGCTGATGTCATCTATATGACTTGTGCAGTCTTTTAAATAACACATTTTCATACTTCAGCAATTTTAGAAAAAACTGCAACTGTCTTGACTTGCAGAATTATCTTTTCATTTGACAACATCATATGTGTAATTCATGGCAGTCATATGTCTCTCCAATTTGACTATTGTACATATTTTTTTGGAAATAAGGTGGGTGGAAATAAGGTTTTTTTGGTGGGTGGGACTCCCCACACTTCACTCCCCTAATTGGTCCAGCTCTAAATTAATTGGATAGTGCACATTTTTCTCCACTACTGACACTGCTTTAAAAGTTTTATTTAATGAGCATTTAAATATATACTCAATAAAAATGTTATATCAGAGTGAAACGGGAAAGCACAACTTACTTGAAGGAGTTTACATGATATTTGGGAGGTGCACCTCCACCAAATAAAGCCAAGGAAATTGCTGTCTGCGCTCAAGTTTTAGATAAGACCCGGTTAAAGAGCAAGCCCAGTTTCATGCTCTGATGTTATGAGGAAAAAAATATGTTCCTCCTGTGCAAGAGGGGAGATGATTTATTTTCTTACAGTTTAAGGAAAAACCAGCAGTATAATGGCGGTTTATGAATACTTGATGAGTGCCCCTCGTTTAGTTGTGTGTGTTTTTGCTCCGCTACCTGTCTGAGCCCATACTGGTTGTTGTAGCGGGGGCCCCAAATAGATGGTGAGGAGAGCTGACTGAGTTTAGGAGAAGAGGAGCAGCGAGCCCTTCCACTCACTGTGCCTGGGTCAATATAAAACCTCATTACTGGGGTGTCATAGAAAATTTGTGCACTTTCTGCTCCATCTAGCAGCAATTTTGCTGGATAAGCACTGCTCTCGTTTGGCCCGTTTTAAGCATTTTCACTAAAGAAAGGCTTGCAAACAGGAAGCCATCGCTTCCCCACAGGGGCCCTGGCAGCCCAAATCCCCCCAGCGCTGCCTCTGCTCTTATACATGTGTGGTGATGTATTTGTGTATATGCCGTGTGTGCCTATGTGCATGCATTAACACTCATCTCATGAGTCTTTATCATGTCTATAGTTTGTGCAGGCTACATCTGTGGAAGTCTGCAGAGCAACATGGCTTCTTAAGTATAGAGCGTGACAGGCTTGTGCACCACATTTACATCTTTCTTTTTTCTTGCCAATACATGTTGATAAGTGAGAATGAAGATGTGGATAGGTTTCCAACCTACAGATACTAGTGTGACATAATTAATCTCCTTGTAAGCAAGCATTATGCTTGTTATTAAGTATACTGATGTGCTAGCTCTTAACTCAACAGCTTGATTTTTTCCCATCATTTTTTCCATCCCTTTCCAGCTGAAATATACATTTTACTCAGTCTGCCTCTCGCCCCCTCCCTGATGTCAAAAAGAACACCTCGGAGGGAAAAAACAGTTTCTATTCTATCCATCGGGTGGCTGATGGGCACATCGGCAAGCTATTCACATGATGTTAGAACGTTTTTTTTCCCCTCCTCATCCGTGCAAATAGAATTTTATGAAAGCAAACAGAATGACATGTTTATAAATATGTATGTCTGCCTTCTGGACAAGCTTCTCAGCCAGTGCCACGTTGGCCCCATCGCTTCATGGTGCAACCTTGTAATTTCATAGAGTGGGGGAGAGAAAAAGAATCAAAGGGAAATCATAAAGGATAGAAGTGCCGTTTGGCCATCCTGTAAAGTGTTTTTTTTTCTGTTTTTTGTGCAGCAACAGAGACAGGCTGAACAGAATGTACACAACAAAGATCCTGAATAAAACATGATCAGATAAAAGCCAAACATGCAGAAAATACCGGAAAGGTCAGAAAGAACCCTAGCCATAATTATGGATGGAGAATTTGCCAGGAATGCACTAATTAAACCACAGACAAATCTCCAGTCTCGACCTCCCCCTTGTCCCTGCAGCTCCACCATAAGCCCGCATATTAATCATTGGGGAGGGGAGCGAAAACTTGGCTTGCCGGTGCTGCTGTACCAACAGAGTGTACTTTAAAAACACACAAATACACACACATTCATACAAGCCACATTATAACTGAGAACAAACGAGAGGCAGGGCGGGAGGAAGATCCAGATTGGATTAAGGAGTGAAAAGTTGGACGGAGCTGAAGGTTGAGTAGCTTCCTGCTGGAATAAGGACTGGTACCAATCAGAGTCTTTAATTGAAGTGGAGTGGGAGGCCTTTTTTTTAAACACTAGGGCCTCTTGGCTCAGAGTAAAGAAAACAAAGGCATCGGAGGTGGGCTGCGTGTCGTTGGCAGTATCTCAGGCAGCACCACACAGGTTAAAGTTAAGGCTGGATCACGCTGCTTCCCACCTGCAGAGTGCCCTGTAAGTGTGTGTGTGCCTCTGTGTGTGTGTGCAGGACTGACTGTATCATGCTGTTCACCTCCAGTGGCGTGTCTGTAGGTGTCTTTCTTGTTAGTGCCGGATGGCTGGTGATGATCTGAGTGATCCCCTCTCTACTTTGAGTTTACAAAAGTGTACTGCCTGTGGGGAGAAAAAGAAAAGCAGCAACATTTAAATACACTGAAATGTATCTGAAATCATATAATCACATTACACAGGCTGTATTTCCACCTGTTGCATTGAATTAATGGAAACAATTTATTCTTGTTATTTTATTTATTACCTCTGTGGCAGAGCTGCAGAAGACGACACGTTCGCTTCTGTCTGAACTGCTCCTTACAGTCTGGTATCTGGGAGAATGTTCTACAGTTCCCCAGGATCCAGATGGCTAACTGTACACGACCTCCAGCGCTGAATGATAAATGGCAAAAAAGCACATTTCATCCATCGCCCAGCTTACCTCTCGGCTGCACACTGATATTCCTGCTGAAAGTGTGGTGAAAAGCACAGTTGGATGTATGGATGCGGGCTGCACTGGAAATGATTTGATATAGAATTATCCTGTTCAACAGCTACTCTGCTTAGGAGCTACCTGTGCCTTTGGTGTTCACGGACGGAGGTTCACGTCTCAAAACCGACCAGCTGATGGGACAAAATGCTGTCAACGAAGATAAGCGGCTAATATTGTGATTTTGAGCTGATGGGAGGTTTTAGGTGCTTTTATGTACATCCGTGTTGCCAACAGCCGTGTCCGTAGGCATCATGTTTTCGGGCTGTCTGTCCGTCCGTCCACTTCGTTTTCGTGATGTCTTAGGAATGCTTTAAGGGAATTTTTTTCTGTTCTTCTTTTCAAAGATGAACTTATTTGAATTTGATGATCAAAGTCAAGGTTGCTGTGACCTTACAAAACACTTTTTGGCCATAACTCAAGAATTCATGGGCTAATTTTGACAAAATTTCGCACAAATGTGTCCTAGGATAAAATGATGAAATTATGACATTTTATGTCCAAAAGGTCAAAGGTCAACTTCACTGTGACATCATAATGTTCTGCAAAAAACACTTTTTTGGCCATTTTTGAACCCCATAACTCAGGAGCATTGGGGGAGACATTGGTCAGACACTGAATTGGTGACACTAATCTTGAAACCGTGCCAATTGTATAGCTCTTCTGTGCTGCTGGGTTACAGATGTACATGAAGCATCCATGTTTTAGAATTGTCAGCTCCACATCAAACTATCAGCTTTAAGTACACCTCCACTCTCAGTTTTAGACGATCAGCATTTTCAAAATGAACCTCATTGGGAAATGTGGGAAACACTACCTGCTTGTTAAATACATACAGTCTCTTAGAACAAAATAAACTTACTGTAGAATGAAGGTAAAAAACAACTTCCTTAGGCTTAGGCAGCAAAAGTACAGGGTTAGGTTTAGAAAATGACATGGTACACATTACATTGTAGTTTAAATTACAACTGTGTCAGATGTCACACAAACAGTGGTCTTCCAAGTAAAATTTTGGAGTTTGTTTGACCCATCCACCTCCCCTCCCTCCTGCCCTACTTGGCCTTTCTTGCTCTTTATACTACAGCAGTTGCCTAGAGCGTCAAAAGATACTGCTGCCCTGTGCGTCTGATACCGCTGTTGTAGGGTGCCTGGGTGTGTCGATGTCTGACACAGAGTCACTGACAAAACATTAAGTATTTAATAAGTTGGGAATGAGATGGGGTTGTTATTTGCAGCAGCAGCATCTATATTTGAAGCATTTTCTGCTGTCATGGCTACAACTTTGTGTTCTCCGGTTCCTTTGGTAGTTCACCACGAGCTCACTGGTTTTGCTGATATTGAGCTTCAAGTGATTGTCACTCCATCATGTGACGAAGCTAACTGTCAGACCTCTGTAATATAGTAACAACGCATTGAAATATATTTTGTCTGTCTGAGCTGTTTTTTCTGATATGCGCCATGCTGTTAACTCTCTGGCTGATCAGATAGAGCCCTGGCCCTGAGGCATCATCTGATTGGTCAGAATCTGCACGCATGTGAGAGGAGGTTATTGGAATAGTTTTGCCGTACTTCTCTGCATAGTTGAAGGAGGAGTGTGTGACAAGATGAGTGCGAATGCCAGAGAGGAACTGGGGCCCTAAAAAATAGCACAGCAGCCATCTGGCAACATTTCCGATACAGGGAAGATGACGTGGCACAAGCACAGGAACTGTGCATGACTCAGTCAAGAACTGAGTACACTTAAATATCTGTTTATTTATCACAAGTAATGCTATCACAAACAATGCTGTCATATATTTCCCTCATATTGTGCATCCCTACTAAGAAAGACACTTAATACCTTTTATTAAATTCCTTTAAATTTCATGACCTATATTTAATGAGTCTGGGGAGACATGAATGTAAACTGCAACTCGATTGGTTGGTGGAGGCATACAACCAGGAGGAGGTAATCCTAGTTTTGTCTTCGGGTGTGAAAGAAAAAAAAAAGCTCAATTGTCAAATGTAAGGACGTCCATTCTGGTATGAAGTCACCGGGTGCTGAGAGAGGAACAGGTGTGTTCCCCCAACACATCAGTGCCATAAGCATTGTTCAAGGAATTTACAGTGTTAATTGTGTGTTATACCGCACCCTGTGGGGCGCCCTATAAAAGCAAGCCATCCAGTGAATTAGCTTGTACATATTACAACACAGTCTGAATGCAGTATCTGAGGCTTGGGCTGTGTTTTGTTGTTGTGTTCTGTTGTGTTGGGCTCTCCAATGGCCTGTTCTGGGAGTGGAGCCCTGGGGCTCACTGAGCCACATAACCGCCCCTGTCAAAGGAGGCCTGCTGGCTGGCTGGAGCAGCCATAGAGAGTATGTGGCCTTCACAGTTAATCATAACGCCGACTCACTCTTGCCTGATTGTATTGGCGGCTCCAGGGATCTGCCATAATTGGATCCTTGTAAGTGGGATGGAGGAGCTAAACAACCAGATTGCTGTTTGTTTATACCTTTTCATATATTAGTAACGTGCCGAGACTTCTCAAGCAGTCTGGGACTTGTCTCACTGCTTGCCGCTCTAATTAGTAATTCATTCTTAACATATGCCTCAATTGTGGCCCTATCCAGCTATTTGTGATTAACTCCGCTTTAATTAGAGTTGTTCATGCAGACTTTGGCTCTGCATGGACGTGTAGTGGGCACTTGAAAAACCGCCGGTACCCTGCGTGGGTTCATGTGACAAAGAGGTGCCCTTGATGGATTGGCAACTTTCTTAGTTTGAGCTGGAATTTTTAAATATTTTTGAAATCTCAGGGAAAAGAAATGAGGTGAAGACAGTATTTCAAAGAAATACACCGACCAATATACCAAGAAACTAATAAATGAGATGAGGGAATTAAAGGTTAAATGTGTACATTTCTTGGCAGCGGCAAACTGTCTAAAGCAATGTGTTGGAGCCGTTGTGGAAGGCTTTGGAAGCCTGCTGTTTATGTGAATCAAGCAATGCAAAGCATGGCAAATGTGGCAGCTAGCGAAGTGTGATACAACTGAGCGTATGCTTGATTTCGATGCATGAAAATACAAACGTGGTGTGAAATCGACGCTTCCAGTCCACTGGCTCTGTCTCGAAATGAATGATTTATTAACTAAAACATTACAGATCCCAGTTTTAACTGGTTTCAAATATCAAAGCACTTAATGTGAATGTGCAATACATTGTATAATTCACTGCGAGTCCTTGACAGACATAGAAAAACACACACTGGGCTTCATCTAACAATTTCTCACCTCTCTAATACTTGTCACCACCCAGTGCTTTGACAACCTAACTTAATCAACCAGGATTACATATTTCTTTTATCGGTTCCTTTACAGTAATTAACTTACACATTTGTCAGACAGCCCACTTGTCACCTTGGGGAGCTTGTGTCTGTGTACATTTTCATGGTGGGGAATTTTGATGTGTCTCAAATTGCAAACTGTCCAGCTGCCCCAGTGATATATAAGCTGAAACTTTGCAAAATGAATCAAAAGGTTCCCACATTGGAGCTTTCCAATACCAAAAGCCAATAATTAAAAGGCGACAGCTTTGCAGATTAACTGCGGAATGGAGTTTGTGGGGAAACTCATGCAGGGAAGGGGGCATTTAGTCACATGGCCCCGAGTTCCCCCACAGATAAAGCTCATTTTCTCTAGCAGTGGGGTAGAAAGAGTGGAGAACACAGCCCATTTGGTTTTGGCCTCACATGGGGCCCACAGGGGTAGCCAGCATTTTATTTAAGGTCACCAGGAATAAATGGGATTCAGGCTGTGTCTGGCAGGTTGCAGTGGACAGGGCCCAGGCTGGGGCCTTCCACCCCTGCTGCCCCCAGGCGCCCTCTCCATCTCTTCTCGCAGGAGAGAGCAGGTCTTTTCCTGCCTTCCATTTCACTGTCTGGAGCCCTGGCTAAATACCTCACAACTCTCCTACTTCCAATACCGGCACTGTGTCAAAGGGTAATAGCATGTTAAAATCCCCCTCAGGTTGTTCAAAAGGGCGAGTGCAGAAAAAAAAGGATCCCAATAGAAAAGCTCTTAATTCCGTTTAGCTCAATAATGAGAAACAAAGGGAGGGAGAGGTGGGGGGAGGGCCTGCATTGTTGGGTCTGTGGCGTGTAACACATGAAACACAGGCACCCCATGGTAGACCACATCAGATGATCCTCTGTTGGGTGACACTCCGCTTGAGCCACTCTGTCATAAAGCCCACAATACGCTTTCAGGGGAATGAGTGGCCATCACAGTTTAAGGGCTTTTCTCTCAGGTGGAGGCAACAAAAAGCTACAGAGATGGATCTGGCTGCCAGTCAAGCTCTGTATCAGTGACTGTGCTTTTGAGGAAATATGAGAGGCTGGACTGCTGTCCCATCACAGCATGATTCAGAATGAGAGGGATTGGAGCTCACGCTGAAGCCAAGCTGCTCTGCAGAGCTGTGAATATGTGAGTGGGCCATGTATTGTGGTGAGGATGGCAGAGAGAGGGGGAGAGGAAGCCCCCGTTTGCTCTACCTTCAGACTGAGACATACTGTTCAAGTGCTAAACGGGGACTAGCTGCATCTCTCATATCTGTCAAGTGCTCTGCCTAATCACTTCTCACCATTTCCAACTTGTTATCTCCTAATGTCTTATAAATGTCTTAAATGTGTGAAAAGAAAAAAAAAAAGCTTAGTGTGCATTGCAGCAGCATACACACCACTGAGGTAATTGATACTGTGCTGTCTCAGTGTAGCAGATCCCATGCAAGCTGTTTCATGGCAGCAAAGATGTTCAAACTAGGAAACCCAGAGATAAACATTGATAGGAAATCCTTGTATAAATAGTTTTTTTTTATGTGGTTTTATTAGATATTATATTTCAGTGCCTACTTGAACATTCAATTCAAGCTGCTCTTGATGCACGGGAACTATACCCAAGACAGAGCGTGTTTCTACTGACATGGCCTTATTTCTTTCATTATAATGTTGATAAAAAAACCTCTGTGCTGGAGTGGTGGAACTGTTCGACTGCCTTTATTTAAACTAAACAGCCACTTCCAAAGGCATATAAGTATTCTTCTTGAACTCCTTCCAGATCTAGAAGTGTAAAAGAACAGGTAAAATTTCATTTCATTGTAAGGCGTATTCATTCACTCAGCAGTTCCTAGCCCTGCTCTCTCTCTTTCTCTTCTAATTCGAGCTGTTTTGGTGTCTGTGTGAGATTGTTGGGACCGTTTGGCTGCTGTGGTGTTGGAGATTAGCCGCTGCTGCTGTGTTAGGTTCTGCTCAGTAGGCTCATGCAGATGGTGCTTCAGCGCTGTGTCGAACGGCAGCAACCACTGATTGTCGGCAGTCAGCTGTTGCTACCCCTCCATTACAACTAGATACTGATTCTGTGGGAATCGCTGAATGCCAAGTGCTATATTGTAGGCAGCTGGACTTGCTTGAGTTTCTTAAGACATTTAACCTCTCATCCAAGATATAATATAAGAGATAAGATACGATACGATATGATACGATATAGTATAGTTAAGATTACCATGACCTGGATTACTGTCAAACTTCACAACATCAAACACTTAATGCTCACAATAATAGGCTCAGAATCTGAGCCAGCATTGTAACTATTTTTTGCAATTTTTACTTGCGCCTGCAATATTATTGCCAAAAAAAATGCCTAAAAACCTCCCAACGTGGATCGCAATCCTGTAGAAAAGCCACTGTGAAATCAGGTATTTCACGCCGCAACAATCCAAAGGAAAAAGGCCAGGACTACCAGGAGGGACGGATTAATTGTCTGTTGTTGTCATTGCCACTGAGCATGGGACAAAATTTTATGTCCCAATTATTCTTTCAAAAGTAATTGCGATTGATGATATTATCCTGATAATCATCAAAATATGCTTAAACACTCATTATGAAACTAAAACATACTGGAATCACTTTATATTACTGAATATTTTGTTAAGAAACAAATATTTTTATTGCATCACAGACATTACACACATTTTTTTTTAGTAAACATCCTAACAATCGACAAAAAAACCCCAAACAAACAGGCTTTTTAACTTTCAATTAATGTTTGATTAAGAACCTTTTGAGGTTGGTGCATGTGCGGCCTGTTTTTGCAAAGTCTCTTGTGGTTATCCAGCATTGTCTTTGCTTGCAGCTGGACACAATATTCACACTTATCCCGATAATTGAAGTTCACGACAATCAACTTATTGTGAGTGGTTTTTTGTTTGTTTGATTTTTAAATCACAATCAGCAATAAAATAATATAT
>JAPZEB010000002.1:26268124-26280317 GCA_029783705.1 Chaetodon striatus
AAATTCATGAAAGTGGACTATCATCCACTTTACCGCAACTGAAAACCACAGGACTTTTATTGTCTTAATGATTCAAGTCATACCAGAACACGCCTAGTAAAGCTATAATGTTTAAACAGCTCAAAACAAATTGCAGAGCAGTTATACATTAGCCAGCTTATCAGATAGTTATGCATCACATCAGCATTTGCGCTTCTGCTTTGTTTACAACAACAAAGAAACACCGTGGAGATTTAGTTGAAATAGAACATCAGTATGCATAAAAAAAGAGTTCAGTAGACATCAAACACGCTTCGAGTCACAGTCATGACAAATGCTCTAAATGTAGATATTACAAAAAGAAATTTTTCAAGCACCTAACTCCAGCTAAATCTAAATGATGGAAGGCCCGAACCATTCTGCAATTCCACGTTCTTGTGTAATAAGCGCAGCAAAATGAGAGAAAAGTCAGGAGGAGAGATTTAAAACAGATATAGCAACAGTGGAGAGGAGGGGAGATTGAATCTGTCAGTGAAGGCTCTTGCTGGATCTCACTGGTACCCTGGGTCTCATTTAGCCCTCGACTGATACCACTGCAGCCCTATTAATTGGCCGAGGCCAAAGAAATCAAGTTAAAAACAAACCGTGTTGCCTCTGCCTTTGATAGACCAAGACAAAAACTTAGATCAATATAGAGAAATGGAGGCAGATAAATGGGCCGAAAAGTGATCATTTGGCCGGTAAATGGTGCTATCAAACCGCTGACCTACTAATTTACCAGCTCACAACAGCACAGCCACCTTCTGTCTTGCAGCATAAGTAAAGATGACTATCTGGTGTTGGGGAAAAAGTTCCCCTGCCCTCTTTCTAAAGTTTTCTAAGAGTGAGGAAGCACACAGTGTGGATATTGAGGTGGGTGAGTGCGGTGGAGGTTGTGGGGTGCTTGAACTCTCTGTGGTGCAGGCAGTAACAGTCTTTACATTCAAGAGGGAGAAGATCAAAGAGTGTACGTTTAAAGGGAGGAGGGGCGGTTTTAGAGTCTCTCCTCTGTTTGGGAGGCATCCAGGTATCTGCGGTGTGTATTGATGTGGAGCACCGTCGCGAGACACACTTTCCCATCCTTATTTCCTCTTGTCCTGTTGAAGCTAAACGGGCTGTGCTTCAAAAACACTGCTTTATCAAAGACACCACTTAAATTGTCTCTCCCTTTTTTTTTTCCTGTGCAGCTCCTCTGTTCTTCTGATAAATATTATGTGTCTTTCTGGCTGAAGCGCTGTAGAGGAGCCTTCAGAGAGTGACTGGTTAGAAGTAATCCCAGAGAGAGGTCGAAAAAGGAAAGATGCTGGTTAGCATTTCTTCAGAGATGCAGCGCAGAATCGTGAACTGAAGTCAGATGCTATTTCAGCATGCATTGTGTGCTTTTCCCACAGTGTTTCTTTGTCTGACCCACACTGTCTAATAAGACACTAGAGGAGGTTCTTTCAAGCTGCTCTACAAATGACTTTGCTCTGCAGTTCCACCTGTGTCCTCCTCTGGCCCACAAAATAATCAAATCAAGAAGTGGGTTGTCATTCAGACCAACAGATTGTGTGTACTAGAAAGAGGCCCCTGTGTGTAGAAAAAAGGGAACAGCTCCCTCTAGAAACTACTGTAAAAATCTCTCTATGATCATTTGCAAATATGGCGTATTTCAATAAACTTGGACACCGTTTATTAGGCCAATTAAACCGCTACACGCTCCCTGCAATATGATGCCTGACATTGATGTTTAACCGCAAATCTTCTTTTACTGGATATCGCTCTCCATATTTATTGTCTTGTCACTATAATTATTGCACCTGTCCTGCAAAAAAAACAGACCGTATGCCGATGCGTGGCCCTGCACGAGCCCCTATTAAAAACCTGCAGTCACAGGGATTAGTGTCTGTATTCCATACAGATTGGAACAGTGTCAAAAGAAAAGAAACCAAACTAGAGCAGGGGTAAATAGGGTCTGGCAGAGATTATAACAGTGGATATAATAAGGCTGGTTTCCACTCTAATTGTGACACCAAGCCAAAGCTTTGCAATTACGGTGCAACGAGCAGCACTCTAAGTCCACACACCAGCGGGGGGATCAGAAATCCTCAACAACTTTAAGCTATAGTATCAGATTATGTCACTATTAATTAGGCGCTGCATGAGAACAACCCTGTACTGCGTCCCTCTCCTCCCCACATGTAGCCAAGCAGGCAAGTAAACTTAGATCAATAATTACACAAGGACTGTCCTAGCTCCTCCACAGTTCTGTCACCAAATTTCACACTAATTGGCCACACCAGCTGAGAAACCCTGAAACAGACTTTTATTGAGTCAGGGTATGACTGTGCATAGTCTGGAGGGACACTTGCATTACCTAAAGTGGCTACCTTTGAAGCTAAAGGCACCCGTGCATCGATACGGATGCAAGTTGAGTGCAAACCGTAGCGTCCATTTCAAATAAGACTTGGCTGCGTATTAGGCATGCAAGCATAGTAAGCATTGATCTGTTCATGCATTCATACACAGCCCTAGCATAATTATTTGATATATTCCCCAACTAACCAACCATGTATGTTCTCAGTCAACCATAGTTGTTTAGCAGCAGTAGTAGAAGAGGGTGTGTAAGTTCTGTCACATAGTCGTAATGTCTATGTCTATGTCCTCATTTGCCTCTTGATGCTGGCTGGTGTTATCCTGCCTATTGATTGAAGAGAGTAAGAGGCCCAGGAGTCCTCTGGTTTGATCTGTGTTACATCCTTTCCTTAATTCTCCTCTGTGAGTTTAATACTGAACACACAGGTCCCTCCTGACAAAAGCCTGATCGAGTGAAATGTTGAGCTATCGAAACGAAAGAGGTGAGAAACAACAACACCTTGAAACAAAGGGCCGCTGAGACAGAGATGCAAAGGCTCATGTCTTTCAACTGTCGTGGATTTAGTTGAGATCCCTGCTCTGACTAACCCTGGCATCAAATGACATGATACGCACGGAAGAGCTGCAAGCAGGGATGCGCTGATTGTGAATTTCTAGGCTGATACAATGTTTAAAATATCAGCTTGGCTGATAGCCAATAGGGATGTTTTGTTGTTGTTGTTTATTGTATTGTTTTGTGGTTATTTATCCCCCTTGTGCCAGGGAAGCAAAGAAATCTTGATTATAAAAAAATAACAGAACTCTTTTAAAGTCATTCAGTCCTTCATTACACCATCTTTGAATGAGCATGAATTCAATCATGCTAATTTATCATATAACTTCTTAAACAACCTTTTTTCACATGAAAACATAAAAAACATGTTTCAAATTATGTAATATATCTTAATTCACTCTTTACACCTGTATTTATTTAACTTCCTTGGCAAAAACAAAATTTTGCAAGATATCATGTGAATGCCTCATGATTACATTATAATTTACCTTCACCCAGTACTGATTTTTCCTGAATAGAGCTTGAATGCATCATAATTGGACTTAATTCAACCTGCCTTAGCTTTTCGTTCTGGCCACCAATTGCTAGCAGATAACGTTAACTTGCTCTCCTCCTGCTAATTTCAAAGCAGATTTGTTGTTCAGAATGTAGCATTATTAGGGAAAAAAGGTGCATCAGTAGTGAATTTACTGCGTCCTTTTGTTCCAAAGGGAGATCTCTGTTCATCCCAAACATGTTTTCTGTTGTTCCCGGGATGAGGAATGCCACTAGTTTCGAGCTCTGCTTTTTACCCCACGCAAAACTAATGTGACACAACAGAAAAACAACAGCAATCATCATTGGTGAATGTCGTCTCATTTGCCGATAGGCCAATGACAGTCAACAAGGCAAATATTAGTTGATGCTGATGTTTGGCTGATAAATCAGTGCAACCCTAGTTACACATGGTAGTGTTGACAATTGCTTAAGGTTGGGTGTATGTATTCTCTGTGTCTCTGCTTTGTTTGAGAGCATACATGTTTTATTTGGTGCATCGCTGTCTGAAAAACTGCGAGATTCTTAACATAACAGCTTCTCTTTGATTGGCATAGTTGCCTGTTTAGAGATGGTAGGGGGGGGCAGACAGTCAGACAGCCAGCCGTCACATGAAAGTTTGCTTTCTACAGCTGACAGGTCCGTTTTTTTGGTGTGTTTTTCAAGCAGGTCTCACCCAGGTAAACGAAGAGATCAAAAGCAGGGGCTTGAGGTAGCATCACTCTGTCTGTGATATATAAGGCCTCCTGTCCTTAGATCTTGGGCATTTCTTCTGCACCCTTCCCTTCGCCATATCTCCGATGGAATTTTAATGATAAGCTCACTAAGACTGCATTGTTATCTTAAATGCACACACCACAACCCTCTCATACCCGTATCACACACTCATCACCATAAATCCCAGAGACCTGAATGACTGCATCCCTACTGAAATGTTTCCATTTGGACAGCTATCTTTTTTGACAGTTGCATACTCTGCGAACATTTGTTTGCAGGCTAGTTTTTGATTAGTGGCAGCACTGACGCCTGTAATACTGGGGGGAAAAAAATCAGCTCTGGATCTGGTGCTAAGTGTTTTTTTAAGGTTGGGTGAAGTGCTGTAAAAAGCACCATCTTCTCCCTGAGGGGACACACCCACTCAGGAAGGGTGAGAGTGAGAGAGAGTGCCTGTGTGATGGTCAGAGAAGCAGACATCTCTGGTGCTGAAATTGAATCTGGTCCCAAGTTTGTAGTGGAAAAGCCAAAGTGACAGAATAGTAGATAATAGGTTTGCTGTAACGTCACGCCTGAGTGTATGTCCACACTTGGGCATTTCTGGAACAATCCAGCTTCTGACGTCCTTATGACAGGCTGCTTCCCATTTCTTTTCCTGTTACACGGCTGTGCAGCCACAGCCCATTTTACTTCAACACTTTTCGCATGCTCCATGGATTGCTCTGTTGCCTATTACTTTGAGTGCTGAGCTATCAAAAAATGCCTGATTTGTTATTGATAAAGTAATGTTAAAACGGTCATAAAAATGAAACAAAGCCCATTTGTGTGTTTGCCCAGTAGGATACAGTGCCTGCCTTCTTTTATTCTCTTGTTGCATTGTTTTATTGTTGTAAAGCCCATGTAATCCTCTGCACTTAAGAAGATAAGTGAACTGTGAAAATAAAGAATTATTTAGGAACTATTATATTGTAATTCCATGTCATTGGCAACAATGGTTTAGTGTGCAGCACCGGCCCAAGACAAAGAGTACAGAAAAAAAAGTTTTTATTTTCTCTTTGAGCCCAAATTCCTGTTTTCATCATCTCTTCACTCGTCTCTTCAGCCTCGTCTCTCCATCAGTCTATCTCCCTCACTCTCCTTTCCTCTTTTTTTTCTCTGACGGTGACCTTGAAGGTATTCCTCCTGTGTTTGTTCAGACACACAGAACTCTCTGTTTCTTTTTTCTCTCCCTTTCCCTTCCTCTGTTTTCATTAGTGGGCTCAGTCAGCCTGCCTAGGGACAACCCGGTGCTGTGCTCACGTTACAGGCCTATTGACTTCGGAAGAGAGAGGAAATACTGTGGACATGATTCACCATGCATGAACCTCATGATACCAGTTTTATCTGTACCTTCTTTTCAATGGAGAAGGGAGCAGATAAACCACACGGCATTTTTATCACCCTCACTTCAGGCATGTCAGTAATCAGATACACAGACAAGGCTAATTAATATTTGGAGATATACTGCCATGCAGTCACACACAGGCACTGTTAAAAAAATGACCTGGAGTTGACACAAAGTGCGCAGACCTTACTGAAGATGTTTGGCTGTCTGGTGCTATTGTTTCTTCTCATTACTTTTGTTCCATACACTGTATTTTGCACTAGCTGTCGCTACCTGAAAATGCAATGAGGTAATTATTTTCAAGGCGATAATCAATTCAGCTTTTCAATGTTGAAAAATTGCCACAATTCAAAAGGTGATAAAATAATGGAAAATATTATTTTGTGCTAATTGATTTTTGTTTCATTCATTATGCATGCTGAATTCTCAGACTGATGACAAAGCCTGTGAATGGAAACAGAGCTGGGTGCTCAAGCCTCACTAACTTCTACGGACTAATCTGGCACCATATTGGACATTAACCTTCAATAACCTTTGTATATAAATTGTAAGCACTTTAAATCAGGTTGTTGTATCCTGGAGTTATGCTTCTGCATATTCTTATGAGCTCTGAAAGCTGTGATGAAGGCATTGGCAGGAAGTAATAGCCCTCAGAGGTAGATGGGTGTTTTATCATACTTGTACCCCAGTAATTAACTAGGACTGCCCTGAAATTCACTGTCTGTTCTCCCATCTTCTCCTTTTATTCCTCTATTTTAATATGTAAGGGTGGGGTTGGGAGTTGTCTCCGTTCGTATTTGCAGCTGTACAATCCAAGCTTTGAACTCTGCCACTGTGGCGTTATGGTAATCAAAAATGGAATACATTTTGAAGAACTTTTTAAAGCAGCAGCACACTGTGCTCTCTCGATATATATACACAGTTTTTGACCCCATGTTTCTGGAAGGAGTTGGGGATAAATTTTGTGGTGCGCTTAGCAGCTCACATTCCAGTGATGATGCACCTGATAGGTTGGCAGCCATGCAGCAATCAGTTAAATGACAGACAGACAGGCTCAGAGCACAGCTGCACAGTGCAGTCTAAGCCAATTGTGTGACAATCAGAGGCTGCTATTTTAGGTTTCCCTCCCCCTACAGAGAACAGATTTCACTGAATCAGTTGGCCCTCGGGCATCATAATTATGCAAAAAGCTCAGCAGAGAAAAGTTGTTTGTTCCACTATTGTTTTGACTTTCTTTCTTATCGCTTAATCATCTGAGGAAAGTGGTTGTGGTAATATATAGAGAGGTGCGAGCTTCTGTTGACTATAAACATTGGGCTTGAAAGCAATCTGAAAGTTAGATTAGAAACACATCTATATGTACTGAATTTGGAGGCATGCAAATGACTCAGATTTTGCAATTCAAATCCAATTTTTTTTAACCAAACAAAGCCTCTATTTTGAAATGTGTGAACCTAGATTTTTGAAATACCCCATATTTTATGATGAAGACATCAGTGGTATTGTCCTCTACATAGGCCTGTCACAACATCTACTTTTTTTGGATGATATATAGCCCTACAAGTAATTGCAATAAATAGTATTATTGTCATTTTAAGACACTTTTATATTGATAACATAATAGCATAATAATGCAAGTACACCCTTTCAAAAGTAATTTTTATTCAGATATTGGAATTGGAATATAAAATGCATATTTGCCATGTTTTAAAAAAAACAGACTAATAAATACCTGTTAATATATACAAGAAAGTATTTATAATAATTAACGTACATTTATAGGAGTAGCCCATAATTACTCAGTTTGAAACTTAATACAAAATTCGCCCAACAAAAACAAAATGAAGTGATGCCTCCTGTGACAAATAGACAAGCTTTGCAAACCTCCATGAACACCGCAGTTACTTCCATAACTCGGTTACGTGGCTCCTGGGGATGGATGGCCTGAGACCGGGGTTGTTTGTTGGTGGATTTACAGAATGGAGGATGAAGTGGCAGGAGGGTAAAATTACAAATGACAAACTTTTTGGCTCGTTGCCTGGATTTGGCAAGCTATTGAGTATCATGACTGTGTTGCTTCCATTCCAAAGGTGCGGCTGCAGGCTACCGGTAAAATACAGCATTGGAGGTAGGCCGCCATTCGTTTCCTCGTGGCGCATGAGACCATAAAAGCTTGATTTCCGCAGTGTGAAATTATCGCACCAAAGACTCACAGAGGCTGAGCGCCACTGAGCGGCTAACTCTCACCAGCCAAGCAGATAACTTCCGTTTAGCCCTCTGCTAACCTGTATGGGGATAAAAATTATGTAATTATGCTGCTCCTGTAGACTTTCGAGATGATAACGGATTTATGGATAAAATTGCAATAGTGAAATGAGTCATTTTGTGGGGGTTGTGACGCTTAAAAATGATATCCACTGATTTACAGACGTCTCTCTCGCAATGCAAGTGTGTTTAAGAAAGCGTTTGGCATCATGTGACCTACCCGGAAGTTGTAATTACACGTTTGGCCACTAGGTCAAAGCCTGAAGCTGTACCTGGGGGTTTGGGGTGGAGAGAAATACAGGGCAGAATTTGTTGTATAATGATCAGGAAACCCTGCTGTTTATTCTCGCATCATGTTGGCTAAAATGTTGGTGATATTTTTAATGATCAAGTTTATGTCCATACATTGACAAAAAAACTGATAATGTAATTATGGTGACAGCGTATCTCTGCACATGTAAACGTGAGTAATATGTCAACTGAAATAAAGGCTGATTGCTGAATTCAGCAACATGCTCAGATTGTTTAATAAGGCATAACATATAGCTGGAGTAATATCATACACCTGTGGCTCATACTCAGGCATCAGTTTGAAGGGCAGCTCGGCTTAAGGTCTGCCCACTTGAAAAAGACCCGTGAGAGGAAAGGGCACAGGCTGCCACTCTTTTGACCGGCTCTCCCCTGCGGTGAAAAACAGAGCTGAAACAATTACAGGCCACTGTGAGGTCTCTCACATAGCGATGTCTGGAAATGTTAGACACACATAAACACACAGGCTCACACAGTGAAGCCAAAGTTATTAAAACTAATTAACTTGAATTAACATTTAAAAAACTTCTAGGTGCCCTTTAGAGATTTAGGTTGACTGCTGTAAGTAACACAAATCCATCCAGACCTCCAGGACGTGCGTGTTAAGCCTCTGGTCAGTCTATCAATGCAAAGTGAGAAAAGCTGTTTCACTCCCCTGTGCTGCACTCCCCCTCTAGCTGCACGGAGCACTACAAGTCGCACCCATGAAGGTGGAAGACTTATGTGTTAATCCTGAAGCCCCCACCTAAGCCCCTGTAATAAAGCACGCTCTCAATCAGGACCTGTCCCCTCCCTCCAGGCAAGGCAGCTTAGGCCTTTGCAATCACTAGCTGGTGAGCTGCAGGAAAGCTAATGAGCCCCTCGTCTAGACGTCCAGCACCTGCATTCATAGCTGCTCTAGTGGGAGCTCTCTGGGGTGTAGGCAGACTGCAGGTGGAGATGATGGAGGTCTGCGAAAGGCCAGCAGTGAGCCCCACCAGGGGGATCATCTGGTGACCAGCAGCTTGCAGTCTGAATACATAGTAGTCAAACACACTGCTGCCACGGCCCCGGCGGACGACTTGAACCCATGGCTAACCTGAAGCTGAGCGCTCACTCAAAGGGAAGGCTGGTGGACTTCAGTGTAAATTAATTAATGATGTGTAATTCCATGCAAAGGTCCAGTTGTTGAGCTTACGCTCTCATTACAAAGTGTGTGTGGACAGTTTCCTGCTCCCCGTGGACTACTGTTGAGCAAAATGCAGATAGGCTCTTTGTAAATGTTAAAGAGCACAATGCAGATGTTCTATTTAGAGTTTGTACATCTGTTGTGCCTGCGGAGAATTCGGGATGTGCGTACGCTTAGAGTGGGTTCATGTGATACCTTGACTTTTTCTTCCGTTCCATCTGGATGAGGGAGATTCAGTTTTCTTTTGTGCTTTTTATATATTTTTAATACCTGTTACTACAACAGTAAGACATTAAGAAAAATGGGAAAGAACCACAATTTATTACCTTCATGTTTGTTTTTACATAAAAAATATGCTGTCTTTTATTTCATTAGCCTTCCAAACTTGCACAGGGTTTACAGTAGTGGTTTTAAAGGGACAGTTCACCCAAAAATTTAAAATTACATATTTTTCCTCCTACCTGTAGTGCTATTTATCAATCTGGACGGTTTTCATTTGAGTTGCCAAGTGTTGAAGATTTTAGCTGTAGAGATGTCTGCCTTGTCTTGTATAAAATGGGACTAGACGGCACTCTGCTTGTTGTGCTTAAAGCACCAAAAAATACATTTATAAAACTCAACAGCAATGTCTCTTTCCAGAAATCATGCCCTGGTTACTCAATATAATCCACAGACCTTGTTGTAAGCAGTTTCATGACAGAACTATCCTTTCTACTGAACTGCAGCCACCAACCGTATCACTACGCAGAAGAAAGTATGCACCTACTCCTAGCTCACCTAGCACCACTGAGCTAGCCAATGTTACAGCTCAGCAAATGCCATTAATGTTTACCCCTCTAGTCCACACCTCCTTCTGCGCAGTGATGCTGTTGGCGGGTATAGTTTGGAAGGAAGGAAATAGTCCCTACATGAAACTGTTCACAACAAGGTCTGTGGATTATCTTGAGTAAGTTGGTCATGATTTTTGGAGAGAGACATTGCTGTTGAGCTTTTCGAATGTATTTTTATGGTGCTTCGAGCCCCACAAACTGAGTGCCATCTAGTTCCATTATATTAGAGGAAAGGTAGACATCTCTAGAGCCGATATCTCAAACACTTGGCAACTCACACCAAAACAATCTACGCTGATAAATAGCACTACAGGAAAAATGAAAAGCACATATTGGGTTGATTTTGGGTTGAACTATCCCTTTAAGAAATGAGCAAACTATCCTAAATAGTCCAGATGAACTGCAGACCCAGAGCTTAGTTACAGCTAACCAAATTTCAGCCATGGATAACAGGACCTCATTTATGTTGGCCATAATTGTCCAGGCTCCAATTATAATCTCAACACAGGAACAAATCCACTCTGATTGAGGGACCAACTAAAAGCGCAGTGAGCTGGTGTCCTGGATGTTTTCAGAATCCTGTTCAGGAGAGTAGAGCACTTGTGTAAGTGTTTGTTATTCAGGTTTAATTATGTCCACGGGGCCTGAGAGTGTAGGCCAATCTACACAGCGCCTCTTTAGCCCGAGCCACAGTGGACTGGCTTGATGTCTTCCTCTTCTTTCCTCTGCACTGAATGAGCAATTAAAGGTCATATCAATTAGAGCATGTTGTGGTCTCCAGACTCATTTTGAAACAGCTTGCTCCTGTAGCGCTGTCAAGAAGGAATAAGTATACAAATGTAAAGCGTGGCCTTCCTCGGTTAAATGTTATTTTTTAAATATTTTTGAAATCTCTGCTCCAATATTCAGAGTTATAGTGGTAATGAGTTGCTCGGCTTGGGCCTCAAACACCATGTACTATACAGTATGAGACAGTGTGTGAAAACCCAACATTTTATCAACTAATCAACTCAAAAGTAAAGCAGTATATGATGGACATTACTAATTATCAGCCTAAAAACTCTATTGTGACCTCCTTGTTAGCAATTTACATTTTGTATTGTGTGTGTTGATGTATATGCAAATGTTTGAAGCATAGTTTTCAGTTAAACCAAGGAATGCATGTTTAATTCAGGACTGTAATACAGTGAACACAAAACTATGTTTGAACTGCACTTTGCAGCCATTCAATGGTCAGATATATTACAGCCTCAGTACAAGAGGCAAAACAAAAATCTATTTAGTCTAAATATGGAGGGTCTATATTTTCATCTCCCTCCAACTGGTGCACAAACAATCATTCACACGTTGCCAAATGAGAGACAAAGAATTGTTTTCATTGATGATCCATGAATCCTAATGAAGAAGCATGCACAAAGAGACATATTGCAAAAAGGTGATACGTGCCGTTGCCATAGTGAACCCCCCCTCTTTGTGTACTCCGAGATTATATATGTTTGTTTGCAAGTGGAACTACTGACGGAGGTTCCTCGGCAGTCATGCAGCAAGGATGTGTGTGTGTGTGTGTGTGTGTTGGGGTGGGGGGGGATTCCTGAAGTATGATTAGATGAATTTTAATTCATTCATTTATTCATGAAATTCAATGGGTCTCCTGTCTTCTAAGAGACAGCGCGCCAAATGCCCTTGCTAGTTTCATCATCACTCTTTGTATTATTTGTAAAGAAGAAATAAATTGTTTCCATCTCATACAAATAAGAAAAGGAGGAACCAAAGAAAGCAATATTACAGCGCAGCGCAAACATGATCATGGTGAGACAAGTGGTTTTGCATCAGTAGCCCACATTAATGGTGTGACACAGTTTTTAGTTTGTTTTTGTTGATAGCAGGCTGTTTGTGTTGATGACAGGTGGTGTTGCGTCTGTAGGCCCATTTCACACGGAATGTAAAAATCTCTGCAGCTGTAATGTGAATGTAGCAGTGGATCGCGAGCAGCTATAGAGGGTCTCGTGTAGGGATGAGCGGTGAACTGGTGGGAGTATGGAATGAATAAATCAGAAGGTGCC
>JAPZEB010000002.1:26302227-26315891 GCA_029783705.1 Chaetodon striatus
ACAGTTTTGTGTGGAGAGCAAAAGAGGTGGAACGTATTGGCTGAAATGCAATCTCAAAACTCATCCGCTGTCATCTGATGATGATTTTGCCTTTTATTAGCTTTTTTTCTGATATATCTGCATTCATATGTAGATTATCTGCTCATAGACATCAGCCAAATGTTGTCTGGACCCGTCTCAAGTTGCTAATCGAAGTGTAAACAATAAGGTGCGCATGACGGAAGATGAAGTCTTGGCCTGGATATCAGCTGGCTACACCGAATCTCCTGATATATTGGCTGTTGCCCCTGAAGGCTTTATCGTTGTCAGACAATAGCCGATGGGTTCTGAGACTGGTTTTGAACAGACTGCAAATGTTAAATATAGTTTGCTGTAGTTACAATATTTATGTGTAACTCATAAATCCAGTGGGAATCAATTTCATATGACCCCTTCAGCCCCAAACATGCTGTTCTGCTTGGTATCATATAAGCCTCCCAAAGACTGTGAATGAGAAGCCTTAAGGCCGCTGTAACAACGCAGGAGACAATTGTTAGGCCCATATGCATGAAGCAGAATTATAATGGCAAAGAGTTAATGGAAAAAAGACGAGGGCAGGATGAATGCATTCTCAGATGGAGATGGAAAAAATAGAGACTGGGTGAAAAGAAATAATGAATGAATTGAGGAAAGGTGCAAGGAAAAGAGCGAGGAATGGGCTGAACGGGAGGCTGTAAATCAAAGGAGGGAGTCAGGATGGAGGGAGAGAGGTGAGGTCAGTCAGATGGAGAAAGAGAGGGAGGAGAGCTGGCCAGCAGCACAGGGGGAGGAGGAGGAGGATAAAAATGTGTGGTGAGGTAATGGCAGTGATGAATAGCCCGTGGCTGATCAGTAGAAGCCAGGTTGGTGTTTGAAGATTAGATTTTAATACAGCGCTTTGACTTCACTCTGCTTGCAAAATAATCACAGGGAAAAAAGCAAATTAGGAATTATTTCATACAACACAAACTGATTATGCCAGTTTGCCCTTGACGAGGAGCGCCTGCACAACCTGCCATGTTTAGGTTGCTCAGGCCTATGTTATATTGGGAGGCGAGTCAATAATTCAAAACAATGTAAGAGCAAGTGAGACAGTATGTGTGAATATTCCCTAATAGAAAACGTGGCCTTAAGCTGATTGTCAAGCTTTGTGTGTCCCAGTTTTTTTTTCCTGATTTATTGAGCACTCTGGACTTGCAAATAAACAGGAAGTTACAACAGTTTTGTATTAAATCCTATTCATGTTCAAAGAAAACACTGCAATCATTTGACAGTGGAATGGAGAACAGATCGACAGCTATCATCTGAGAAGTACTTTTGATTTTAAGACTGAAAGAATCTTCGTGTTTTTTGTGTTTACTGCCGTTGGTTTGTCTTTGTCTAGTGGTTTTTTCACGGAGAAGTACACATGAGCCATTAAGTGACTTGTCACCATGGCTTAAAGCAGCTAACACAGAGGCTGCTGCATGTGTGATGCTGGGCTGTAATTACATTTAATGAGATGTACATTTATGTCTACGTGGACTCAGGCTTGAACCACAGAACTGCAGGAAACAGTTTATATTAAGGTACACATATTTGACACAACTAGCTGCTTAATAAATACTGACTAATTCCTGAATACTGGTTACATGAATAGCAGTCTTGACATTCTTTGCTCAGTATGGGCCTGATAAGGGGATAGAACCATGGTAATAGTCAATCTCCCTTAGTAATACTTAATAAATACAGTCTATTCTCATGTAACAACAAACAAAACTGCAAATGTTATTAGTGTCCAAAGAACTTTACAAATCTATCTGTTACACCTTGAAAAAAATTGAGCTCTATTGAGATGCACAGGTTCTATTTAGTGGGAAAAGAACAAAGTCAGCACATGTAGAAATATCTCCTTTAATTAAGGACCACGTTAGAGATTTACAAACATATCTTTAAATTAAATTATGACTTATTACTAAAAAATTTGGTGTGTTAATTGCAGTAGTTGTGTGCTACAATATATTCACAAAATATGAGGAGGAGGCAACTTTAAAATAACGAACCTGTGTGGGTTAATAAGTGTCAAACTACTAGTGAATTACTCATGAGTAAGACCTCACCGTAGGATGGGAACTTATTCTGAATTGGAACGATTTCACTCAGAGACTGTGGGTTTCTCTAGAGGACAGCATATTTTTAAAATTCTTTGCAATGGGTGTGCTGCTTCTTTATGCTACGCTACAAATGCCAGCAGCTTGACCAGGTGCTTAATGTCTATTCTGCGCTGTTTCTATGGTCTCAGCTAAGAAAATGCTGTGCCTCCATAGTGCTCCTAGCTGGGCATTTTTCTGAGGGGCCCCTGGCCCTCTCTAGCTGGGAAAAAAAAAACGCAGTCGTGGACCTGAGGCCCCACAGTTATTTGGACACTAATTACACTTGTAGTTTTATGTTTTCTTACAGAATAGATCATATTTACGAAGTGTTCCTACTGGAGAATGACTATTATTATGGTACTACCACCTTATAAGGCCCATGCTGAGCAAAGCATATTAAGATCATAATTCATGTACAACAACGTCTTTACTGTGTTTCAGTAAGCAGTATTTAGGAGGTTATTGAGAGAAAAACTCTTAATGAATGGCCCAGTGCTTGTAGAATATGGTCATGCAGAGTAAGGCACTAATAAGTGCTTCATAAAGAGCCAATGCTAATACGCAACTAGTTAATGGTGAATATGTGAACCGTAATATCAAGTGTTACCAACCTGTATTGCCTTTGTCTGTCATTTTACTTTAGTCTGGCCATTCCTGCTGACATGCTTGAGATGTAAATGTACTGAGGTATTGATCGAGAGGCTTGATAATTGAAGATATGTGACAAGGCTCGGGTACAATAGGTACACCTTACTATATGTGTGTGTGTCTTTGTGTGTGTGTGTGTGTGTGTGTGCACGCGAGCGCGCGTTTGTGTGTGTGTGTGTGTGTGTGTGTGTGTGTGTGTGTGTGTGTGTAAGTGAACAATACTGGCCATAAGCAGAGAAGATTCAGTTTGTCTTGCCAACCATTCCGGTGGCCAGTGGGGGGACTAAAATAGTACTCTGTCTGTTGCCAAGGTTACAACATTGACAACATGACGCGGCCATTCATTCTCAATACTGTATCTCCCTGGCCTTCTGTGAGAAAGTGGCTGCTAATCTTAGCCCTCAATCTACCCGCCTGTCAATGTGAAGAGGGAAACAGCCGAGGTATGGGATGAAGGGAGTTGGGTCAGCTCCGTCCCCTCGCATTGCGCCCCGTTCCACTCATCAACGGCCCCTCCCTTCCATCCGCCACCACCCCACAGCCTCTCTCCAGGCGGCGCGTGTTCTCTCAGCTCACAGATAAAAGCCGTTGGTGGCGTGTGATGGGTGAAAATCAGTGCTGTTTCTATGCAGACCCATGTGTCACTTTTCCTCTATGCAGGTAGGGTGGCTTGAGGAGGAGAGAAGGGTTGAATGGCAACCGGATGGTAGTCACAATAAAACTGTAATTGAAAGATATGTTATCGTGACTATTTCAAGCTGAGGAAAGTGGTATCAAAGAGACATTCCCGCTAAAAAAAAAAAAAAAAAGAGAAGAAAGGGAACCTCTTTTAATTAAAAAACAGTGCTCAAAGGGGCGACCAAAAGTTGAAACTGGAGGCATGTTTGGCATGAATAAGTTGCCCCGTTCCTTTGTGTGGTGACACTGACAAATAGAGCCCCGCGTGTGAAAAGGAGACTTATCTTTGATGGGTAATGAATTCAAAGTCATGGAGATGAACGTGCTCTTTGAGGTTCAGAGGGCTTTAGCTGAAGTCATATTATCTCACTCCGACAAATGGAAGCAGCACTGTCACATGGCGCCATCCCCATGACTTGATTCGTCAAAAGGAGAGAGTGTGATGTCTCTCTAGGCACCGCTGTACCACTGTTGGTTCTGAGGTATTGTTATTGTGATAGCAGTACATTAGTACACGCTGGTCAGCCTAGCTCGCTTTCAGTATGGTCAAGTTGTGTAATAGCCTGTGTAGCACACATAGCAGTCCCGGATAGACAGAGAATTGATTTTTGCGGTACACACACATTGCTAAAGCAAAGCTACAGTACAGTGGGTGTGCTGCTCTGATGTTGTTCCAAGTCAACAGTTGCCCTAGCTGAGGACACCTGCAGGCTACCAGTGGCCAGACACATGGATATTTAACCAGTTCTTTGTGCTGAACCTTTGTGTTTTTATGACAGACACAGTTTTCAAGATGTGCACAAACCCATTTCTGCTCAATTGCTCCCAGCGGCGGCTCCAAATAGATTTAGCAATGATACTGTGAGAGGGGAGATAGGGAGCAGGAGTGAGAGAGGAGAGAGAGACCTCGAGAACAATGAAAAGCAGGGAGGGAGAGTGAAAAAGAAGAAGGAAAAATAGTCTGAAAATGAGCCAGAATGGGATTTTTGCAGTTCAGTTAAGAAAGGCTTTGAATGTATTTGAATCACAGACTTGATCTGCCACCAGCCTATTTTTATTAGCTGCTTGACAGTGCAGCATAGTGTTGGGATTACAACCAGCGCCTGTGTTATTCAGGGTTCCTCACAGCTAAATTTGTATTTGAGCATTCCTAGCACGCCTCTGCTTCCTCCTAGCACACACTTTAATGCCTTTCCAGTTTCCCTTTTTGTTTTCAAACTACACAATTTTACTGTCGCGGGTCACATATTAGGAAACAAACATGGTAGCAATTAGAAATGCTTATCTTGTTCCCTTTCTTCTCCTCATTTTTAACGAGTGATTCCTCATCCTAATATCTTGAGAGAATGGAGCAGATATTCAAATGAGTTCTTTTATTATGGGCAATATTAAAGCTAGGCTTTGACGTTGTTCAAATTCTTAATTGAAAAGAAATGTATCGTATCCTCCTGAGTGGTGTAAATCATATCCCTCCTCCATCCCCTGTGCGCTAGTTTATGTTATCTGTGGCTAATTCATGCCACACTTAATTTGGCCTTGATTGTAAATGTCCGGGGTGAGATGAGAGTCTTGTCGCTATTGTGCCTGTGCCGGAGTCGTACATGGTCTCGCAGGATTAGATGATTTTGAATTTCTACTGCAGTTTCTCAAATGAGCATCTCTCTCATCGGATGAAAACCTCTTTATCGTTGTGACAGTTGTACCCATCTGCCTATTTTCCCTCCGAGTAGCATCAGAGACAAGGGGTTTAGTGTTTACACCCAGAGTAAGACCTAAATATTTTACAGGAAGGCAGAGATGTCTCCCCTCTGCCATTGCTGTTGACAGAAGTTGCTTTGAGCAATTTTCTTTTAAGCATCCTTCATTACTGGCAAACATGGTGAACACATGCGGTGGATTTGTCATAATTAAACCAGGGCTTGGCTTGGACTTGGAGAAAGATGCAATAAAGACGACAGTTTATTTAGGATAAACTCCCCAGCTCCTAGGAGCTTCACAGGGGAAACCTCCACACTCTAAATCTAGTTGCACGAACATATGAAGGGATAAAGTGGCTCTATTAAATTTGTTGACTCCAAAGATCCTCTCTGAAGCTGCAGCGTATTGCATTTGTTGGCTCTTCCATCCCTACTAGCCTTCTCCACGGCTTCTAGGATTGAATCAGACAGTGCCCAGATCCTCACCATTGCATGGGATGAACACTATTGAATTGCTTGGCTTGTAGATCCACAATTCTAACTTCTTTAGACTATATTGAATTTACCATCCTGGGCAATCAATAATACTAAGTTTTGCAGGCAGTATTGAACTCTATCCTCACACATCTACTCTGTGGTTGGTTTCTCCCCAATTGCTTTGGAATCTGCAGGCTGTCACGCACAAAAGAACTGATTCTGAGTTGGCTTTTTAAAACAAGGTTCATAAAGCCATGGGAGTTGTGCAGACTGGGCCACATAGTAAAACCAAAGAAGTGCTCACCAGCCTAGCATGTAGTTAGATAAAATGTGAGGAGAATCATGTTCCGACTGAGGCAAGGAGGACAGGTAGGATCATAGTCTTTAAAGGTCCAGTGTGGAGGATTTAGGGGGATATATTGGCAGAAATGGAATATAATATTCATCACTATGTCTCCATAAGTGTATTACAACCTAAAACTACAGGTCCTCTTCCACAGGGTCTGCCATGCTTCTACTATACCCCAGATCAGACAAACCAAATATTGGCTCCAGATAGAACCATTCGTGTTGTCTCGTCTTTCCTATGCTTTGCAAATGGGAGAAGTTCCAGTCAGTAGTGTTGGGCTCATTTCCAGTTTTGCCGGTCCGGTCCAGTGTAAGAGCAGCCAGTTTGAGTTTATGCAGACCAGCTGAACAGGCATCTGTCATTATGACACGTTCTGGAATATTAAAAAGTAAGCCACATCAGCAGCCTGTGCTGATGGCGTCACAGTGCTACATTCAACTTGTTTTGCATTAGTAATAAGCAATATGACAGGGCAATAACACAACCGCTAACTGCCAGGCTGATCACTGGCAACATGAAGGAGACCAGATTTCAGTAGAAGTGAAATGAGGGATGAGCGGCGCCCATTGTGTTTGTTTACTAGCTAGTTCATGTGGGTTGTTTGGGTGACCAGAAATGTCAGACTTTGTCTCTTAAGACAGCTAAACTGCACTGATATGTTAACATTTTGTGTTTGAAGCTAATAAAAGAGGTGTCCTAACTGGCCGCCAGTGCGCTGTTTTGGGTAGAACTTTTGTTCAGCACCCTGTTTCTGTTTATTCCTGTGGCTCACTTTGAAACTACAATGAACGGCTGATTCACCAATGCGAAATAAGGAATTATCTATACAATACCTCCTTATTTTACTACAAAAACCTAAATAAGGTGGAGACTGACTGGAGGGGGATCACCAGGGAGCTAAAAGGTAAATGACTACGGTACTAATAAGCCAAGCTACCTACTTTTGGCTGTATTGTATGTCATGTCCAGTGAATGTTGCAATGTAAAACGTGTTTTCTATTTCTGTTTCCTACATTACAAACGTAGGAAGATAGCAAGAGGCAACAGCTGATATATATGTGGTTTGTTTGTAACTTTATGTAACAGAGGTGCATATTTAATGGATTCAGTGCTGACAGAGCTTGAATGTTACATGATGCAACGTGATAGTTGGATGCTCGTTTGCCGTTAGGACATGGTGTCATCATGTGCCACTCGGGAGTGGCTGCTGAGTCAAGTGAGACACCTAGTGAAAAAATACGGTGCTCTGGTCCGGTGTTTGGCTTAATATCAAACAAGTTTTATGGCTTTTACACAAGCCCAGCCCTAGTTGCAATGTGCAGCCTCACTGCTAGATGCCACTATATCCTACACACTAGACCTTTAAGGTCTCTTGCAGATGTAGAAAAACACGGGCAAATAATCTTCTGTGTCTGTGTTTCATATGTTGAATTACTCATTTAATTTTGGTAATCCAAATGGTTTCCAGTGTCTAATGAGACACTGTCCAGAGGATTAGTCTGTCCTCTGAAAGCCCGTCCATGATAGCAGTAGGCCTAGAGGGCAACGGCATAGCTGCGCATTGCTGTGGCATTCAGTGCATTGCGATTCACCATTGGCCCCCTGGGTAATGAAAGGCCTAATAAATGAATCCATCAGAGTGTCTGTGTGTTGCTCTCTGTGTGTATCTGGGATGCAGTCAGGCCCAGACGTGCCCAGTCTCCGGGCACACAGAGGAAAGGGATGCCATTGCTGGCAGGCCTGATGAATGGGTGGCACGCCGCGCCATGACAAAGACGAATGTGACAGCCCCCGTCCCGCAAAAGGGGGGCGGCGCTCAACCACCGAGGGGAGATCATGTGATGCTGACCACCTCCCCTTCCTAGTTACATCCCCTACTGGCTGAGCCCAAGGTGGTGAAAGTACCAGAGAGGAGAAGGAGGGGAAAGACGAATATCAGATCATCCTATTGAGTGACTGCCGCCTCATATTCCTCCCATCAAGCAGCATATACCGGCATGAAATTAACGGAGGGGGCCAAACTATACAGTATATTTATTGTCCGTGAAGTAAATAATGGGAAATAACAAACACTTCTTTAAACTGAGAGCAGTATTTAATAAAGGCGTTCGACAAAATAACAGGCTTAAACAAACACAAAGGAATTTATCAATAGATCTTCTTCGACCAGAATTGATGCGGTAATCTGTGTGAGATGGTAAATAGTGGAGGGCCCGAAGCTCTATTTGGTTTTCAACAGTATTAGAGGTGGGAGGAAATTAAAGACTGCGGATCAATAGCAATATTTGTTTTATATTACTCAGGTGTCCTTTGATTGTCTGCATGAGTGAGCGACTGGAGTCTGATTTTGGTGACTGTCTCTATCAGATAACTACATACTATGGTCTATTAGGCAGATTACTTACACTTAAGATGAAGATGCTCTTGTACTTGTCCAAGTGCCTATCAGTAATCACTCCTGTTACAGGGCAGCTTATTATCATCAATGTGGAGAGGGTTCTTTCTGCAAATCACTCCATTTTAATTTTAATGATTAAGATAATGGGGTGTGCTACACAGGTACAACTGTACATAGTTTGAGTTGTTTCTCAAATATATCAGCCCAGGCTTGAATTATGTTGCAGTGCAACTGAAGAAAACCTCCTTGACCTCACTTCCAAACTCCTCAATAGAAAGAGTCATCTTCTCTGTGGCAAGGAAGGGGGTGGGGGGGTGGGGGTCGGTTAACTATCCCCTCTAAGATAGGCCTTCGGTGAGAGGGAGAGAAGCACTGAGGGGTAAGTCAATGGGAAACTGAGATGATTAAGAGGCTTTCACTGTTAACAGAAAAGCGAGGATTGGTTTCTATTGCACCGTCTTCTTTTCATGGCCTGGTCTAGTGGACAGGCTGGTGCTGTAGTCTGAACAGAGCCAAGACTTGCCTATTAATAGACTATTGAGTGCTATTGATCCTTGGCTCGTGTGACACATAAGATACAATGAGCCATAGATCCCAGTAAAGAGCCATGTCTTTCTTTTCACTTTACCACAATTGCATATGATTATAGGAGTCTGAAGATCAGTCAGAGAAGGCCTATCTCTCTGTAACGATGACCCGAAGTGCGATGGTACCCTGAGTAAAAGCCGACTGCAATTTGGAAACTTTTGTCATAAACACAAAAGCTCTTGAACAAAATGGCCACAATGGAGACTTGGCTTTGCCTAGACTGAATACTGCTCCTCCATAATTTGATGGATAGGTTTTTTGTGTAAACTACCCAAACATGGATATGTTTCAAAAAGTGAAGATGCTTTCTCTTTGCATCCAAGGTGAGAATAACTCCAAAAAGCTGCTATACAATTACGGATAAATTAGAGGGATAATGACGAGAGGGAATGGTGGTTATATCAATAACCCCTCTAATGGTCAATTCCAGAATGCTGTCTGCTGTGTGCTAGATTTAGTGTAATGGATAAGGTGCCTGTTTAGCAGAGGCTTACTTGTCGCCAAACGAGGGAACAAACCTCAAATAGCCAAATTAAAAACTGAATAATAGATGAGCGATGCCAGGATGAGAGAGAGGAGAGGAGACAGCTGTAATTTCTACTCTTGGAAAAAAAAAGGAAGCCTTGGCATGTAATTGTCGAGAATTTATAAGGGCACAGGAGAGAAATAGAGACAAGGAGGAGATACACATCCCAGTGTGAGAATCACCTTTACTGAAAGACACTTAATACTGATGGTTATAACAGGTGAAAGTCTACAAAATCTTCAAAACATTGTAAATGCTGCTGTTATTAAGGTTGACTGCCTGTCTGTGTGAAAGAGTGCCTCTCTTCCGTGGGGTTTTATCCTCTTTGCAGAAAACAGCAGCAGCAGTCTTGAAATGATAAGAAGTTTTGAATTATGCTAAAACGACAGAGAGGAAGTTTATTTTGGCAGCGAATTGCATCAGAACGTTATTGAATGCTTAACAAGAGGTGCTCACAGTGTGCAGTCCATGGGGCATTATTCTCAATCTGCATATGAGAAGGATGTTTGAGGAGTGCCTGTCTGTGAGACATGTTCAATACCACCACCTAGCTCCCAAGAGGCTGTGCCTGAGTGAAGCTTTGACCCCTGTCATGTGTGTTCAAAGATACTCCCATTATCTGTGGAGAGGGCGGAAACCTTTGCGATTGTTTGCAAAAGGGCAAGATCTGCCACACATCGTATTAACTGTGACTGATACAAACACTTTTCTGAAAGATATAAAAATAGAAGCATCAAGGTCTTCACTAAAGAACAACTAGTTTACTAACAATAGCATTATGGGTAATGAGGGTGAAATTGGTTCACACAGAATATTATAAGCCCCAGTTATTGTCATCTAGAGGAGTCGGCTCCTGCAGACTTGCTAATAACAGGAGTCTGACTCATTCTGTGTTTTTAGCTTGCTGGGTTTCCACTGGGCCTGCTTTTTTTTTCTCTCTGCACCTGTGAGAAAAAAAGGACTTCCCTGCTTGGCGGCTGGTGATGCAATCTGATATGAGTGGGGGCTATGTGATCACAGAATAGCCTCTCTGGTGAAGAGGTGAAGCTATTACTGCATCATTGAGTGCAGGTCATTTGCCACAGCCACCTGGCCCTGTGATCGCTGCCTGGAAAGGGACTGTAGGAGCTGGTCTGGTCTCTCCCCTCTCTGTTATCCTGCATTAACAAAAGTTCATCTTAACAAGCAAGTTGGTTATTTAGATTTACAAGTAAAAATGGTTCATTTGACGTGAAAAACTCTTGTTTGTACTTTTTTTTTTTTTTAATAAAGGTTAAAGTAGATGGTCTTAAAATAACATTGGGACTTTTTTAAGATCTATATTTCCTTTGTTTTTATTTTATTGCTATAGTTGTGGGATGTAAGGAAACAAGAGAGAGAACAGTGGTTTTGAACTAGGCTTGTTGCGGTTCACGGTCAAAGTCTCAACCTCTTAGCCATTGGGGCGCCCCTGAGATGGATATTTTTCGGCCCTACAAATGAGAATCTGTGCCTGAGTGAGTAAGTGTTGTTACACCATTGGTCGGAGTGAGTGATGATGTAGGCATTGGTATTTCCCCATTAGCTATTGCTCTTTCGATATAAATAGGCACTGCCATTCTTGTATTGCTGAATACCTCATTTTCTGGGACCAGCAACCAGTGTGGATTTAGCATACTCACTTGCTACCTAGCTAGCTGCTACATTAATAAAATTAACTACCTAATGCCCTCATCAGCACACTTGTCACAGTGTCAGAAAGCAGAGTGTCAGATGAATGAGAACTTTGGCTCATCTCCTGTAACCATTGTAACGTTGGCATAAAAGCATGGTGGAATTAGCAAGTTAGCTTGCCACAGTCAAAATGGCATATTTGGATGGAGGAAAGAGAGGATCGACTCTTGGATTTGTTTGAGGAACGGCCTCGACCCCAGTGCTGTATCCGGTTCTCTTTCTACATCCGTGGATGTATATCACCAACAGGAGATGAAGGAGGGAGGGTTGTGTTAAATGATCAGTGGGTACAGCTCCAGAGAAAGCGGGGGCCTTCTGTTGTGTGACTGTCAAGCATATTGTTTTTCATTTTAAGATGTATTGAAATGATTTTTAGGCTGGACCACAAACATCACGACAAAGTGATTGTTTCCCATTCCTGTTTAAAAATCAAAGCCCTCTAGCATTTCATACAGAGTCCATACTAGCTTTTGACTCAGTCTTGTTGAAGCGTGAGTGAGTTACCCAGGTGCTTTACTGTTTTTTTAGTCCAACTGACACTGAAGAATCATCACTATCCTTCAGGGAGGTTCTACATGGGGTTCTTCCCACTAGCCTGTGCAGTAACTCTATACTAAGCATCAAAACATTTTGCAGGTTGTACATTGTAGGCCACAGAGGGAAAAGAGATAGTGTGTAAGATATGATTGATGTTGTTCAGTATACACTTATCCTCCATAGCATGTTAACATCATGTCATGCCAAATGGGGCACTCTCTCATCAAAGTTTCAGTGCTGTTTGGAGAGCCTGAGAGGAAAGGTTTGTAATGGAGAGAGTTTGAGGAAGGATCTCGACAGCATGTTGGTGAAGAAGGCCTGCTGGCTTGCCAGCTCACACACACAGATGGACGGTGTGTCAAGGGAATCTCACACACACTGATCAGAGGCTCCCCTCCCGTCCCGCGGTGGGAGGAAATGGGACTGAACGAGAGGAGGAAGAGCGGGAGAAGGAGTTAATCACCGCACTAATGCTGCACTTCATCATCGTTTCCTGAGCCCGCCTGCTTACCCTCACTGCCTGTACTTGACTGTCTACACAGCGCCCCCTGCTTCTAGTTTTAGCTACAGCACTGTTGACTAGCCCACAATGAGCTTATCACTCAGTTAGACTAACTGAAACTCACGTAGCGTTACATGTTTATGGAGGAGACGCGCAAAGCACCATATGAAAGTTGTTGATCCTTGAAGGTGATTCAAGTGGCCGCCGATAGAGAGAGGATTTGGGCTGACCTTGGCTGTCGTGCATCAGATATGTATGCGGGGCAAAGTGCTTTTTGTGCTTTTTCATGCATGCCTATTTGACACTGGTCCTTTGAGGAGGACTATTTATTTTTGCAAAGGCCCACATGTGGTGTGCTGACCCTGTACTGTGTTTGCGCACAGCTTGTGTGACACGTGTGTGTGTGTTCTTGTATATTTCTTGCGTGTGTACTTAGTTCTTAGTGCATGTGTGCATAAGTGCATGTAGGATGCATGCCGTGCACAGAGATGGATCTGAGGCTGGTGGTGAAGGTGAGTGAGTTTAAGCAGGCTCCTCCCTCGGGCTCTTGTTCCACAGACAGTTACAAACAGGATCTTAGGAAGTGCTGTGCTGTGCTGCCGTGCATGGCCAACCGTCAGCCTGGCCTCAAAAATATGAGTCCATGTGCGACGCACATAACTCACAGCCTTGCTGCCACACCCGCCCCACTGCCCTGGCAGGCACTCCCTCAGACCATAACAGCTACCACAGCCTTTTAAACCCATTTTAGTCTCCTGGATTAAATACTGTGAGGTGCCATTCATGCCCAGGCTAGTGTACAAACACTGTCTCTGTCTCTGACAAATGCACCTGCTCACACATAGTATACCCCCGTTGAGATCTTTGTGCAATGCATGCAGAGCTAATGCCAGCTTTATGGATTTTATGTTACATTTGAATAGCTGAAATGTTCGCCTGTACCTTCACATTTTGTGAAAAATAGCTATTGGCAAAAATGAACTGACATGGGGTCTTTACACAAGGTTGTTGGCACACTCATAACCTCTATCGCTTCTAGATATTCTGCTGATGTCTAACATGGACTCTGCTGAAAAATGTTTTCCCTGTTGTTTTCTTGTTTTCCATGCACATCAGGTTACCTCACTGTCCCTGGTGCTAATTCAGGGCATTGGGTTTGTGCAAAAGGGTAACAGTCTGCTTTTATAATTGCACCTCAAGTGCCCTATAAGCTACAAAGGAACAAAGAGTGTCTTTTAAGATGGGATCAAACGGTCTCAGGCGTTAGCACGGCTCCAGCGTGATATGGTGTGGTGGTGGTGTGTGTGTGTGTGTGTGTGTGTGCGTGTGTGTGTGACTGTGAGTGATAGAGTGACAGCCACATGACAGGACTGAGCTGTGATCACAGCTCTGTTGAGGAGA
>JAPZEB010000002.1:26344830-26355766 GCA_029783705.1 Chaetodon striatus
ACCCTGGACATGTCGCCATACTATCACAGGGCTGACATATATAGACAGACAACCATTCATACTCACATTCATATCTACGGCCTCCCTCCCCAACCCTCTTGCTGTGAGGCAGCAATGCTAACCACTGCACCAGCATGCAACCTGCAGTATTTTACTATTTGTACAATTAGATTCAAGGGTTGGACGATTCGTTAAATTTTCCAGCAAGTCACGGTCAGTCAACAACTAGTGATTGCCATAGTGTCAGGTAGAAGATGTGTTTGAGCAACAAGTTTGCTACATTCCAGGAGCTGTCTTAGCTTGTCTTCATTTAATAGAGAAAAAAATGTACAAAATGTCATGAAAGGAAATTTTCTTACACACATTTTATTGTTTAACAGAAAAATACAACCGCACATGTTCTGAATTCAAGTTTCTCTCCTTCACCTAGCTAAGACAGTTTTTTTGGCCTTGTTAACTTATTGTAAAACACACTTCATTCAAACAAATTAAACTCAGCAGAACCATCTTATTTCGTTTTTAAATGTTCCAACAATCACCAACTCCAGTTTGGTTGGAATATACCCCTAATTCACCCAGTTAGATGTTAAAACATGCTGGTTCTATGACAAAAAATGGCTTCATTTTACTAAAAATTGCCTTAAAAAAACAAAAACAACAACACTGATGAATCTACCACTGGTGGCCAGTGGTAGAATCCAGTGTTGGCTGCGTAGGGTTGTTGCTGATTGTGTGATCCAAACATTTACAATAACTCCAGTGGTTTGTAAAGTCCAAAAGTGTGATTTAAAAAAAAAAAGATAGATGTAATCATTTCTAAAATTCACAGCATGTGTTTATCCAACAAAATATTCTGCTTCAAACCATATTTGTTGGCATTTAGTAGTGATGGATGGGCATACTTAAAATGCCCATTCCTAGCGTTTGTCCTTTCAAAAATAACATTTTAACTGCACACAAAAAATGGTTTGCTCTCCCACGTGCCACACACAAAGGCAGGCATGCACCTGTATTAACTGGGCAGTCTAGCTACAGTCTAACAGCACTATAGATGATTTATATTTTGATATATTTATTAAACTCATTAAAGAAAGTTAATTGAATAAAAAAAAAGACAAGGACTCATCATCAGATAAATAATTTTATTTAAATTGAGGGTTTTGTTCAAAGATTTATTTTTGTTTTGGTTTTTAAGGATGAATGTCTTTTCGTCATCTTAAAATATGACGACAGACATTCAGTGCCTCCTTGTAAAACCTTCGAATAAAAGCTTCAAATGTAAAAAAAAAAAAAAAAAAGACACTCGGTACAGCCCTGACCCATTATAACAATCACACAGAGATTCTCAGCTGTGCTGGGTAATTGTATATTAAACCTATTTTAAGGAAACAAAGACAGGGATTCGCCTTCCCCACCCACCACCATCACAATCCATAATCACCTTAGGCGGTTTACAGTAGAAAGAGGAGAGGGAGAGAAAAGAGAGCTGGAAATGACAGGAAGATGGAGAGGCAAAGGGGAAGTGAGATAAAAGTGAAATGTAATGGAGAGAGAGTACCACCTACCGTTGTGGTGTCCTCTGGCAGAGAGAATCATTTTTAGGGAAAGACAGGGTGGTCTGTTCTCAGCCAGAGCCTCAGCTCTCTGTGCCTCTCTCTCTTTCCCCGAAGAAGTGAATCTGGGGTGACTGCACCCACAATTAGGGCATGAAAGGATTAGTGGCGAGTGGGAAGGTGGTTGGGGGCTGTTTTTTGTTTGTGTGCTTACTATTCCCTGCTATGCATTGTGGCAGTGGATCTGCAGTTTTTTTCTTCAATCCCCATGTTTTCAAAAATAGAAACATCACAAACAACATAACAAGCTAATGTGCAAAAGGAGAAGAGGGCAAAATAAGGAGTCCAATGTGTGCCGTGCTGCTCTCTAACTTTTCCTGTCACCGCGTAACACGTCCTGGGAGCCTGTTTACTCTCCTGTTCCCTTCCTAATGCCTTTACAGACGCCAAATCCCCAGCAACCCCCAAAATGTCTGAACATCCCCCATCTTTGCATCTATTTCAATTGCATTTCATTTTCTTACAGACAAACACAGCGCTCACAGGGGGGAGACTAAGCATTAGGGTTATTATGAGTTTAAAGCACTTAAAAGCTTTTGGCCGTCCTGACACCAGGAGATGCAAGGGTCCAGAGGAGCAGGAAGGCATCACGCTCCAGTTTTTTAGAGAGCACCAAGTCCCAGATGTGTGTGCTTGAGTGTTTATAAGTGTGTATGTGTAGGTTTGTGTTATGTATGCACATATATAAATGCATGCAAGGATTGGCTTCTCTCCAGGAGCCTCGTGTCAGGCCTGTAGCACTCCTCCGTGTGGCTTGTGGCAGACTGTATTAGCTCACTGCTCCGGAACAGTCAGATTCTGTATCATGGCATCTTAGGCTGACTCTTTAGAGCTCTCTCCCTGAGGTCACACATGGAATTTAAGAGCTTTTCTGAGGCAAAGAGGTGTGACTCGCCCTGAGACTCCCCTCTCGCTCTTTCTCTGCATCTGTGTCTCTCTTCTTTCTCTCCCTTACTTATTTCTCCTCACTTTATTTCCCCCTGCTACACTCAAGAGTCATGGGGCGCACACTCAGCGGTAAACCAATTTCATTTAGTATGTTTTCACATTTTTATCCAATCATGGCATGCTCAGAGGTTTCAAAAGCCACATGACGCTTTTATTGGGGCCTAATTAAGGATCTCTGATTTAATCCATGTAATTTAATAGAGATCAGTCATGGGTGTGAGGCTCTTGCTTTGTGCATAGGGAAGTGACGTTGATGCATTGCAACCCTTCTGCTGCAGCAGGTCAGGGTTAAAGGATTTGCGTTAGGGTTCGTGTGAATGTATGGTGTCCACACTCCACCTGTTGGGCAGCGAGGGAACAAAGGCTGAACGAAGGGTTTTTAGGAAATTTAGACTTCTCTCACATGCACACTTGTTTTTAAATGACAGCTTGAGCTACAGAATACAGACACTCAGGTGGTTTCACTGCCACCAGCAGATCAGTCTGCACACAAAGCCATCCGCTCTGTAATTGCCTCTTGGCTTGCTCATTGTTCTCATTCATTTGCCTCTCTGCATACAAAAAGTGGCTGAAATACTTCCAATTGTTATATTTTTGTTTTTCAAAGGTGTGTCTACATCATTGAATGATTGGTGCCGGCTGCCTCATTACAATTGTTCACAATTACAGTCAACCCTCGAGACCGTCTGATAAGTTTTAGCTAAGTCTTGGATTGTGATAATTTCTGTCGGAGGATTGAAACGCAGTGCTGAGCAGCATTTTTTGGAGCCTTCCAGTGAGCGACTTGAATGCGAGTAAGAGAGATAGAGAGAGAGAGAACTGCCTGGCATTGTTCTGTCCTTTTCAGTAGCCCTTCACAGCCCTCCAGCCAGCCAGTGTTGTGACGCAGTTGTTGAGCAGAGAGAAAGCAGAAGAGCTGAGAACAGCCCGGGTCGACTGGGGTGAGGGATCGCGTGCTGGGAGGTGTCTAGACGGTCAGGGATAACAGGCCAGACAGAGAGAGGGAAGGAGACTGGCAGAGGAGTCTGGGCCAGAGGGAGGCCATGTCGAGGGCACGGCCGGATGGGTGCCTTATCTGAAATCACGTCTAGTCGCTGTGGACTTCAGTTTCTGGACACTAACGGCACTGACAGTTGACAGGAAGAGCGGCCAGCCACTTCCTGGCCCAACACGCCATCACTCGGCCCCTGACATTCCTTTCTGTTTTCACCCTGTCTGCCCCTTTTTTCCATGTTGTGACATATGTTAAAATGCAGCCAAACAAATATATATCAGTCAACCAGCAAACTTTAATTGTTCTATGTATCTGCAAGAACTCACAGTGTTTCATAACACCAGTGTCTGTGGCAGTCATCCTAGATATGCGCTCTCTCAGAGACTTCCTGTCTGGCTCTGTCATGCTAAACTACATAGCTTTCTTCTGTAAAGTCACAAATTCATGGGATCTCTTGACTCTTATATGCGGTAAGAGTTTTTTCTCTCCCTTTTTCTAGCTGATCTGTGGCAGATGAGAAAAAGTGTGATGACTAATGTCTCCTATGTGTAGGACTTGGGCTCATCTCACTACCGCTCATTATGCCTGAGCCCTACGACAGTTTGGAGGGCGTCGGAGGCATTGCCACGTTGGCCATATGCTTTCCGCGGCTCCTATCTGTCAGAATGTCAGGACGTGGCGGGGGTGCGCTTTTCTGCACCAACAGAGGAGTGGAGCGCAGCACTACAGGAGGGCCTCATTACCTACACACCCTGCAAGAGAGACTCGGGGACGGGCGAGCAGGCATACTGAGCGTTGTGTTTAGAACCAGAGGGTGAGCCATTTAAAAGGCACTCAACCCAACCAGCCGCCCCTCCCTCAGTGTTGCTCCATTATCACAGCAGAAAATGTGACACAGGATTTTTAGAAGTAAATGCTTTACCAAATTAACAAAGTAATTAAGGCAAACAAATTGATTCCCTCGACATTTTTAATTGAACTTTTGCTTTTGTGTCACCATCCGGCCAATCCCCTCTCACCCACAGCCCACCTCTTTATCTGGATTGCCACTCAGGAACTTATGTTGTGGCCCGCACTCTCCTATGGAGAGATGAAGCACAGCCAAGATTGACATTTATTCTTCTTCTGGCATTTGAGGATATGTCACAGTTCTTGCATTTTGGGTAACAAGTGACTCTGAATCTGTGGTTTTCAAATGTGTTTATGATAGAGCGTCACAAAGCAGTGTTTGCACTAGTCTAAACGCCTAACACGTTTTCTTTTTAGGCTGCGCATAAATCATTTGGCTCTTAGTAAGGGTCCACAGAGCACAGTGATCCCAGTTGTGCATGGTAATTCACAGTAGAAAGTGGTAAGGTCCCTCACAATTCTCAGCCCTCCATCACCATTGATCCATTAAATTTATATTGGGAGCCTACTTTCACATGGTCAGGGCAAAAATCAAACTTTTGCCCTTGACAATCTGTAATCTATACTGTCTGAATTAGGATGCATTAGTGATCTGGTCCCTTCTCACTCAGGTAGTTGAAATGCTCAGTGGAGGGAGGCTCCATTAGAAATCGGGGGGAACTTTAAAAGAGATTTTCTTTATGACTTTTCAAGGGAGACATTATTGTTCAAAAAGTTATCTCAGCTGGGGGAAAGTCACTTCTCAGTTGACTAATGACTATCAAAGCAGCTCATCTAAATCTCCACTTTATTTTCAAGGTATTTTGCTCTGCGTTTCTGTGAAATTGCTCTAGCCTTTTGAATGGGTTTATTTTCAATACGTATTCATGTAGAAAATGTGTATTTAAGATGGATGAAATGCTGTATTCCACATAGACAAGATAGTTGGGTGGTCACAAATACCTCAATATTAATATATTTTGCATCCAGCAGTAATATTCTGTTATAATAACATCATTATGGACCATGAGTATATCTGAAATATTCATGCTGTTAAACATTGTCACATAATCATAGAGGCTAAAATGGTAGAAATCTTGATATTTTGTACCATTGAGAAATAGAAATCATAAGGCTGATACAGACTAGCTGCTCATCTGTATAATCACATCCATGGAGGGACTGTGCCACAATGGTTTGACTTATCAGAGTGTTTAATGACACAGTTGTGACAAACTTTTCAACTATTGTCAGATTTCATACTGAAAACTGTAATTCAGTATGCACTCACTCCAGAGAAGACCGCAGGTTCAGGAAGGATCAGGTTGGGATAGAGAGGGTGGGGCTCATTGCAGTACCACACAACACAATCCCACGTCCCCTAATTAAATCGCCCAGTCCCATGTAGCGTGGAAGCTAGCGGCTCGGCAGATGTAGCGCCATGTTAAACTTTATGTTGCTTGAAAATGGCTTCCGCTCCAAGTGCATTTGAGACAGAGATGGTTTGACTGTAAAATGATGTGTTTTATGGCACCGTTATCGGGGCGATATTCCTTAAAGATGCAGCGCTGCACGCTGTGGCATTCTCCGTCTGCAGGAGGGAGCAAATTGATATGAACAGATCAACAGAGCTATGCCCTTCTGGACGTCCTTGGCACCATACTTGGCCCTGAAATTGATTTCTCTCCGTATCTCCTATGCCAAAAAACTCTCATTCAGAGATTTTATACTCCCACTGCTGACACATTTTGTTCAGGTTTGGAGAGGATGTACTGTTGGAATGTCATTCATTTCCTCCCACATTTCTTTCCACACTTTTAAAGTAACCTAATAATAATGCAGTGTATTGTATAGTGGTATTTGTCAGTTTGGTGTTTGTGTATGTACAGGCACATGCATGTGTGAGAGCACTCCGAGCATGAATTGCCAGGAGCAGAGAGATTACTTTTGATTTAATGGCTAATGTGCTTGACTTTGTGTGTATTCCACTGTAGTGGTGTGTCCTTCCCTTGCCTCTGCTGTAGCGGGTAAACTCTCAGTCCAACATTATTTCACACATACACGTACTTACACACACAAACACACATATCGTGCCTTGGCTATGCTCCATTAGGTGGGCTGTGTCTTAAACAGGAGGCTGACGTCACCACTTGGCTAGGGAATATAGGACGGGTTGTGTGTATGCGTTCGTGTGCGTCTCTGTTTGTGTGTCTCCGGTCTCTGTTTTATTCTCAATGTCCTTATTGTCTCTCCCATGGGACCCCCCCTCCACACACCCTCTTCTCTGTATTTGTGGCCTGCTGAATTCTATTGATCAGCCTGTGAAAGCCTGGATGTCTGAAGAGGAGGACACAGAGAAAGGGAGGATGAGAAAGGGAGGGTGAAGAGTGGCATTTGTGTGCCATATGTGTTCTTCAATTTATGTGTGTGTATGTTTGTGGGTGTGATTGGTGATCAAATAAAAATAGATGTAAGTCTTTGGCTCCACAGTCTTTTCAGGTACAAACTTTAGATCTTGCGTTTATTAGGCTTATTGATGATTCACTAATATTGTTGCTATGGATACTGGGCTTGCCGCAGTAGTTGGTGTTACCGGGGTTCCACAGTGTTTCACAATGTTGGGGCACACGCTGATTATACACCAATTACTTGGGGTGTAATATTTGCTGATATCACAAAGTCTGTCACAATACGATTTTAATTCAATTCAGTTCAGGGTTTGGCATTCAATATAAGACAATATCATCTGCCCTTTTTAACACAGTCAGTTATAGAAGGAGTTTCCACACCTTTCTTTTTTGCTTTTGGCCATAAATGACAAAAACAACACATAACTAATTATAAATAATTGTAACCATTTAAGTGCAGTAAGGTTACTTTAAACTGACACCACTTACACACAGAAAACACACATTAAAAAAGTTAGCCTTCACGGCTTTTTGCCAAAAAGCCCTTTCTTGAAGAAATATTCTCATTTTATTCCAAACCATGATCTTTTTTTCCTTAAACCTTAGTGTTGTTTGGTTAAATGTCCTGAAGGTAAACCTCTAACAACAGCCATAAAACATGGTGTAACAACAAGATAATTTAATAAAAGTATAACATTTGGCTCAATCATGACTGTCAAGCTTCAGTGACAAAACAATTGTTTTTCTTTTGTCACCCATTATGAGCTTAAGCTTAAGACATTTTCTCTACTCATATCTTAACAAATTACATGTATTATATGCGCTTTTTCTTACTCATTGTTGGTTGAAGTTACTGTACCTTCTGACAGAACAGCATGGTTAAATTTTAGCCTGCATGCACATTTTTCAGCCTAACATTGATGGAACAATCTAGCTAATGTTGCTTTAGTGGGAAGTCAGCAAAGTTGGAAGCCTGGTCAGGCAGGTACATTGTGTTTCCCGAATACTTTATTTCATAACGGCATTGTTTACATGTGGCATGTGCTCTGTCTGTTGACCCATAAATATTTATTTATTCCTGTGTAAATAATGTTATCCTCATCATAGTTTTCCATCATGCTTTTATCTGCCTGGCGCTCTTTGACTGTGACACAGAATTCCAAAATAAGGGTGTATCCTAATGTGATGATATGGATTAAAAATTTAATTTTGTATCAATGATATTGGAGTATTGAACATTGCATTGATATACTGATGAAGATCATTACACCCTCACGGACAGTTGGCCACCACCCCATCTTTGTTTTTTTTAAAGAACCGTAAAATAGTAAGCATGTTATTAATACTCAGTTGGAAGATGGAGGCCACGATTATAAACTGATCCAGGCCCAGCAACATGGTTATGTTGTCATTATATATTATATGAAATGGGATGCAAATTTTCTTTTCCTAGGATGGTGAAGGCATGGCACACCCTACTCTCCCTTTAATAGGCTGGTATTCCTGGCCTCCAGTGCTTAGGTTGGTTAGGTTTAGGTAAGAGAGGTGAGGTTGGTTAGGGTGAAAATGTCAGAGTAAGCCAATCAAAGGCAGAGTCTGGCGGAGTAAGGCAGAATATAGTTGGTTAGACATTATTGATCACTTGCTGAAAACAGCATTGGTATATTTTAGGTGAACTTCCAGCTGACCTCTGTTCCCTTTTCTGTCTAGCAAGGCTCCTCCAAGTAGTTGCTATTTCATGTAGCCTGGTTTTTGAGAGTTTAGGGGAAACCTTTATTTTCCTACTCTGCCCCTCAGGCATGGAATAATCTGAAAAAGTATGAAAAATTAGAAGCTTGTATATCCTTGTATTTATTTTGGTTTTTTATGTCAGGTTTTATATGTTGTATTTTAGTATGTTGTGTTTTAGCACAGCTGCTACCTTTGCCAGGCCTCTCCTGTAAAAAAGATTTTTGATCTCAGTGGGACTTCCTGGTAAAATAAAGGTTTAAAAATAAAAGAGTTGACCGACAAGACGATGTCAGAGGATTTGGTGTCAAAGCGCAAAGCAAAAGCTCCTTTTTGGCAATATTTTGGATTTAAACTCTGTGCTAGTAGGGAACCTGGTAACCTTAATGAGGCAATCTGTAAACTTTGTCTGATGAAGGTGGCAGCATCTGGAGGTAACACCTCTAATCTACACACACAACTTCAAGGGCACCACAAGAATGAGGCTGCCAAAATGGACCCTGCTGCGAGAATAAGGAGCAGATCTAAAGATATGATGTTAAAGGTTAAAGTAAGCGCTCTACAGATATTGAGCGTCATGGACGGATATCTTTTCTTGTAAAATGTGCAGTGGAATCAGTAACACCGGTGTTGTCACAGTTATTAACCAGTGGGAAACTTTCCTCACTGTGGCATCCCTAACGGATACTTAAGCTTGTGTGACCTGCCTCTGTGTGTTGCTCTTTTTACAGAAGCTGTGAATGAAGATTTACAGCCAGGCCATAACATGTTAAGACCTATTTCGTAAACTTTCCAGTTAACTATCAGGCTGTAACAAAGGCACACAGTGCATGAGCACAGGAAGCTAAAGGAACTGCAGGCAAAAGGTCACGTACGTCATTGTTGTTACAGATGGCAAACTACAGCTGAATTTCATAATTTTGCAATTTTGCTGTGTGTGGCTTTTAAAGATCGGAAAACTGGTAGAAGTGTAAATTTGAGCAGTTGGCATGTCTGTGCACAGGGAGGTGTGAATGGAGGTTGCCTCCCACAGAGACAGACTGCTACTGTTCAGACCCTCCCTCAGGGCCACACCACCGTCAACTAAGCTTCTAGTAACACAACACAATACAATGTTGGTAGTATCAACATGGTTGGATCCGGTTGTTGTTGCCGTGGGAGGTTGGAATTCCTCCCATAGATTCATTGGTCTTTCTGCTGAAATCTGGCTAAACTCCTAAACCTTGAGGATATTTTTTCTTTTCCATAAATGGTAGAATAAAAATACAGAAACGCCAGAATGAAGAAGCTGGAAATTGTGCTGTCTGGATGTGTTGTGATGACTCAATAAGACATGATTTATTTATTTATTGTTTAAACTCCACCACAATGACTTCAAAGGGAGCTGTCTATAGTGGATGCATTTTTTTTGTCAGTTTTTAAACACATATTGTATTGTATGCTATCCACTGGCCACATGCTGGCTCTGTAGACATGGGGCACTTTTACTGGCATTGTTTCAGACCACTCACCTCGTAGAGGGCAAGGTCAACGCTAATCACTGCTTACATAATGAATTTGCATGATCATATGGGCCTTCCATCTTAATGACGGCAGCGGAAAATGCCATCTCATACTTTGCTTCAGAATATCCCATCAATGCACAAATGGCATCCTCGGCGGTGATTAAGGAAGCCTTGACACATGGCTAATGTTGTTATCACGCTGTTCAAACCACTGGGTGACCATTTGTTCCCTGTTGATAGGGACATTGACATCCTGGAAGGCATTGTTCCAATCAAGATAGAGATGCATTATGAGATAAAGGCAATTGCTGAAAATTAATATGTTATCAGCATAGATTTTTGCCCGGCTGATGAAGGGATGCTGGACCCTGAATCACGACAGAAAGTTTTCTTCAAGTCAGTACAGAGCCAGCTTATCTGGTTTTGGTTTTAATGTTCTGATCATGCCCTGTACATATGATATGCAGGCAATAAGATAAGTCTTCTTACTTGGCTGTCATGTTTGTCCTGTGTAACACAGAAACATCCCCTCAAGCTTTTCTGTAAAGCCACGGATAGTAAAACAAGACGAGGAACCCAATGGTTGTTAATGTTCACAACCAGAGCAACCAGTAGGTTAAATTAAATTGTGATAATTGTCAGTTAAACTGTGGTTACTGCACTTAGTAGTTACTGTAATTTGAGGCATTCTCTGGCACACGATAGGATAAAGAAAGTTCTATTGAACTAAATTTAGTTGAACTGAAATTAAATTTTATGCTTCAAATAGGGCTGCATAATATTGGGAAAAAAAACTGACACTGAAATATAATTGTTTTTTGTGATATATATATATATATATATATATATATA
>JAPZEB010000002.1:26362634-26379229 GCA_029783705.1 Chaetodon striatus
GGCTCCCTTTCCCTTCCTTTTTTTTTTTTTTTTTGCTTGGCTATTTATTCTGCCTGCTCCTCTGCACATGGCCTATGTATTATTAACACAGCAACACAGAGGTTTAGATGTAATTTGCTGCTGTGTTACATTTAATAGCTGCAAAATCAAAACGTAGCATTGCTCCAACATTCACTCTTCAAAGGAGGTATAATGAGTGGAGCTGCAAAGTTCAAAGAGAATGGTTAAGTGTTTGTATAGAATTATACAGGGTGAGCAACTGTGCTTTCCTCAGAGTGATATTGAAAGGTTTGATATTTTACATGAAAGGGTGCTAAAGAGGAGTTTAACACAGGAAACAGGTTTAACCCTTCTGCTTTGGGCAACAGAGGAAATACTAATGCAGATAAAAGTCTCCTCGTTAATGCTCTTGTCTTGTTAAGTTTTGTTAGTCATAACTTTGTGTCTTCCTGCCTTCTATTTCTTTCCTTCCTATAATTTCTTCTTGTATTTGTTTTGCATTGCACATCTCTCTGATTCCATTCCTGGCTGTTACATCAGTGTTAACCTTGTTCTTTTCAAAGTAATCTGAATAGATGTTCCCTTCTGTGTCCTGTGCGCCACATGCGTCTTTGTCACTCAGTTTTTCTTCCCTCTCAATGCTGTTTTATTGTTTGCTTGTTTGTTGTTTTTTTGATATGTATTTTTTTGTTGATAGCGCCGAACTGAAAGGCAACAACAGACATTTGTGGATTTCTATTGCGCATTTAAATGTGGAGAGAGAATGAGTCATTTGTTTAAGCCCAAGGGGGTGCTAAGCTTGTTCTGCTTTGTGTGTCGACACCAGTCCCCTGTTAATGTCACTGTCACTAAATAATGATGCATGCATGTAGACAGATGCGCTGATAACACATGCATGTACATTTCTTTGGTTTCACTGAGACAGTCTCAGGGGAAAAAATATTGTCATATCAATATTGTATGTATATATGCCAAATACAGTATGTGAATGAATTTCCACATTGAACATACACATAAGCCGGCATTGTAAAACCCCAATTCATAAATGGAGCCTGTTATTGCTAGAAAATTAAGTTTAAAGATACCCCCCAAAAAATCTCCTATGTGATAGATGAAAATGGGAGAGATAAAAATGAATCAAAAAGACTGTGGACTGTGGAAAATAAAAGACTGATGAAAAGGAGAGGAGGGAGCAAGAGAGGCTTAGAAGGTGGATGGATGGTAAGAGAGGAGGGAGGGCGGGTGGGGAGGGAGCGGCGAGTGTTGAGCGGAGAGGAGAGAGAAAGCCGGAATGAACGATATATAGCCCCTGGCAAACAGAAAACAATTGTTACACTGCCTCCCATAACCCACTTCAACCTTAAACAGCAGATTTTTTTCACTCAATTAATTTCTACACATTGGAGCAGGGGCCTTGGCTGAAGCTGGGCTTTTATGTGCTCCTGCTGCAAGGCCTATACACATCTCTGTCTCTCTTTCTCTCCCCCTCTCTCTCTCTGTCTGTAGCTTTCTTTTTTTTTCCTGAGAAAATGAACATTCTGCATTTGAATGGATTGGAACACTTTGAGAGATGAAGCCTGAACAAACAGGGAAATATTACATATTGTAAAAATAGCACACATAAAAACAGCTGATGAAAACTGTCTTTTGATTCTCTAGTAGGACAAAAGTGCCTTTTGACCTAACCAGTATTATCAAAGGAGGCTGGATTCGAACTTTGAAATATGATTTTATGTCCCACTTAAATGGATGTCAGAGCGTCTTTAGCTTCTGTACTGTGACGTATTTCCCAGTGAAACAGAATATTTGATCGTGTATGAATACAAGAGGGATTCAAATCAAATCCTTTGCATTTAATTGGACCACTAAAAGTGGGCAAGAGTTTAGCACAATATGGACCTACTGTACAGTGGACTGCTGGCTTCAAATAATAATGATATTTAATCATAACTTTATTTTTAGCACTTTTTGAGCTGAAAGCACAAGTTGCTTTTCAAGGTGAAGAAAATACAAAACAGAAGCGATACTAATAAAACATAAGCATATACATACACCTGCACCAACATGTACAATTAAACTAATATACACGCACACGGCTGCAAATACATACACTCCCATACACACATAAGTCTATCAACTGCCAGGAAAGGCCATTCAAACCCACTTCCCTCATCGTTAACGCTACATCAGGAGAAATGACTGTATTACATTAACGAGTGGAAAAATTAGACCTCGGCCTCATTGTTTTGGAAATGAAAACAAAGGTTTGAATGCTGAAAAAGTGGGCGTATACTTGGACATGTGCAAGTGGATTTGTGTTTGCTTGTGTGCTGTGATAACCAACTTGGTCTCCCGCCAGTGCTTATCTGTATACGAATTAGCAGAAATGTGTAATTGGATGGAATATGTAAACTACAGGCTGCATGGGCTTAGTGAATTGTAGGCTGTTTGTTGTAACACAGGCTAAATGGAATGCATTATTTGTCTACACTGAATATAGGACACATCGGTAATGTATGTGAAAGTAATCTGTCAAATGGCATGTACCACGCAGCAGAATTTGGAACTAAGCTGACTTCATTGCTCTTATTTTAATTTCCCTTAATTCTATTTACTTTTTTCATTGTTTATATACAGCGTGAAATATTTAATTAAAACAGTGTTCAAGAAAAAGAAAGTGGGCATGTTATAACAGTGAGGATCCAGTAGTGTTAGCCGACAGGATAATGATAGGCTGTCCATCAGGGAAGAGAGTGACAAAGTCCATCGTATGCTCCCTGTAATGTTAATTGCTGAAGCAGTCCACTGTAAAATGCCTTGTGCATAATATGAAGCTGTCACAGATACCATTTTCCCCAAGTGAATAAATTCTAGCCCGTAACTGTGGTATTTTGAGGAAACAAAGACACACTCACGTACCATGCTGTTACCAGCTAGCTAACTAGCTCTGTGCAGCTTCAAGTTGCAGATTGATTGATGGTTGGATGTTGTGATGTTATTAGTTAAAATTGGTTCGTACTTGGTTTTTTTTTTATTGATATTTTGCTCCAGGCATAGCAAAAGACAATACAACATGTACATGCATAGCAAACATGTCATTCAAGAGTGGCAAGGTGGGAGAGCATGGCACAGTTAAACCCAGAACATCAGACTGATTGGCACAGACCCCCCCTCCCCCCAAAAAAAATTAATATCCTTGCATTCCCAATACAAATGCACATAGGAACCCGTGAGTCCTTCTGTGCACAATGTGCAGTTTTTTGTTTGTACTTGTTTATACATATTTAAGAATATGAAACAGTTGATGTATTTTTTTGTGGCATATAACGTTACATAGGTGCACAACATTTCTTGGGTTGTGATTGTAAATGGTTAAACAGTCATATTTAATTTCATCTCGACTCTAAAAGTGCACTTTAACATTCAGCTGAATTTATTCCTGTATACTGTTCTTCAGTGATATTCATAGAAAGCAAGAACATCAAGACACTCAACTGCGAGTGGTGATTAAAAATTTTTAAATCCTGCAAGATTTACAGCGATACCCTGAATGGACAGATGGGATTTTCATTCAAAGGACTATTAAAAACAAAAATAAAATTAATGATACTGATGATAATCATTGCACACAGGAGCAAACCGGGCCATGCTGTATGGACGGCAGGTTGATTTGCCGGAGGGCCGAGAGAGGGCCGGGAGAGGGAGAGCAGGCAGAGACAGATGGACAGATAGATAGGGGAGGGCATGACTGAGCTGTGTCTGTGTGTGGTGAGTGAGGGCCAGTCGGAACAACATGAATCATGGCTCCAGTTAAGAGAGGAGGAGATCAGATCAATAACAGCCCAGAGGAGGGAGAAGAGCGCGAGAGAGAGAAAGAGGATGAAGGGAGGACACAGGAGGTGTTCATCACTGGACCACCCCGACTCCCAGCATGCTCACCTTTTTTCTCTCTCTCTCGGGCTGTACAGTTAATGTATAGAGCGAAGCGCTGCATAATTTTTCTTGCTGAAAACTGAAACATAGATACACGTAGATACAGACAATGTGCTAATGTGCAAGTATGACTTATTGATTATTTAAACGAAGCCATGTACAGGCTATTCACAGCCATCCTTTGCAAAGAAATGTAAGGATACTCTTGCACTCACGTCACTTCAGCAGAGCGTTGACCTACACTTAATCTAACGAGACACTCTTAAAGTGCACTTCAAAATGTTGTAGTCAAATTTTGAGTGTGCAGTTTGATAAGTTGAAAGGAAAGCACTAAACGATTTATCCATCTCTCTCTACTCTTGAAGCCAGTCTTGAGGACCTTGTTTGATTGTGCTTGAACAAATTTAGTTGCTTGCGTGTAAAAAGTGTGTGTTTTTAGTGCATGAGAGTGCAAAAGCTCAGCAGTGGTCATTTCTCATTAAGTGACCAGTGTGCCTAGGGAAAGGCCTGTTTTTACAGAATATGTGTGTGTGCCAGGAGGAGCTACAGAGGTAGTGGCCAGTGTTGGAGTGGCTGTCGGGGTGTTTAAGCATGCTATGCACACAAGTGTAAGATGGCCAAGCTCTCCTCTCCACCATTGTACTGTGGAACAGGCAAGCAATTTTTCTCATCCCTCCTTTTTTATATAATTTGGTCGATAAAGGTGAAGGACGTTTCATCGCTATTTCTCCCTCCCGACTCCCTCCTCCTTGTGCGCTCTGCTCTGTCTCAGAGTGAAATCCCGAGATAAAGCTCGGCGGCGCTCCATGTTTAATGGAGCTTAATCCCACAGATTTGAGATACGGAGCTGTGAGGTAATTCCCTCATGCCCATCTTCACTAACACAGAATGGTCATGTGACCATCTAATTCTGCCCCTTCGCTAGATACAGACTAACGGACAGACAGGTGGACAACAAAAAGAACATAACTTTGCCAAGGACAAATGTGTTTGCTTTTTTTTTTTTTTTTTTCTTTGACAGTTCATCAGGAAAAGGTTTGTGCTTTTTGTCAAGATCACAACGTGCTCACCATCTCATCTGCTGGAAAACCACTTATTATCTGCCACACTTTCCCTTCAACTGCGCCTCAGTAAAAATGTGGTCATGTTCACTTTGGCTGGTCAGTCAACCTCCCTCTTGATGGGGGATTTATAAATTAATCTTCAACACAGAGATGAATATGAGCCAAAGCGACGAGTTTGGAGAGTCATAACTGAAAGCTTAGTGTCCACAGACAGGACTCCAGCCACAGCATCACGTCGGGACGCTTGGTGAGAGTTAAGAGGGGTTGGCTGGCTTGAGACTATTTGGAGAAGCCATGTGCTGGGAAGTATTATACCCACCAACAATCCTCCTTAAGTGATGAGCTGACACTAAGCAATTTACTATTCACCCTGCCAGTGAAAATATTTTCAATCCGAGTGCATAAAGCTCCCATGGCAGGCAATACGCCGAGCCTTCTTCTTCCATCTGACACTTTTTGTTTCAGAATAGCCACTGTGTGGTTCAATTTACCCCAAGACATGCTTGTCAGGCCCGTTTGACATGAGCTGCGTTGTCAGTGTGTAAAACAGTCCACATGGGTGATTGCAGAGTAGCACTGGTTGTTAGTGGTAGTCAGTGGGGTTTGAGAGGAATGTTTCCAAATATGCCTGTTTTTAATACACACTAAAAAGGGTGTTGACGGTGAAAAGAAAACAAGCAGCGCCACTTTTTTAATCAGTATTAGTATGAAAATTCTGACGACAACATGCAACCCTATACATTTTGCTCTTTTTCTCATCTTACCCATTCCTTTCTTCCCTTCTGTCCTCACCACGCTCAGTGTTCTCCAATCTTCTCCTGTGTCCTCCCCTCCTTTCCTTGTTACCTCTCAGGGATAAGACACCTAATTGTCACGGGAGTGGAGGCAAACCGCAGAGTGAAAAAACACACAATCACTGTATAGTTATTGTCCAAAACAAAAACAGCAGGCCCAAGCACTCAGGAAGAGCCACATACACACAGACATCAGGATGTCAGTGTACTGGGGCAGAAGCTGAATGTTCAGAGCTGTGTTTGTGGTTGTTTATGTGTGTGAGTGTATGTTTTTGGCAGGTGAGGGGGCACATCGTCCTTTATAGCTGCACTCTCGCTGGCACTGTCACTTCAAGGTCTCAATCGCTTGCCATTCCGGGCCCCAACCACTGCCAACGCAGCCGATCCACCTCTGCCAAGGTCCTCTTCATCCCTCTGCTACTGCTCTTCTCTCTCCTCCTTTGCATAATTACCCAGGTAATTGTGGAGTAATTGACTGCATCACCTGCTCCTAGGAAGCTCTGGCATTGTTTAATAAACAGCTGGAATATGCGCCACATGTTGTTGGAGAGCAAGAGGAGGAACATATTGGGGCAGAGGGGGAGGGCTGGAGATTGGGAGAGAAGGTAGGACTGAAAAGAGTTGGGTGGTGTCGTCTGAAAAAGGAGGCGGTGAAAATGTACACATGCTAATTTCCCAAACACAGACACACGGATATAACATTCTCCAGGCAAGTCCTGAACTTGTTATGCAAGGTGAACATATTATTGCCCGTGGAAAGATTAGCGAGGGAGAGGGTAATGAGAGTGGGAGATGGATAGATTTAGAGACACAGGGAAGAGAAGAGGCAACAGAAAGTGAGTGAGAGAAAGTTTTAGGCATGAGAGAATGAGATGGATAGATGGAAGGGGGGAGCGAAAGAGGAGAGAGGGGTGAAGCGAGCCTCTCAGGGCTAATGACATTAAGGAGGTCTGATGAATCGACACCCGCTGAGTGTTATTGACGTCCCCTGAGCCTGCCCAGGCAGAGCCAGCCTCCCAGCCCGGGTATTGGCTAGCCCTGCTCCTCAATTAGACTGCCTGATTAGATTCCCTCGGTTGTGCCCTCTCATGGGGTGAGCAGGGTGGCATGATGGATGTGATGGGCAGGATTATCAGAGGGGGGTGTCACCCGTGCCCCGCCTGGGGGGCACCAGACGATGGGTTTGACCAGTCGTCGCAGGGGCGTGTAGGCGGAGGGCAGGGGGCGCGGCGCGAGTCTCTTATTGAGGCTGTCAATCATTGCCGCTTACAAGATAGAGGCTGTGTCTCCGCACAGAGATGCACAGGAGTAATTACTATTCCATCTCACTTGGCATCTAGATATATGAGGCTGTTCACAACCACTGACCTCACGTGGCAACCCTTCACCATCTTTGAAATTGTTTGAAAATGCTCAATTTACATATCCTGTCCTTCATTCACTAATCCTTTGAAAAGGGACTCAGAATCTAACTGTGCTTAGATACTGCAGATTTTATTTTAGTGTGCTACTCATTGACCAAAGTAAATGTTGAAAAAAAGCTGAATTCCTCAGAGTTTAGTTTTGCTACGAATCATCTGTGTTCCTACATCAGTCCCTAATGTTGAAGAGTTTAGGTAGGATGTGTCCTTAACCCTATTCTCTCCATTTTCTGGTGGTGACAGTTCCTTACAACCATTCATCAACATCTTGGCTCTTGTGGTGCAAAAAATGGGGCAAGTCAGGTAAGTGTCCCAATTCAGCAGTTTTGAAAGGCAGTAACTAATGATATCTCAGGAACGGGGGCTGCTGCTGTTTCCCTGAGAACTTTCCTTCCTGTTCCATTGTGTGTTTGTGTGGCTGGATAGCTAGCTAATGGCCTGTCTCTGATGAATTAGGGGGTCTGACACCCTGCAAACACACTCTCCCAAGGTCAGCCCACAGATTACCATATTCGGGGGCTTTAACAATCTAACACAGCCTCAAGTCAGTCGGATGACAATTGAGTCGAGCACACAAGAAGATAAGGGAGTTGGAGGATGGGGTGGGGGCTTTGGCTCCAAAGGAAGAAATTGCTTTTAAAGTGGAGAAAACCTGCAGTGATCTCTGCCGCTGATGTCCCCAACAGTGGCTGTGATGCCAAGTGTCCATTTGTGCATCCCTCTCAGTTAAGGCGCAGTTGTTCGCACGACAATGTTATCCCTTTTCTTTATTGAAAGCTGGTATTCAACCCTCCAGTCCGTGTTAAAGAGTCCTCTTACACCCAGGAAAGTGCTTAGTGAATGTGCTCTGCTGAAGCACGTCCATATTTCTTCACAATAGCGCCAAGTTGTTTTCAAATACAGCATGGTATAATGTTCCATTATGCAGCGTAACATATTGCATAATGCATTAGACTGATTTATAACTGACTGTGGTCAATGTGTCAGCCTTGTAGTCAGGTGGACGCTGTCACAAAGAGGTAGATAAAATAATCAGAGAGGGGACAAGTTCTAGGAAACAGGAACATTTTGATTAACACAACCAAATATATGCGCAAACATTGACTCATATAACCAAAAATACAGGCATGCAAACACACACATGCATGCTCATGGAAAACAAATTGTAACACATAAGGGCTTACACACATCCACCCACACACTTGCCATATGTGTCTGCAGGGAGCTGGCTAAAATGTCAAGCTATGTGCATGACTGCCTCCTGTCGACGCCTCTCTCCTTATTTCACAGCAGCACCTGGTGGTGACAAAGAGCACAGGAGAGAGACTCCCCAGGAGAGGAGAGGAAAGGAGAGGAGAGGAGAGGAAAGGAAAGGAAAGGAAAGGAAAGGAGAGGAGAAGAGAGAAGAACAGTCCACCCATTCCCTAGACAACAGACCCTCCCCATCCCATCATGTTCTACTTGCCTGTCAATCCAACTCAGGGCTGCTTAATTTTACTCTGAATTGACAATGTTCGAGCCCCTGCCAAAGTTTGAGGGATTTTAGACATAGTACCAAAGCCAAGGAGCATAATGAATGAAAAGCCCCTTCCCAAATTGATTTCAAACTAAATCAAACCCTGGTATTCAATTATCTGCCAGAGCTGCCACTGAGGAACTTTAAAGTTGTATAGGCAGAGTAAGAAAGAAAGAGAAGGAGGTGGTGGTGGGGGGGAGAAAGTGAGGAGAGGGAAAGAGGACGGTCGGAGCAGAATGCAAATGACTCCATCCCTGTGTGGTGTCAGAACAGGTGGCCCAGTGGTAGCGCTGGGGCTGATGAATGAGCTGTTGAAGTGGAGCCCATTGCTACCTCTAGCTAGTGGCAGCTCCAATTCTGCCTAGTTAAGCATTTGGCCTCCTCTGCCAGGAAGGCTTAATTGAAGAAATCATCACAGGGACCGGGACAGATCTGGTGTTACTGGGACCAAATTGTCTGTCTGCCTAACCAGACTGTAACATCATAATAGTGTGATACTATCCATCCACTAATCACAAGAAAAGTGTTTCATTACAGGATACCAGAGTAGGACCAAATTCCTTTTAATTATGTTGCACCCAGTGTGAATTGCCTCAGTTCAGTCGTAAGTTAAAGGATAATGCTGGTAGATTTTTTTCCCCCCCTGTTGGCAGTCTTACTCATTAAAAGTCTAAACCCAACAATGCATTTTCTATATAGTCAGAAGCTACTCACTTATGATGTGTTCATGTAGATTACTGGCTCCCACTGTTGTTTAAAAAATCCATTAAAAACAGCTCACAAAGACATACTGCGGCTTTGACTAATGTAATACATCATGTTGAACAGCACGTGTATTGCTGCTTTTCCAAACATGCCTTTATCACCCGGGTAATTACCGTTTTAGTATCATTTAATACAGTATTACACCTGCACGAGGAAGACAAAATGTCCTGTTCTTCTGTGACATTTGTTTCATTTTTTTTTTTCTTCTTTAATACAGTCTTACACAGCCGGTTGGACATTATTCACACCAGACAAGCAGACCACGAAGCGGGGAGCAGGAGGAACATACTCTGATTGGTTTATCTTAGCAGAGACCGGTGACTTTTTTATTGTATCAGAGAGTGAGGGTAATTATTGGTAAATTACAAAAACCTGTCCTGTCAGCGATATCAAGCAGAAACCAATCAAGTCATTGACACCGCAATTGCGTTGCAAAAAAACAAGTAGCCTTTGGCCCCCTGCCGCACCTGCGCACAGTGTATCGAATGTTTGGCCTAACTAATGAACGACTGAATGCAATTATAACGTACTATCTCTGAAATTAGGCCTGCCATGGTGTTAATTACATAATTACTGAAGATGTCAGCGCTATGCGGGAGGGTGGGGTGTCAGTGGAGAGAGTGGAGCACACAGGGAGGGAAGTTGCTTTGCTTTCAGGGATGAACTATAGACGCTTCTTTGATTCATGATGCCGGCTTTGTGGAAAATATCGCCTTTGCCGAGTTAATTTTGAAAAGGCCAGCATATTTGGGCAGAGACAATCAGCCTGACCTTTCTGAGAACAACCCCAGTTTTCACTCCTTCACCTCTTTTTTTATTATTTCTTTTTTTTCCCTTTTCTTTCTTTCTTCTGTCTTTCTTCCTTTCCTCTCTCTGCTTTCTCTCCTCCCTCTGTTCAGTCGGGCCGACATGCACGTCCTTGACAGCAGCGTCTGCTAATAGAGACCGCCATTGTTTATCAACGCATCCCACTGATGAAGCGGCCTTCCCGTTTCTGTTGGAATATTTGTACAAATTTATTGGAGGCCGCCTCTATTAGACGCAGGCCTTTGCTAGGAAACAAGTATGCTTCTAGTGTAGACTGACAATTGTATTCTCCTGCTTGTGTACTTCACTAATCAAGGCGACGCAGATGACTTTGCCGTTGTTCTGTGTGCAGTTATATCATGCAGATGATTGGAATATCAATTCATTCCACACTTGCAGCCTCATGGCTAATTTGCAATGGCTGTATATCAAATGTGTCATGAGAATGGGGAGCCATATTTCCCTTACAGAGAATATGGAACAGCATTTGTCATTTGCCTTTCAATGCGTACCTCTCCCTGGTGCCATTTGGTATGGAAAGTGAGGCTGGGGGTGTGTGTAAAAGAGTGTGAGGGAGAGAAAGAAAGAGTGGGAGTAAGTGTTAATGTATTTATGTTGAGTGTGTTTGAGAATGTTTGTCACTAGGATCTGGGGCTGCAGACAGATAGGGTATGATGGGGCCAGGGCGTCCCAAACGAGATGCAGATGAGGAGCCATGCTGAATAATCATGTACCATCACTACTCCTCCACAGACAGGGAGGGGTCTCAATCACAGCTGTTATAGCCCAGACAGAACCCCACCGCCCTTCTTATCCCTCCATCCCCCACGTCTCTCCCCCGTCCACCTGTCCCATGTCAGTACTGCCAGCGGAACAAACTCTGACGAGACTTTTCCAGGAACTGAAAATAGTTTACCTCCTCCCTGTTCGCTGTTATACCTCCACCCGCTGCCTCCTGCCTCGGTAGTCTGCTGTTTTCACAGGAAATTAGCCAGACGTCCCCTGAGGTGGATCTCGTGCATAGCAAGATATCTGCCTGTCAAGGTGTTCTACGGCTTCTGCATTCATTTGCTGCTCACTGTCTCTTTCACTCTCTGCACCCCCCCTTCCTTTACCTCACCATCTGACCCCTGCAACTGCAGCCCCTGTCTGAACCACAGTGTGTGAGCACTTTCCTTTGTTTTATCAAAAACAAGTCTTCTTTTTACACCATGGACATCTGCAAGTATGTAATTGAGATAATCTTTAAGATACCAGGTCACTAAATTGTTTCCCCTTCACACTGGGCCTCATTCACAAACAGCATGCTTAAACTGTGTGTATGAATGGTTGAAACACAAATCCTGTATTTTTACAGGTTTTCTTAGCTAAATTTGTTTGTATTCAGCAAACAAAATGAACACATAAAAACAAAATGCTTCAGACCATGCATATGCACAAATGATGAAGGGCCAGCTGTCTTACCAAATGTCATCACACACCTTTTAATTAAATGCATACCATACACAAAGGTTCTGTGTGTGAGATTTAGGGACATCTATTAGCAGAAATGATATATCATATTCATGACTATGTTTTTATTAGTTTCACCTGAAAGTAAGAATCGTTGTGTTTTTGTGAACTAAGAATGACTCTTTTATATCTACATACAGAGCGGGTCCTCCTCCACGGAGTCTGCCATGTTGTTTAGCAGTAGCCCAGAACGGACAAACCAAATACTGGCTCTAGAGAAGGCCATTCACATTTTTGCGTAGTCCACCATAGTTTTTCTACATGCTTGGCACACCAGAGATGTTTCAGTTCTGCAAGCTCACTGTTAGATGCCACTAAATCTCCACACTAGACCTTTAAAACTGCATTTATTAAAAATGTCTTTAATAGACAATTTAAAACCATTAATTTAATGCATTGTCTAAATGTATCAAAGAAAAATAATAATAAAATGTATTTGATATAGCATCTTTCCAGGAAATGAAATGCACAAAGTGCTTCACATAATACAATCAAGCAATTTTACAATAAAACATGCTATCAGTAAAAACTAAGGCAATATAACAAATAAAACAAGGCAACAAAAAGAAAATAAAACAGAGCAAATACAGGCTACTGAGGCCCCAAAGAGAAACATACCAGGGAGCAAGCACCTGACAATTTAGGGTGGGACCAAGGCCATTTTAAAAAAGAAGATGGGTCTTCAATTGTTTTTTAAAACTTTCTCAGGAGACTGCAAAACCATACACCTGATGGAAGAATGTGTCACAGTGTTGCAGTCACTACTTAAAAGGCACGGTCACCTTGTGTTTGGAGCAGGGTACAGCCTGTAGGTCCCGTTCTGGAGACCTAAGGGACCCACTGACAATATATGGATGGAGGATAACACTGATGTGTTCAGGTGCCTGACGGTGGAGGGCTCTATACATAAGAATAATAACATATAACTATGAAACTGGCACCCTTTTATCCTCATCAATTATTGTCATAATTAAACTATTAAACTAAACAGACTGAGTGTCCCAGTCCCAGCTTACAATGGCGTATATGAGAATGTCCATTATGAAATGTAACAGTTTTGGTTTTCGTTGTTGTTATTGACTTGGCCTGTTATTCGGCTACTCCCACCAATTTCTAGTGCCATGAAATTGCGCATATGTAGCCAGTGTTAATTGGTAGCCTATTAGCAGGCATGCAGGGTTTATTAAAAATTCTGATTTACCTCCAAACACTAAAAATGACAAATCTAGCCTTGCAGGAAGATACTGCAGCCTGCGCCTTCAGGAGAGAGCTCATTGTCAGAGACCGACATAACATGTTTGAAGAGAGTGCAGAACGGCTTTATCAGCTGTTTCTGACTGCCAAGACATTCACAGACGCTCACCGACAGCCCAACACTGGTGTGTCAGGGCCTTAATATGTGCGTAGAAACAACTTAATCAGTTTCTCCATGATACATCTCTAGGAAAACGGAAAGAGGGGTGTGCGGTGCAAAGTTGGCCAGTACATGTGTGTAATGAATCCAACAGTAATTGCATGTGCAACAAGTTGCTCCTACCTCACATTGTTTTGTGTCACTCTAAACAGTTTGTCAGTGTTGTTCTCTAGAATATTAGGGTGCTACATTTAATTCCCACCTATATTTTGAGTATTATGTTCTAACCCTTGCCATACAGGTCCTGACATCACTCTCAAGAGAAATAATTGCCCTGCCTTAAGCTGGTGCAGCCCAGTCCCTGGCCTCACCATGGGTATCAGAACTTAACAACTCTTTGACCTGAGGTGCTGTATTTATCACACCTTGTTTTATGACCCCTATAAAACAGTCCCTTGATGAATTTGATAGGCTTATGAAAACATTTCCATCCAGACGGGCTTTAAAGGTTTCAGAGGGACAGACCTGTACAGTAACTTTCTCCATCACCACATTCTGCCTGAGGCCAGCCTGTAAACTAGTCACAGCACTACATGCCATACTTGTTCCGCAAATTTTTGTGCGCCCTCAGTTGAAAAACGGTTCGATGAATGACTGTGAAGCTGAGCAGTGAATGATCAGGGGACTGGCCCTTTTACACATGAGATTTTTTTTTTAACTTAAGTGATATTGTTCTGCTTCCATGAACCACTTCTTTTCTGCAACTCTTTCTTGGCCTGTCATACTGGTGTGCCCATTTTCTCCGAGTGGTTATAGGTGACCTCTCCTATCATCACTTCAGGCTTTTAAGGACAGTTGTGTTCAAGTAGTGGAGTGAGTCATTGAAATGGGTCAGATAGTGGCCCATATTTGCCCCTCTACATGAGAACAGAAGGTGGACGTCAGTCACACAGGGGGAGCCCAGGGAGAAGCAGCACCTCTCGGGATCTGTCCCCAGTAAAGAATCGCTGAAACAGGGAATTCAGTGGCCCAAGACTTCTGCAACACAAAGGACTGTCCTCCTGCTCTGGCACTCAGGGGACGCAGTCAGCAAAGTGCCTCTTACAGCCAAAGACCAGAGCACTGGCTTCATTGTGTGTCTTTTGTGCTCGTAGAGGCTCTGCTCCGCTTTTGCTATTTTTTTTTTCTGTTCAACTCATGCAGGCACTTGAGAGGTGCCAATGAAGGATGGTACCCATTTGTGGATGTCTTACACAGCATCTTACAATTGCCCGTTAAAGGCGCGTGATTGGCTTAAAAGAAAAAAAGTCTGTTGTCTTGTTTTGGTGCAGTGGACAAAGGACTCTTAGGCAAAATGACCAAGTTGGGCCTGTGACATGGAGGCTTTTAAGATGTAATGATCTCTAGTTTACAGTTATGCCTTCCTATTTGCTGTCTAACTTGATCACAGGAGAGTGTTTTCAGTGGAAGATAATGTGGTACCCTAACAGGGTGGATATTACGGCAGCTGTATCATGTGGTTTTAGTGGTGGACAGGTAGATCACAGTGCTAGGATAAATAAGCCCTCTCTGCAGCACTACACCTCCTCAGTTCAAGGATACAGGCTACCATCACTAATCCACTGAATGAGTGCATTGACCACTCAGCCTTGCTCTTCAATGCATTTACTTTCACATTGTCAGGCAAAGGGAGAAAGAGACATCCACAGAAGAGGAGAGTAGCACTCACGCTGACACATGTACAACACGCGATCCAATGACGAATGCACAATGCATGTGCGACAGGACACATTTGAAGCCTGACTGCCAGAGCGAGGGGGGGAAGCAAGGGGGGGCATTGGAGTCTCCCGTGAGCTTACACCTCCTTATACTGTTGGTTGGCCCATGAAATATTAACAGTGGCTGCCTCCCCTCTGAATAAGCCAATAGAGTAGTAAAGGGTAAGGTCTGCCTCACACGGTGTTTAATGCATGCCCCTTAGGGCCTCAGCTTGGTCTGAAAAATAGGGCCTTTTCTCTCGCTCTTACCTTCACTCTGGTCTCCCTTCTTTCTTTTATTTTGACTTTCTTCTTCTCTTTTTTTCAGTCTTTCTGTCTGGCTTTTTCTTTTTTTTTATTTGGCCTAATGTCTCAATCTTTCAAGCTTTCTCTTTTCTTGCCTCATCTGCTAGAAGGAAAGAGATAGACAGAGAAAGTGTGGGAGAGAGTGAGAAAGAAGAGATAGAAAGACGGTGAGTGGCGGGATTCAGTGGGCTTAACGTTATCAGATGGCCAGTGCGTCGGCTCCTCCGCCTCAGCCTGTTGTCTGTCCTCTAGCTGTGTTTTTTTACCATGTGCAGAGAGGAAACGGTTGTTCTATGGCGATCTCTGTTTTATGAGGCGTGCAGGCGCTTTCCTCATCTGTTCGTTGCTTTTCACCGTCGCAGTCTTTCCCTCCCACGGCAGAACAGCAGACCACCCTTTAAAAGGTGACTTTAAGAAAAACAACGGAAAGCCTGAATAAATTAAACAGATGCTTAGATATCTCCTTTTTAATTGTGGAGTTTAGGCAGTTGTACAGTTTGTGATAGCCTCCCTTTCACTTGAAACTCAGCCTTTAACACCACTACCTTGATCAAAGGGATGCAGAGATGTATATTGATCCTTTTTCTGGTGTATTACACCTCGATTAGGAAGACAGTGACAATAACGTAGGTGCTTCCCTGTTTCCATCCCACCCACATGAATTTGCACACCAGTTATTTCTTAATCCACCGCCATCTGGCTGTAAATGATTGAGCGCCTTTCCTGAGCGTCTTGCAGTACGTTCACTTGTACCACAGAGTACAAAAAAACCCATTCCAATTTAATTAAACTGAAAGAATATCATTAGGGTTCTTAATGATGATTAATGTCTAAATAATAATAACATTTATGAAGTATTAGGGTATTAGAGTTCTTGTTGGATGTGAAATTATTCTTTCTGTTCAGGTACAGGACATTGTTATAACAAATAGCAGCCCTCATTACTCATATCATTGGCTCTTTGGTTAGAGATTCAGACAGATCGGGAATCCATTTTATCTCAAAGTTTACTCTCCACTGGATTCTTTCTTCTCCGTAAACTATAGAACATTCGGCCATCCACTCAGCCCTGAAAGCCGCTGACAACAAATTCTTTGTAGTTTTCTTCCTGTTGACTTATTTTCTTACTTTCCTCCCCCTGTGTTAAAACAAATGGCAACTGCAGGAAGCAAAGAGGGGGGAAAAAAAGAGCTGAAAAGTTGACATTTAGCTTAAATGGAGGTGGAATGGGCCGCAGGGATGCAGCTGTAACGATGCAGGGGAGACAAGGGCTTCTTCTCTCTTCCCGTCCCGCTAAAACAAGATTTATGACCTCACGAATACCATCATATTTTAGCAGCTGATGTACACTGTGGGTGGTTTATCT
>JAPZEB010000002.1:26379933-26399353 GCA_029783705.1 Chaetodon striatus
TCTGTGTTCCAGTGGATGTCTTAATATTCCTGTTTTTACATTAACCTTCACATCACATATACAACATTCTTTATTATCAAACAGTATTTATTTATTGATTCATTTATTTTTAATGTTAAAGATAGTCTTCAGCTTTTTCCAAGTGCTTTCAGGTCATTGTTTTGGTCCCAGTCAGCATATGCAGGTTGAGCTTAATGGCTCTCAACAACTATTTTTTGCGCATTCAAGATGAGTGTTGGGCTTGTTACTCTAAAAATGTAATTACTTTACTCATTACTCCCTTCCAACAGTAATTTGTTACACTACTCATGAAATTACTTTTACGTTATACCTCACAAAATCTGTCTTTTCTCTTCACTATCAGATGTTGAATGTGCACATCTGTCAGTCAACTCCTTGCAAATATCAACACTTTATTAACGCCATGTCTGTCACCATAGAATACGCTAGGTATCGCCCTGCGTTTGTTGTTCATGTCAGTTTACGTGTGCTCAATACACTGTGTCTTTTCAAAATACACTTCTGTTTTCACAGGAAATGTGTGGGCTCACAGGTGAAAGTCCAGGGCTTTTGGACCCATCCACCATATCTCCCGCTCACACTATTGGGACTTTGCAGCTCCTTATATTATGTCATCACAAGCGATGTTTAAAACATCATCCATACCGTTGAGAAAGGTGGCTTTTGGCATTAGTGTCTGATGCCAAAATCATTGACTTAGCAGTGGTATTTGACAAATACGGAAAGAGAGTGGGCTAGGAAATGTCAGGGTAATCATAGATAAGCCTAGCTAAGACTAGATAGCTTACAAATGTCTTTGTTTCTTCTACTGCCACTTTGTCAGTGATTTTAACATCAGGAAAAGATGCCAAAAGCCACCTTTCATGGTAGGATGACATGTGGCCAGGTGGCGTCAGTTTGTAACACATATAGATACACACAACACATTTAAAACAAATATAAAAAGGGAACTGTTAAAACAGCAACTGATAAACGCAGGTTAAAGTGCAGTGTGTATTTTGGATAGTCAAGGGTGGTTATTGCAGAGGGAATGAAGGACTGAACTGGACCGAACTTTCCACAATAATATGATATGGCACCTGTCATGGCAATATGATATGTGGACAGACATGGCCTGGTTTTTTTTCTTTTTTCAAAACCTAATGAAATGCTTTTGTTGCTATTCTGTCGTTGGTTGCAGCATCCCAGGACGTCAACAGCAGACGCAGAAGTATACTTAGCATGTAATATGTTGCCTTAAAAGTTCACTGATGACTTGGGATGGTGTTATAAACTCACACTGCTGGGAAGCATAACTTACCACAGTGAAAGGTGGCTTTTGGTGTCAGTGTCTGAAGTTGAAATCACTGACAAAGCGGCCCTACCTGACGAGTTTGGATTCACAAGGGGCTGCCTAGTCTGTGCAGTAGATTATAACAGGGAGTGATCCGGTTATTAATCAGCATTACTGCCTTCCTCAGACCTACTTGGCACCGCTGTGGAAACATGGCTTCTGTCAGCTGCTATGTACTCGACTTGATACTGTATTGACTGTGTCACTTCTGCAAGGCAACTACATTTTAGTGTGCCTGTCATTGCAGTGACCTTGTCAGTTAGAGTGGAGGCTGTACAGACGCAGCTGCTACTGTCAGCTAATCTATATGTGTAATTAAGGATCAGAGCTGGTGATTACCTGTCTGTGATCAATAACACACCCAGTCACATCCTTTCTACCTCAGGCATCTGAAACACACACGTGCAGACGCACAGTAAAGCTTTGAATTGAAAAAGCTTAGTTACCAAAATTCAGTCTGAGTCTAAACTGTATTACAAAAAGCTCCTCCTTGATGGATATATGGATGGGTCCATCTATCTATGTAATGGAAAGACAGAAGGTTATTACACCCTCAACAGTAAATTGCATATGGAGATAGATCACTCGTGTGCAGTCCAAGTTGATATACCAGGCATGATCTGCTTTTAAAATTGAAAAAAGGAACCTATTTTAGATGTGTGACCGAGCATAATAACCTTCATCATGTTCCATTTTATTTAATAAATAGATTGTTTATTTTCCCCCGAGGGCTGCTGGCTCAGACCAACACTCATTAGAGCCTCTTCATGCAGGATGTCAATTATTAATTCTCTCATTTATGACCATCTATTAGAATGCATGGTTCATAGCACACAGGAGAGACTGTGGCAGCCTTTGTGAATACATTTGAGAGAACAAACGGTTTTCAATAAAGAGAACTTTTGCCCTTTGAAAAAGCCTTTCATAATGCTGCCCCTTGTTGCATGCTGTTGGAAAATAAGATGGGAAGCAAGACGGCTCATTTTCTCATTGGTGGCGACCTATTGCAATGCAAAGGAGCACAGAAACAGAGAGGAGTCTGTCTGAGTCACGAGGGGGAATCACGGAACAATACATGAACAAGGCATTTTGCTCCTTTTGCTGCTCTGAGGCCAGCGAAATGAGACTGGTAGGACTGGGCAGCTCCCTGATGAGTTTTAATAAATATGTAGGAGGAAAGTGTTGTGGAAGAGAAGCACACTAAGCTCCCTGGGAAGGTAAACATACAGTATATACTGTTTATACCTGAACAAATAAGATCCCTGCAGCTGATAAACTGGGCTCTAACCTGGTTTATATAGATGTTATACATAAATGTGGACATAAATCAGTGCATTAAATTCCTTTCTCATGTTATATGTGACCAGGTGAATATACTGGGCTGTTGGTTGATTGAACTTCCAGTTAGAATTTGCTAGTTGTCGAAGCTGTTATGCCTTTACAGATATTGGATTTAATAATTGCAATGTGAGTAAATCAAGCGCATTTGGAGATTAATTATGTTTGGGACTTAAATACTTTTTTTTTTTTTGCCAAATTCCAAACACTTCATATACCCAGTGCGTTACATGGGTAATATGGAACAAAATAACCTCAATCTCAGATCCTAAAAGAGAACAGACTGTTGAAAAAACAATTAGCCAACAAGAACTTATTTGGCAAGAGTAAAGGCTCATTTATTCATAACATTACATATATGTATACACACATGGACAGGGTCTTCTGTCCATGTCTGTATACATAAATATATAGATACAGACAGAGCCTTCTGTCCATATCCTGCATTCATGTCGTCTGTGTTTGTGTACGACAGTCTGAAAGCTTCTGAATACAGGCAAAACAGAGCAGCACCAATGGAAGTTGTGGAGGCACTATAGCATAGTTCACAACATACACAACAAAGACATTTTTAAAAATGAAACAACAAAACAAATAAGTAATATATATATGTATGTGAGAAGAATTCTCTGTCCACATATTGTATTATTATTATTAATTAATAATTATGTATTAACTGGCCTCACAGACCACCATCAACTACAAAGCTGCCTCCATTAAAAAATACACAACTATAACCTCCTCCACTATCACCATGTTTGATGATGTCAGAGGCTTTTGACTCCGCCCTCTAGTGCCAGCTAGTGGCTGTATTATTGCCAAAATACAGGACACATGGAAGTACATGGGCAGTGATGGTGTTTCTACATAATGGAAAGTATAAATCAGTCCTTAAGGCGGATTTATACTTATGTGTCAGCTCTATGCAGAGCCTACGCCGTGGCCTATGCACATGGCCTACACCGTTGTGAGCATTTGTGCTCGAGCAGTGGTGAGTCTGTGTCAGTCTGCAGTTACACCTCCAAAACACTAGTCAGCGCTGGGGTTTCTGTGAAGTGCTGTAAAGGTCAGTCAATTCAAAGCACCCCCAAAACACTCATTAAACATTGCTTAAACATTGGCCTGCTGCCCCTGCAACCTGGCCCCAGATAAGCAGACAAAAACCTATGTATGGATAAGAGTGCAAGTGCAAGTGCAAGCCAACAACATGATAAAAACTCTTAACAGACAGTGAAAAGCATCTCTAGTGATGTTTACCCACACTATAACTCTCAAGATTCAAATAAGAGCAATATATTCATAAAAGTCATTATTGATCCCAGATTATAACAGTGGGTTTAACGGGTAGTGTCTCTGTAACAACAATGCAGTTTCAGCTCATACATTTTGATGCTTTCATATTGGTTCATACTGAAAAGAAAACTGGATTAGTGTTAATAGGCCGCTCTTTTTTTTTTTTTTTTAAAAGTTCAGTGTCCTTGCTGAAGACTTCAGATTATATTACAGGCAGAAGTTTGGAAGACGCAAGCATTTGTTAAAATGAAAAGTCTTACAACACACCCAGAGGAGAGACTGTTGCAGGGTACTCACAGTCAAAACCTTTTAGCCAGAAAGAAATGGAAGTCTGGGCAGAACGGCAGACTTGAAAATGGTTTAAAGGGGATGAAAAGGGTCTAATCTAGTCATAGATGACATGATAGTTTACAGAATAAGTATGATTATTAATTTCTCAAGTATTCCTCACAGGAGTCTACATGAACGTATTAACAGCTGCATCCATGACAGAGTTACTCCTCTGTAGAAGGTGTACTATTGGGACGATATCTAGATATGCAGCACTCAACGGTGGACCTCTCATTAACTGTGACTGCAACTTAATCCACAACTGGATGTAATCTATAGAGACATATTGACAGAGGGAGAACTTAAGAGAAGCAGGTGTTGCAGAAAATCCTGCATGGTTTGAACGTATAAAGATGATTAGATCACTAGACTTTAAAATATCAAAGAAACCAATACTGAGGGAGGAATTGAGAGGCTCTCTAGACAAATGAACACTCATCATTCCAACACAGTTCCAAGATTAAAGAGAGACGCAGACTGAGAGAGAGAAAAGAGAAAATTAACCTGAGTAATGAGGCTAACAAGACAAGACAGCGTCCGAGAGACACACACACACAGACCGACACAGAGATTGCTTTAAATTGTTGGGGGATAGTGGGGTCTGGAGAAATCCAATTAGCAGACTATCATTTCCACTGAGAGGATTCTTCAATAATGCAGACCAGGTCAAATAAACGGGCTCTCAATTCGCACCGCCAATGGTAACATCTCACAATAAACCATTCATCCTGAAACCATCTCAATCCATTCTCCAAATGGCCGCAAGTGCAAAGAGCAGCAGTTTACAGTACCCCTGGCAAGAAAATGCATGGTTAAACTCTCTTCACTCTGAGCGTCGTTCTCTTCCTCCTTCTCACACTCTCAAAAGATCATTTCCCTTCACCTCGTTACACTTTTTATTTTTCGCCTTCTCTTTCTCTCTCTTGGTAATGGTAAAAGAGAGGGGGAAAGAGTAAACAGCCAATGTCATTAAAATATCCATTAAGAGCAAATGAGAGACAAAACAATAAACTGCTTACTGCTGATGTGTTCAGGTGGCACCTAGCACCCATCTTAACAGGAGAAAGCTGACATTTGGCCGCTGTCGTTGGTTTAATTTAAAAAGAAAACACATGTACTGTTCTTTCTTTGGTAATTGCTTTAGGATAAAGAGATTTGTATTGTTTTTCCACTTGATGAAAACCACAATTATATACATACACATATATTCTGAATGGTAGTAACAGCAGTTTTATCTGTGATCTGAGTACTTCAATAAATAGACACAGTATTATTGGTGCAAATATCTGCCGGGAGAACTATCTTTGCACACCATGAAGTGAACGATAAAGTATGTGAGCTTTGTAAGTGGAAATCCCAGTTGATATATTGAAATGTGCTGATGTTTTATATAAGTAAGTGGATGTAAAATGATAAGTGAGATGAGCAGACTACATGGACATATTTCTTCTATCAGTTTAGAAAAAGTTGTGTTAACTACTCAAACTGTAATAAATGCAGACGTTACAGGGTACAGATTCATCACTCACTACTGACTGCTGATAACAAAACACACTTATAAGGTAAAACGAATAAAACTGTTCAGTTTAGTGAGATGATCTTGATATCACAGTACAGATAATATAAGCATATTGACTTGGGATGAATATGCATTACCCAAGTTCATTCTATGCCTAACAGACAGTAAGTCTTGATCTCTTGCAATCAGTAATGAAGTACCGCAGGGTTCTATTTTGGGTCCACTACTATTTACAATATACAAACATTATGTCATCATTCTTCCTGATCAAATTTTTATGCCTATGTACGCTGATGACACAGTTTTGTATTTTGTATTTTTTACAATTTTTTTTGTTTGTTCTGTTTATTTAAATAAAACCTCTTTGTCTTAGACATTGTGCACATGCTTCCCTGTCAGGTGTCAACCCGTTTAACCCTGTCTATCAGTGCTTCACTTCATCACTAATTAACATTTCATGTTCATGTCCGGTCTTTGTTTTCCCTGTTGGTTGCTGTCAAGCCATAAAAACATGACAACAAAAAAGCTAAAGAGGTAAGTGAGCAGATGTTAAATGGTAAGTGAGCAGTTCAAACTTTCATGTAAGATAATAGATCGTATCCTGCCTTTTGACCTTTTGTTTTAATCATGACCATGAACTTTGTCAGACCTCGAAGGTATTGTTGGTTGCAGTTTGTGAACGGTGTCACCAGCACAAGGTAAAGGGAAGTCAAGATTTACTCGTTTGCTATATTTGCTATTTTACGGCGCTGTGTCTACGATCGTCGTGGCTTCCTCTAAGGTGTGTGCTGCTTTGGGTCTGGCACCTGGGTCTGGCACCCTTTTATGAAGTCCTGATGTAACCTGCCACCGCATTCTCACCCTGAAGTTGTCAAATATTGGCACTGTGTCTGTGGTGTCAGCGCCAGACACTGACTCGTGGCAGTATCATATGGACCAAGCAGAGGCAGTTTGTAATGCTGTCAGCAACAACCATAATATAAAGGCGAGGTCTGTCTAGGGAGAGAGATCAAACAAACTCTGGACTTTCACTTGGGAGCGTGTTGTTCATGTCCCATGTGAATATTTCACCCAACCATGGCCTTAGTTTCTAAACTCAGGTCATGGTCACCTTAGAAATGCTGATATGGTACAAATAAAATTTACGAATGTTTCATATCTGTGTTTTGCAAAAGTGTACAATGCCAACATTTTCTTCAGGTGATTTTGTTGACCAGTGGAAGAATTCTGGCACTTAGCTACATTAGCATCTTCACCACAGGTTTACTGCTGTCTCATTTCTGTTGATCCTTTGCACTTGCTGTTTTTAGTTGCTTAAACTTACCTTTACATGAACCACAGCGTTGTTTTACACACATCCTGTCATATATTTACCCATAGATCCTCAAATATTAAGTCATAAATCAATATGTTTATCCTTCTACTTCTACTGTTTTCATTTTATATCTTTGTTCTATCTGTTAACCCACAGAAATACTCCAGCACACTGTTACACATAGATTAAAAGAGTGCGCTGATGGCATTACTGATATCCAAAACATGGAATAATCCAAAGCATAACACATTGCATTATCTTTATTGAAAGCTATAAGAGTGTCTGTATGTGACTGGAGGTCCTGTGGGCTCCTCTGTATTGTGTTCAAGCTGGGCTGCTTTGTGTGGCAAATTTTTTTGAGTCCTATATGGCAGCTAGTACGACAGGCCAGTATGTGCCGTGCTCCTGCCAGTGTTGCTGAATCTAGGACACCAGGACTCTTGTCTGTGATTCTCCCTCCTGCTGAGGTGTTAGTAATGCCAGGGGACAAGCTAGAGTGGATTGAAAAAGAGCGAAAAATAGGTGGTGGGAGGTAGAGGGGGATAGAGAGAAGTATAGATAGGCTGAAGAAAGAGAATATGTCCCAGAATTCTTTGTCAGAGTCCTTTGTTGACAGCCAAGGCCCTGCTTTTGAACCTGGCACAGCAAAGCCTTGAATTGTCTGTCATTTTGATGACATGACAGTTATTGTCAGTGTTGCCCGTGCTAAAGCATGCCTCTCTGCTACTTTAGCTCTATCTTGCTGTGTATAGACTTTGTATATTTGTGCATCTGTGTCGAAGTGCAAGCACTGGCTGGAAAAAAAAAAACCCTCCCTATAATCAACAAGCATCCTGTGTATTTGCCAGGCCAATTAAGAGTCATTCATTTGCTAATGAAGGCCCTGTCGAGGTCTAAACTGCTCCTAGGGGCATGCAGACATGCAGTCAGCACACACGCAGCCCTCAGCAAAGCTCAGCGCCACCAACGTAGTCATCAGTCTGTGCCCGCTGCTGTGCGCGCGTCTCGCATTGCCCACTCAGCACATCTCACCAGCAGCCCCTAAACACTAAAAAGTATAATTGAATTCATTATTTCCTGTTTTATGACTTGTTCCGCTGTGGTTTTAATTTGTCCTGTAAAAGATGAGGCAGGCAGGCAGTTCTTCTGCCTTGAATTCCCTCCAGTTCCCCTCTCCCAGGCTCCCTTGTTCTTCTACCGTGCTCGGGATTTTATGAGGCGGGGGTCTCCTGTGTCGTGGGAGCCGTCTCTACCGCTAATCAACTCCTCAAGGTTGCTACCTCCGTGCCATGCAGGAGGAGGTAGAGATGGGCTGCCAAATCGCGCCGCCTAGCTACCTCTTTAATGGGCTAACTGCTTGACCTTCACGATGACTCCATCCTAACTCTACTCTGAAGAGATGGCCCATCTGTGTATTGATTTAGTCATGAGAATATAATCTGAAAACCTTTCTGTCAATATTTCCTCCCTGCCTTCAGCTTCCTGGGGAGAGATGATGTTCAGCACAAGTGCAAGGTTATCAACAGCATCTTTGTGTTCATTGGAGACATACAGTATTTTTTGTGATAAGAAGCCTTTATTTTAGACTTTCTTAGACACAGACTTGGCAGAGCCAATGTGCAGTCAGTGCCTCCAGGCTCTTCACTTTGGCCCCAATGACTGAAGATGACTGCTCTGCTGCCAGCAACGGCTTCCTTACCTGTTCCGCTGGCTCGGGAGACTTTCTCCATTTTCCCCTCCCTTTTTTCTCCCTCCTACCATCCCTTTCTACCGTATTTTCTTGTGTCAATACATCAGTTCATTCATTTGTTCCTTTGGAGTGAGCTCAAGGCTTCTGCTGGGTAGGTTGGAGATGGCCTTTGTGGGAGGGCTGACCCTTCGAACTCACACCACACCACACCACATCACACTGTTATCAAAGAACAGAGAAGAGCTCTATGCTAAGATTTTCTGCAGCCTTGACTATTCAATGACTGGCAGTAAACATGACTTTGCATGACCTTGAGTTTCATAACAAGATCTCACCTTATTTCTCAGTCATTGTCACAGCTATCATCAGCATGGATGTGTGTTTCAGCTTTTTTCAATGGGATTTCTTGACTTTTTACAATAATAAAATTTCTCATTTTTAAAGCCTTGTTTGACTTTGGCCACAGTTTGCTTTTATCATGGGGGTGGACACTGGGACGAAACTATCTACAGACTCTTTGAGCAAATGTGGTTTGTGTTCTAACATCGGTGGGATGTAACAGTTTAATTTCATGGTGTCAACATAGAATTGGAATCAGATCATAAAGCATTATGGCACTTATACAGAGAGGAACAGCGCTGTAAATCGGCAGAGTGCACTTCTGGCTCAGATGGAGTCAAATCTATTGTGCGTTTTTAGTACATATGTGTTAAGCGGTTGGGGTGAGCGTCAGCGATGACGATAATGACAATAACAGGCAATGTACCATGTATTCATCTGTTTGTTTTAAGAACTCAATTTGGCAGAAGCGCAGCGGTGAGACGTTTGGAAATGCATGAGGAATGCCGCATGAGCAAAGAACAAGAAAAGATCCTGTATCTTATGCAATTTGGGAATGTAGGCCACCTGGTTGGTATAGGGGTAAATGTAGGTCTTCCTTTGTTCCTGCTGCGTGTGTGGGTCGAGCTCTGATGATGTCATGTGCAGTTGTTTCTATAGCGGGATCCACCGTGGGCGGCTGAGCCTGGCACAGAGGTACAGGGGGATTTGGAAAGTGCCGTGATTTCACTGAGATCCTGCAAAGCCCTAAATACAGACTGAGATAAGCGATGTGTCAGAACGCAAAGTGACAAAAATCTAGAGATAGAAAGACATTTAGGGAGGGAAAGAAGGAAGGAAAAGATGTGGCCCACTGCTATACCAACAGAGAGCACCTCATTGCATCACTGAGTAAAACACCATGGTGGTGTTTATGGTTTTTAAACCAGAGCTGCACTAGGTGATACTACATTGTACTTTTAAGTGTGGGGTTAATGCATTGTGTGACATGTGAGCACTGTCAGCACCTGCCTTTAGGTCCTTAGTACCGTCGGACAGACTGTATTAAGAGACAGTAAAATAAAAAAATAAGACAAGCTGTATGCAATGTGCATTTGAGTAGCTCGGGGAGGTGGGAGGTGTTTTCAACACATGCCTGGCACGTACGACTCAGCCGAGCAAAAGAGCTTTGTATCCTCCTCACCAGGGGAAATAAAGAGAAGGTGAGACAAAAAAACTTTTCCATTGCTCCAGGCTACTGTTACCTGGCAGCCGCCAAGGAATTTAAAATATCATTCTGCAGCTGCATATATTCTAGATCTCTGTGAGAGACACGCACTCTCCTCACAGAAATGCTCTCACACATAGACACACATACACACACGGCATGTCAAACCTTCAGGAAAACACTACAGAGGGGAGAGAGAGAGGGAGACACCCACCAGGCCTCAGGCAGCGAGAGGTGGTGGCTTTTGTTTTGGACGTTGTTTCTGTCTGTGTCTAAAAAATGATGATGTTAGTTTCTCACTGTCACCGAGGCTGCTGCTTTGACTCCCAGCCATTTGCATAGGCAGCGTTATTCCACCAGGAAATATGGGGCAGTTTTAAGAAAACTCCACTTTGGAGAGGCGGGCGGAGGAAAGGCGGGTGGAGGAGAGTAAGTGATAGTGATGGACGGTGTGATATAAATAGAAGTGGTGATGGCAGGATAATGCATGGCTCTTTCTGCCGGGCCGAGGTTCAGGCCTGTCAGTGAGACGAGGAAGAAGGGAGGAGGAGAGGCAGAGAGGGAGAGAGAGGAAGGGGGAGAACAGGGGAAAAAAGAGGTCCGGGTGTCTTTTCCAGGTCACTGTGGGCTCCTAGAGGGGCAGGAAGAACCCTTGATTAATTATGATCATTATTATCATCATCTTGGCCAGGGGCATTAATCAAAGCCATGTCAGCGCGAGGACTGGACAGGGGGCAGGGGGAGAGTAGGAGGGGGAGCAGGCCTTATAGTGGACATGAGATTGTTGGCATGTTAGACACACCCCTATCGCAGTGCCCCTCGCGTGTGTCAGTGCTCAACATCCATATGTCCACTGTCAGCCCAGCATCTATCAAAGATAGGCCCGTTGTCAATCCGGTCAGCTCCCACTGCTCCGAAACAAACTGACTAAACGCGCGGTGATCAATGATGGCTCTTTACTTGAACTACATGCCAATAAAGCCAGCCAAGTATGAATTGACTGCAGCTAACTTGACAGCCGGTCGGCTATCCAGCAGAAAACATTGTTTGTCAGGACATCCGTCTTTAAACTGTAATGAGCGGTTATGACAAGTTGTGTTAGCGTCTCAAATCAGCGTGGGGTTCAGGTACTGTCCTCACAAATCATTTCCAAATACTCACACAAGCTTAGATACTCCTCTAAAGACACTTCCCTCCACATTGATCATTTTTAAGGAAAGGCCATAAACAGATTTATACATTGTAGGAATCCTTGAGCCAAATCGCAGTCTATCACCACCTCCTGTTAAGGGGTTGTGGCTGTCTCTTGTTTCAAGTGTCAGTTGGATAAGATCTAATGTTTTCTTGTGTGTGTTTTGGGTTTTTTTTTGCCTTTGTGCTGGCAACACCTGTTTCCAGGGGTATTATTGTTTTAGGTGTATCGTACCAAATGGAAAATACAGGTCTGACAAATGAGGCCAAGACGAAGATATCAAGAACTGCAGTTCTTTGGATGGCCACTTGAGACTGCCTTCAGAAGCTCGTCCATCCCCATACACCTGTCTGACATTAGTGTCCTTGTCCCTTGCTCCTCACAGTGCCAGCCTCTCGCCCAAATATGGTCACTTCTCATTCCAAAAAACCAAGATAGCAATGGCTGAAATGCCAAACACAAGGCTTTAAAATGGGAGCCCACAAACGTAAGCCCCATTTATGTGAGCGTGATATCTCAGGAAACTACGATGGGAATTTTGTCAAATTTGACACAAAATACTACTTGGACTCAAGAATTAACTGATTAGATTTTGGTGGTCAAAGGTCAAGGTCACTGTGACCTCATAAAACACGTTTTTTTACATAACTGAAGAATTTATACACTAATTATAACAAGACTTCACACAGCTGTCTAACAGGATAAAATGATAACATTTTATTTCTGAAAGATCAAAGGTCAGTTTCACTGTGACATGATAATGTTCTACAGAAACAATTTTTTGCCATTATTTAACGCCATAACTCTGGAACAGAAGGGGAGACATCTTGTCAGATATTAAATTTGTGACACTAATCTTGGGTGCTCACCTTGAAATTGTGGTGATTTTAAAGATCTTCTGTGCTGCCGGGTGTGAAGTATCCACGTTTCACCAAAAAATACATTTAATACCCTCTATTAAACCTTCTAAGTCTTCACAACATATATTATATGAGTCTGGACAGACTTGGATGAGAATTGCAACATGACTTGTTGGCGAAGGTAAACAAACAAAGGCGGTAAATCCAGTTTTGTTTGGATTTTAATAATGACAATAGCTAAGCTTTTTAACAGATTGCCCTTGTGTGTCCGATAATACACAGTTGAGAGTTTAAAAAAAAAAAAAAAAGCTATCCTTTATGTGTTATCAGATATACACAAACGTGTGGTTTTGTATGTCAAAATTAAACTTGAATATCTTTTGAGTGTCACTGTGTTTGAATGCTTTGAAAGGTGCTGAAAGTCACGATAAAAAGAAAAACATTATGATGTAAAAAAACCAATTTACTTACATGTTGCCCTTTCATCATCTTTTGCTTTTTACTCTCAATTTTCTTCAAGTGACTTTTTTCTTGCCGTCTATTTTTCACCTTCACATCTCCCACATCCTCTCTGTGTGTTACACACAATGATGGACAGCTCCACGCAGCCATGACAACCGTGAGCTAGGATGTGTTCGTTGCCAGCCAGCCGGCGATGCTGGGCACTCCACTCTGTCGAGACGTCTCTCTGACTTTTATGAATACATGTACACAGCTCAGAGCGGTGGTGGATTTGTCTTTATAAGTCTGGGTGACACGTCCGCAGCGGCCCCACTTCATTTATTCCACTTGCGTAGATTAAGGCTGGCATTACAAGTAAGGTCACACCATGCATCAATGTTACCTCGACACCACAGCGCTGCTGAGCGTGCTCAGGCGTTGCCATTACTCCGCCCCAGCTTCTCCGCAGGAAATTTCCATCAATTTCTTGTTTTTGCATCTTCCTCTTTCCCCCAATTTCCCCGTTCCTCAGCCCGTCTCATTCTTCCCCGTCACTGTGTGTTGCTGTGAGGCTAGGACAGGTGTAAACACTGCTCCAGGAACGGCTCTGAGCCTCACACTGTGTCAGAACAGGTGCGCTTCTGGACAGGAGGTGTGAGGCAGGTGTTAGATGAAGCCTCAGCTCACGAGTGTAACTGTCAAAATGTCTGTGTTCCCCCTTCTGTGATGACATGTTAATCCCTAACACTTGGTCTCCACTGGGAGCTTCTACACCAGTCAGCCTGATAATAAACAGAAAGTCCAGGAACATCCTTTACTGACACCTCAAAACTAATTAGATTTTTTAGCTACTCCATCCTAATGTGCGCCCACAACCCTCTTTCTGAGCCATTTAATTTCTTGTCATATTTTCTGCCTCAGTCGAAACCCTTAAAGCTGTAGTTGGTAACTTTTATGAAAATAACTTTTTGTCATATTTGCTGAAACTGTCACCATATCCACACAGTGTTATGGTATGTGAGACAGATGATCTGTGAAAAACATCATGTTCCTTTGCATCCTTGTATTGTGTCTAAGGGCCTTACTGCACGTGAACCAATCAACCAGTCTGAGCAGAGGGGTCCCTAACACAGCTGTCACTCATGTCAGTCACTACTCATGCTGCTCATGAACTGCAGTCAAACTGTCAAATTAGGCAGCGCTGATCAAATATGATACAAAATCCTGTTACTGCATTGCCTATTTATCACCTTAAATGTTTTCAGAAACATATTTTAGTGTACTGTTTAGCTGTAAAATGAGAAAGTTTGTGTCCTGGCTGCCATGTTGGATTCCTTCAAGCCAAGCTGCAACCTATGGGGCTGAAAAATGAGGCCAACATGGAAGTGCCAAAAACTGCAGTTCCTCTACTGGCCACTTGAGGCTGGCTCTAGAAGCCAGTCACTCCCAATCCCAAAAATTCAAGATGGCGATGGCCAAAATGCCAAACTCAAGGCTTCAGAATAGGAGTTCACAAACCAATGGTGATAACACAGGAGCTACATCCATTATTTGTAAAGACCATATGTCAAGCTGAAAACTTGACTTATTGTCCAGCCCACCGGCCGCAAATGTTTTCATTTTACAGCTAAACAGTACACTAAAATATCTTTCTGAAAACATTTGAGGTGAGACATAGCAAATGCAGTAACAGCTGAATTAATATTAGATCAGGGCTTTCTAGGTTGAGAGTTCGACTGCAGTTCACGAGCAGTGATTGACATGATTGACAGCTGTGTTAGAGACTCCTCAGCTCTGATTGGTTGTTTTTGGTGCGCTAAAATTCTAGCAAATACCATTAAAAGCACAAGAAGTTGGTAAGGAACATGATTTTTTCAGAGACTATTTGTCTCATGTACTTCTTTCTGGATATAGTGACAGTTTCAGCAAATACAACAAAAAGTTATTTTTTTTTATAAAGTTACCAACTGTCTTTTTAATGTTGTTATACCTGCATCGTAGTGCTGTGTGTAAAGTAGGTTATCTCAAGCTAAAAGCGCATCCCTGCTTAGGTTTCTCAGGAGAGGAGAAGTTTGACTTTGTTAATGCAGCTTGGTGGTGGTTGGTGGGCTGAGGTCCTCTTAACCTTAACCCGGCCTCTTTTAGCACGGGGACTCGGGGACAGCATCAGGGACGGTCATTTGTCCTTGCAGGTCTGGGTCCTTGTGAGGCAAAGAAGAGCTCTTAGCTGTGTTGGTATTTATATCAACGTGCTCCTTGTCTGTCCAGGACTTTACACGGCCTCCCTCAGCCTCTTAAGTAGGGAATATCTCCTTGAAAAATAAACTTGACAAAGGAGAGTGTGACAGTCTTCAGGGCTACTCTTTGCCTGTCTTCAGTGCAGTCTTGGCTGTGGGTAAAATATGAAAGTCTGTAGAGAAAAAAAAAAGTTGTTTGAAGTGGCATGGCAGTTTGATGTGTATTTTTTGCTGTTTACTATATCTGGTGTTGATTTGTGGTTAGATTTTCTGGCATACTGTATGTATGTCAGCCGCCAGTGTCTCAGTCGTCTGCCTGTTGTCTTGTATGAGTCTCCATCACAAGCCTGAGGTTGTATTTTTTTTCACAGGCTGTTGGGAGGATTTATTCGTCTTTTACTACATCACTGAAACAGACTCGTAACTCATGAATGAACTCCATTCCACTCCAACGCCCTGGCTTGCTGCGCTTCAAGCTCCATCCTTAGCATCTTATAGCCGTCAATCAGGCTAATCTGCTCCCTCTCACGTAGCCGCAAAAGGCTTTGGCTTTTACCATTGACATCAAAGAATGGCAGACCCTGCCTTCTAACCGTACTACCCAGCACTGAGCTGTCCGAACAACATCTGCTCAATCTAACACTAGCCCCGTGTAAGGGTCAGAAACAATCTCGCTGTTGTTTCAAGAGCAGGAATTTAAACGTAGAACTGGATGAAGAGTTAAAAAAAAATGCTAGACATGATTTCTGCAATTTAATTTTTTATTTTTACTGTTACTGTTTTATAAACAGTAACTGATGTGTTGTCATCATTGTTCAATAAAATAGATCTTATACACTGCATTTCCATTTTAACGTGGTTAAAAATATTTTTTCATTATTATGGTTGACTTGGTTTTGAATGTTCGCAAAGAATGATTGCTTCATATTTTACAGGCTCTATTGATTGTGGTGTCACCCAGCATTTTCTTTTTGTAGTCACTCAGGTGATAAGATTTCTCCGTCGCTGGCCTTTTGTGCTGTGATGGCGGGAGTCTATAGGAAGTAAGGGCCATCACTGTCACCCCGGCGTATCTAAAAATGACACATGGATGGCTGCATCATGTAAAGGTGACATTTGAAGTGACATAGACATGTTGCATTACCCATGCAATGTTTGCAGCATTGGGGTGACCTCCTCTGCTCTCATCCCAGCTCTTATCCTGCCTGCCTCACCTTTGCCAAACGCCAGAGCTGTTTGTCATGGATGATTTGGTAATAAAATGAGAAAGGTGTTGAGTCAGCGACAGAAGTCTCCGTTCCACCTGGCCCTCTGTCATCCCTTTCCCCTTTTGCACACACGCACACACACACACCCTTGTGCATGCAAGCACTCATGCATGCACACGCACAAGTGCACAAACTCTCTCTTGAAATCTTATGCACAAGCCAACAGTCTGTGCATGTTTCTTGATCTCTTTCGTGCACTTATAAAAATTGCATACAGGCAACACAATGCAAAGGCATACAGCTATTGTAAGCACAATACACACATATGCTGTACAATTTCTTACTCTCTCCTTCTTTCCTCCTTGTTCTTCTTCCTAACCTACCTGATACCAGATGTTTCATCTTCCCTCGCGTAAAGTTGGCCCCAAAGACATTTCGTGGTGCTGATTACAGCATACATAAATTTGCTGTTAAACACTTTTATACACCCAAGTTATGGCTTGGTACATGCAATGCGTTGTACTGGTATCTCCCCCAAATGCAGAATTATGAAAATATTGATATCAAAAGTCACAGTACAGTATAACTCTCTGCATTTATCATAACTCACTTGATTTGGCTGGGTCAAATGACTCAGCAAGCCAAATAATTGGTCTAATGAAGTGCAAAAAGGAGTCTGTCAGAGTCCTTTTTCTGTACCAGATACACATTAGTTCACCCTACTGTAGCTACCATTACTGACTGACTGAGAGGAGAGTATGGTAATGGAGAACACGAGCTTGATGGGCTCTCGGGAGCTTCGGCTGACACGAAAGGGCTGCTCGACGGTGTTCTGCAGACTTGAATACTTATGGCGGTGAAATTTCATTGCGCATGAATAGTTTGAGTGATACAGTTACTATGCATGAACTTTGTAAGAAGTGCAGGCAGCATGTGCAGCTTCCTAGATGACAGGCTTTTGCAGATTTAAAACCGGAACAGAAGGTACTTCTGAGTGATATGATATTAATCTTGTGTTATTCAAAAACAGGTTTTTTGTCTCATCGTTGAGGTTTATGCAAAGTGGTGACCTAACGATGTTTGGGCTTCAGTTGTGCAGCAGAATATTGAGTGCCTTATGATAATACACGGCACCAATGTAGTGGTTGAGGATCATACATTATGCAGACTTTATGATATTAAACATTGTAGTAGGACACTTCGTAGACCTAACCACCCTCTGTTCCTCACATACCCTTCATGGACACACATATGCAAGTAGGCACACATGCATAAAAAAATCACACTTACTCACATAACTCACATCACACTTACTCTACCATCCTGCTGTCTCACCTAAGCAGTGCTGATTTTATCCAAGTGCACAGAGCAAGTAAACAAGAGTTACCAAGCAGCAGCTCCTCAGATGAATATTGTATACACCTAGTCTGGCTAAGTGTTGTTGTTTATGTCAGGGACAGTGTTTATGGTGCTTGGTGGGCCTCTTAGTGCAGTTAAGTTTCTACAGCATCCCACTATGGCCATCAATTTCAGTACAAGATCGTCTAGGTTTGTGTTTTTTCTCCCCCCTCTCCTCCTGCTCTCTTCTTCTCCTCCCTTCTTCCGTGCTCGGCTGGTGTTGCCTGCCTTCTCCCTCGTCTCCGCTTGCCCATCTCACCTTCCTTCCTTCCAGATGGCGCATTTCACAACCTGCTAGGCACGATCAATCAAGCCCAGATGCAGACTGGGCTATTAAGGTCAGTAATGATCGGCCTTTGAGCGTTATGGGCCCGGCTCCTGTTGTAAAGCCATGCATCAAACTCTGTTCCAGCACTCAGCTCGCCTGCCCTTAACAAGCCAGCTTAAAATATCGGCCGGAGGATACAAAATGAAAAGGGTACAACCTTATCTCTCCAAAGACAGGCCGCTGTAGCCCCAAGGTGTAATAAAACTACAGAACTTGGCCGTCGCCTGGAGTCATCTCTTTTATAAGCAATATCTTTCAAAGATCAGCTAAGCGGTGGGCTATGGGTGCTGGGTTGAGAGATGTAATGCATCACACCATATTCCCCTGCACAGGAAAAACCTCTGCTCACTATTCAAGCCTTTTCACAGGAGCCAGGTTCTTCCATCCTTGCCTCATACCCCACATGGGATTTAGATGTAATTGTGTGAGAAGCCCAGAGTTTGAGGGGGGATTTGACAGGGTCCTGAACCCTGCCCCCTCAGGGTGCCCCAACCAGGTACACATGCATGAAGAGGAGCTGATCCAAATGATACACAAGGGAGGGAGACGCCTAGAGGTCCTGAAGGACATCTGCTCCTTCAGAATGGGGCTGGGTCATCAGGCCATCATCTACTAGTTGCTTAAAATCCTCTTTATTGAATTACCATCCCATCAACCTTGTATTTACACCTGAAAAAAGCAAAGTTAGGAGACTCTCAGTCCAAGTAATGATTTGATTTGGATCCATGGAGTGCCAGGAGGAAGCAAAAACAACTGAGACTGCAGCCAGGGAAGGGTCATTGGAAATGAGCGCTCATTGGGCGATGGATGTTCACAGAAGGGAACAAGGTTTATTTATTTGGTGATAGAGACAGACACATTATATACTGAAAACCACTCCCACTGGAGGGTCATGCAACCAAGTGCTGAAACACTAACAAAATGCCTGTGGCCAGCTAAAAACATTACATTTTAACCTGTCAAAGGATTATTTTAGCAGCCTATGTCTACTAGAAAAGAAAAGGTATTAACAAACTATGTCATTGGCCTGTCTCAGTGTCCCTTCTCCTTACCTTGCTCGTCTTGGTGAAATTATCCCACGGAATGGCCAGAAGTGAGATACTTTGATATCTACAGCTATTTGATCTTATCACCGGGTAAGATCATCATTTACCCTAACAAAGATCAAAACCAGGCCTCGCATAGCTTAGCTTAAACCTCTGCAGTTTGTCTGGCTAGATCAGCAACTGTCATTGCACAAATATGAGTTTTTCTTAACTTTATGTCCCCTAAAATGTCTGACCTTGACTATAGTGACATGTGTCTGTGCAAAGTTTGTCACTAGAGAAGTGTTTTCACATTCCTCTACTGAAGGGGGCGATGTCTGTGCAT
>JAPZEB010000002.1:26399453-26409856 GCA_029783705.1 Chaetodon striatus
TATAGTGACATGTATCTGTGCAAAGTTTGTCACTAGAGAAGTGTTTTCACATTCCTCTACTGAAGGGGGCGATGTCTGTGCATTTCACTAAAATCTCAGATTCAAACATACCCCAGGTGTATTAGGTATGTCATTAATACGAAAGCCAATCACTGTCTCATCTGGGAAACACACATTGACAAGGGAACAGACTTTGCCATGATACCAGCAAAGAAACCTAAAACTTCCCACAGCAAAGCATACTTGTCAGAGAGCGAGAGTTAGCATTAGCATAGTGAAAGTTTCGACAGCAAACATGTTAAAGTGTGCAGTTTTTGGATGTCAACTGGACCCTGGAGCTTCCTTCCTACCTACCAAAAACTTTCTCATAGCAGATATTATTGTTTGTTTCACAGCGACTAAGGCTGTGTCAGTCAAAGTGTTTTCAGCTACTGCCAGTTAGCCTACAGTAAAAGCTAATGGGCCAGCTAGCAACATAAACAAATAAAAGACGCTAACTACGCTTACCATTCTGATCTGCCTGCTAGTCACCGATTTTGGTGCACAACAGACTCCTCATCTGAGTCTTGGTCTGACTGAGGCTCAAACATGTATGGCTTTGTCTCTATGATGTTTCCTCTAATGCTAACGCAAGCCATCTTGATGTGCGCTGCTCTTTTAACAGTCAACCTAGCGGGAGCAGCACCACAGCAAGTGGAAACTGTAACTTGCCCAAGGAAATTTCTCAATCAGGTCAAAAGAGTATATCTGCATCAGTGTTTTATTGAATTATTACGTGGTAAGACCATGTTAAACAGAATTTCAGTATTTTTTAAAATGTGTCTCGAGAGGGATCCTAACAGCAATCAAGGCACACAGCCTCAGCTTTATGAAAGTTACTTCCCCAATGTAATAGCCACTTTTGTCTTCTTAAAGGCTCCGTTTTTCAGTTCGACAGCTTATAAAAACCTAGCTCTGGGTTCTTTACCCTGTTGGTATTGCATCCTACCACACAGCAGCTTTTTGGCATTTTTCTGTTGTTTGCTATCAGATGTAAGGAGGCATCATTATGCAATTCAGATCAGTGGAGAGCACTGAGATGTTTTCTCCTTCGGTGTAGGTGGGACCTAATTGTACTTTATCTCTATCACATCCCAATTCAGTCTCCGATCCAACCAACAGCATTTACCAATACAGTAGTTTCTTTGCAAAGAGACTTTGTGTTCTCAGAGGAGATTATAAACTTCACCTCGGTTATGCTGCGGGCTGCAGCAGCTTCCATAATATTGCTATGGTGTTCATTGTTGTATATTTAGATGTCAGACAGGGTTGTTGAATGAGGTCTCTTCAGTGGCCACACAGAATGTACTGACCACTATCTTGTACACCAATGATATGATTCACTGATGCAATAGCCATTTAGATCTAATGCCAAGATGGAGCTTAATTAATGCATGAATAGAGGCAGGCAGGACATTCAGAAAGAAAGATGTGGCTTTTACCTGGTGTTCATCATTAACTGTTTAACATAAAAGCAGACCACGGCTCCTCCCTGTGCCTAGATGCTCTTTCTGTACAGTAGCTGTAGTTTACTTATTCCATCCATCTGTCTGTACAGGTAATTACAGTTTTTGAGCCTGGTTTAGAGTGGAATTTCATTTCCCTTTCAGCCTTGCATAACCCATTTTCACAGGAACTGGAACAAAAACAAAGACTGGCTCAGACTCTTTGACTGTGCCAACGAAAATCTGCTTTTTGTTCAGAGCAAAGGAAGGGCCTTATAAAGAGCCATAATATTCTGGACTAAAGCAACTGTCACCCCAGCCTGGTGCTGTGTGTTTTGATTACTCTTTGTGTGTGAGAGTGCTGCATGTGTTGCCAGCATGTGTGGAACATGATGTCTTCCCTGTGTATTTGTGGATGGGGCGTCCGGGTGTTGTGTGGTTGGCTGATGATGCCACGCAGACCTGTCCCTGGTTGGCCAGTGGCCTTGATGTCACCCCAACCACGGCGCACGCACCAACAGCCTGGGAAGTCCAGGTCAGCCCAGCCAGTCAGTCTGGAACCTTTGCACAGGCCCATAAAACACAGAAGCACAGAGCAGAAAATTGAAAGCATCACGGAGGTGCCATGCCTGTGCTGGGGAGGAAGATAAAAGTCTTTGGCCAGGGTTGGAAGCATCTTAGCTGGAGATGCATGCTGGGGGCTGTAGGATTTAATAACCTAAGACCAGGGGTTGTGGGGCTGCAAGCACACAGTGGCAGAGCACAGTAATAGTTTACAGTTGTATGACAGTAAACTGCAAACCCCTATGATTAATAATATAGCTGCAAGGCATGACATGGTAGCGGTGTCCTCTGTATCTGTTTTACTATTCTATGTATTATAGATAGACTTAGCGAACTGTGTCTTGTCATTCACTGTCTTAGATATAAGACTAGTTGTCATGTTATGGCCTGTCATGAGCCTGTCTCCCAGGATCAAATAATGCTTGCCCAGAGAGACACGGGGTGTTTGTAGTGCTGTGTGTGTGACATTTGGATGAAGTCATCACAGCTCCTGTTTGATCACCACAGCCCCTTTGTGGACGTCACTGTGACTAAAGCTGTCATGGAGGCAGAGGCAACATGATTTATCCTTAGAGCCACTCCTTCCTGCCACCTTTGGCATTCTGTTATAACATCACGAGGCAATAAGCTGATGGATTTTCTCCAATTTGGTCCAAGCGTAAGCCCTGCTCCTCTTCCTTCCTTCCTTCCCTGCAAATTATTCTCTTCCACGCTGTGCTGTCCACCACTCTCTCTGCCACATACCTCTGTCTTACCCATGCCTGTTATTCTTCCATTTTTAACTGCTTGTACTCGTAAAGCCGCTGTGGGTTTTATCAGCGGAATAAAAGCCGAATGTTGGCCATTCCTTCAACTCACAGCCTGACAAATGAGTTGTGACCTTGAGTAATATTTGCCCATTATTCAGAAGGCACCCGAGCAGATATTAAAAATAGCCCTCATTTCACAAGCCACGGTGGAAGAGGTGGTGGAGGTGGAGGTTGGCTGTTATCAGAAGTGCGTGTAGGTGTATACAATATGCATATACATATATTTTGTTCCTTCCTTCTTTTCTTAGAAATATGCTGTACTTGGATGACCATGAGTCAAGATAAAGATACAAGTAAATAATTATATTCTGGCTCAATAAATTGATTTACTGTGGGTATTAGTAACCACTATAGCACTATAAAATACTTTTTTTTTTTTTGTTTACATACAGCTTGCATTCACCATCTTCTACCACACACAGTCTATGTCAGTCATATGACAAAATATGAAATAATATCAGGAACTAGTGTTTATTTTGATTTAGTTTCAGAAAAATTTAGCCATGTAATTTTGCAAGTTTCAGTCTTGTTTAACCTATCAAAAACTAGTCTAGTTTTAGTAAGTGAAACATTTTGATAATATTCAACAATGGCTGAACTTTAATTAATTAAACTGGGATTTCAAACATTTACTTTTGAACAGGGTTCCTGCAGATCCTTCAAGTATTCAAAGGTATTGAGTTAATTAATCTGAAAATAAACTCTCTATTTGGTTTTAAAACTCTGAAATTGTTCTTTCAAGTTTTTCAAAAGAAAAGCCATGGGAAGCAGGATTATATGAGTCACGTTTTTCTGACGTTGAAATATTGCAGAACAACCACCACTCCACATGGCTTGGTCTTGGCAAGGTTCTGGAAACATCAATAAGTCTAAACTGGTAGAAAAAGATTTCCACACACTTACATCTATGCAGTGTTTCACTTCATTGTTTAGCTTTTGGTCTAGTTGACCTTCATCAAAGCATACATGTATGCTGGTCGGTGAATGATGAAGGTCAAATAGAAGGAAAGCTTAACAATAAAGTGAAACACTGCATAGATGTAAGTGTGCGGAAATCTTTTTCTAACAGTTCTGACGTTGAAATTTAAATCTCGAAATGACTGGAAACAGATATTTTTTAAAAGTAATTTACCAAATGCCTCTCATATTAAGGGCACATAAATCAGAATAGCGGAACTAATGACACTCATATTTTGTTTCTGGCCGAGATCCTCAGAGCAGAGAATCCACTGTCTGCTAGCTGTTACTGTGCTTTACAACAGTGGTTCCTAACTGGTGGGTCGCGGTCCAAAAGTGGGTCGCAAGTCCATTCTAAATTAACCACAAGTGACTCGCAAAAGTGTCAAGTTTGTAAAAAATACTTTATTTTAAGGAACAGTGAATTTCCGGCACAGAGCTTATATTTTAAAGTGCTGTTTCCTGCTGTAGAGTGAGCAGCTAACAGACAGTTACTTGACAGAGACAGCAAACTAGCTTGACGACATGTGCAAACACAAGTGTGATGCTGAGTGTATTAACCTGTGTGGAGCTTGAATTAATGACCAAAGAGAAATTTCAACTAAAATGCGATATTTAACCAAGATTTCGAGGTATGGCTGAAACCAGTACAAAGCATTGCATACAAGGCTCAGAGTATTTAATTCAAATAGTTTTTCAAACTGGGCACAATGGGAATCAGGGCAGTGGAATCCCACATGCAGAGCGAGAAATTCAAAATTACTAAGAAAACTCGCCATTAAAAAAGTCTTTAAAAGTCTTAAATCTATCTTGCTTTCAACTGTAGGAACCATGATGAAGTTGGGCTAAAAACTTTTTAGTCTTAAACATAAGCAGAGATAAGGTTCCAGGGTTATTTACTCAGACTTTATGAAGCTGTCTCCAGAGCCACAGAAGACATATTCTGTACAGCTGTTTTCAGAGTCTGAGTGGTACACCTAATGATAAGTAAACTAATCTTAATTTGTAAAATTAGTGGAATGCCAATTTATTAATTCCTGTCAAATTATACTCTTATCTGAAATCTCTATGGTCACCATTTAGTTCAGACAAATATTCCAAAAAAGAAAATCAGTTTTAGTTGTGTCTTAAGATTTTCTATGATGAAATTCTAACAACAGCCAGAACATGTAAATAATACAGTGATGTCCAGAAAGGCAAATCATTCATGTGACAGTACATGAAAAGTCAAACAAACACAAAACTGTTTTCTTTTATGTTTTTATATTAACAGTCGATTAAATGATTATGTGTAAACAGTGTGAAAGAAGTCACTCATAGTGATGAACCTACAGATAATTACCACCTGAATCTGCAGCTCCACTCGGCTGTGTGACTTTGCAGAGCTTTGTATAAAGTTTCAGCTCATTGTTAAGCTGTTCAGCTCACAAATTTAATGTTTGGCTTCACTCTCACTGTTCTCTCACAGTGCTGTTTTGTCCACAGCATGCAGCTGTCTTCAAAACCTCTAAAAACCCACTGTGTTCTACCTGCTCGGCACCAAACAGCAGACGGACACAGTTAGTGACTAGTTGGTGAACATCAGAAATCAGAAATACTTTCTTGATCCCAAGAGGGAAATTGGGATACATCACAGTTGCCTTTATATATAAGCATAGAGAGTTAGAAAATAAGAAATAAAAATATATAAATATGTCCTTTAGGCTACAATATAATGTATAACATAGTATCTCTATAAGTAGAAAACATATCAATCTTATGTTAAATATACATGCATGGCTTGTATGAGTAAGAACTGGACTGTCAAAATAATGTGTGAATTAATTATTCAATTATAAATCCCAGAACAAATAACGCATTAAAAAATTAATGCTGATTGATCGCGTTCCATGGTGCCCATTGACCCGGTGCATCATTGAAGGCCACAGTGGCTTTGTCACATGATGGAAGCAGATGAGACGATGCTGCCTGCCCCGTGAATGGCACATTTACAATTGCAAAATATCTAGATGGAACTGGAAGGACTTTTTTGTACCATCAGAGAACTTCAAGCCTGAAATATCGGACAAAGCATTTAGCAGTGAACAGAGGTCCGAGCTAGCACAGCCTCTGATACTAGCACTAGCAGCCAGCCTCGCCAAGCCACACTCAATCAGGCGTTCAGACGCAAACTGAGTAAGCCTACCTGTGACTGACAAGCTAACTTTCTTGGCATGCAGACCAGTTTCAGTGGTAGAGGACAGGGGGACAATGGTGTCCACAATCCAGCAACTTTACTACCACGCATCTGCCAAAATTCATTTGAATTGAATTTTTTTTTTAATCCTTTCACAGCAAAAGTTAATGTATGCGATTACTTTAGATTAATTGATCACAGAGAATGTAATTAATTAAAATTTATTTTTTTGATCACTTGACCGCCCTAGTAAGAATAATTTTGAACATTAGTTAAAAAAAATATTAATACACAGTTGAATTATTGTACAAATTGTTGTGCAGTTAAGACAGAATTACTGTAACATAGTGGAGTATTTAGCAGCTGAGAAGACATATATTTGATAGGGACCAAAAGCAGAACCAAACTACTCTTGAGGTGAGTGCAATCACAAGCTTCGATGTGTACTGTCACTTTGATACAGTTTTAATTACATCAGTTAAAAGACTAAAGAAGCTGACTTTGTTTTTCTCTTATTACGACTGATACATCCATTTTTCATGCTATTGTTTTCATTTATTAGCGATAAATGCACTACAGTGTCTCAGTTTTTGTTTGTAGGGGAACATTGTCTGCAGCTATCGTGTTGTATTTTCATTGTGGAAACATTGTTGTTACACACCACATTTTTTCTGCTAGTTTTCCCTGACGAAATTAACTCTGGCAGAAACGTCTGGCAGTCGGCTTGATCCAGCTTGGACTCACCCACAGTAACTCTGGATCCAGCTCTGGGCTTATTCTGAGAGCCTCTGACAGTATTACGGTGTCCAAAACCCTTATGCATCCTCCCCTATCCTTTCCTCCTGTCCTCCCACTCTGTCCCCTCTGCCCTTCAGCCCACAGAGGGCCGTTTAGCTTCCCAGGGGCCGGAGCATGACCGCATGGCCACTCTGCTGAAAGGCATGATGGGTAATAAGTGGAAATGGCAGTGATCCGGCTCACGGCTCTCGCTGCTCCTGCTCCCACAGCTCACAAATGCCAGTGGATGAAGATGGATCCATCCCTGGTTTGACCCCAGTAAGGGCTCTTGCCGTCACACCCTGTCTGTCCCTCTCCTTATCTCTCACTCCTGCTCTCTCAGTCTGACCCCGAAACACCACCTTGCTCTCTCTCCTACTCTCGCACCATACCCTTACTTATCTCCCTCTTATCACGTATCCTCTCTTGTCCTCTTCTTTCACTTTTCCTTTACAGTTCCACATACCACTGTCAGTCAGTCTCCTCCCTCTCATTTTCATCCCTATTATATTTTTTTTGGTCACTCCTTCCCTCATTTCCCGTGGCTTATTACCTGCTATACCTCAGCTGCCCTCTTTGTGCTTTCACTCCCTCCATCTCCTGTTTTCTTTTACCAATGCAGGCACAGTTTCGTCTCGCTCTCGCTTCCCTCACCCATGCTTTTTCTCTTCCTCTTTCTGTTACTTTTATTCTATAACCCTTCTCACCCCTTCCCGCTCCCTGACCCGCACTCTCCCTCCCTCCCATCCTCCCCTCTCTCTCACTCTCTCTGAACTGGGTGTGCATGCAGCTCCTGAGTGGCAAGGTGACATTGTGTGTCATATCAGCATTCCACGGCAGTCCCCTTTCTCTCCAGAGAGTAATTATTTCTTTCAGAGTGAAAGGTTCAATTTGCTATAAAAGAACAAGAGCCTCAGGTATAGAGGGAGTGAGGGTGGGAGCGTGAGGAGGGGAAGGAAGGAGAATGGAAGTGATAGGGTGGCAAAGAGAAAGAGAGGGAGAAAAGTGGGGGAGAATGGGGACGAAGGCTGGGAGTGGAAAAGAATGAGAGGGTGGGACAGGGAGGCAATGAGAGAGGAGAAGGGAAAAAAAATTGCAAGTGAGGGAGGACAAGCCAAAACGTTCCCTCTGTGTACTGGACATACTGTTCTCAGAGGAGAGCTTGTGTGTGTGTGTGTGTGTGTGTGTGTGTATTTATCTGTTAAACACTTAATAAAGATCCAGTGTGCAGGATTCAAGGGGCATAACAGCACAAATAGATGCTGACATAATATTAATAATTCAGTGTATAATCACCCGAAGATAAGAATTGTTGTTTTTGTTTCCTTAGAATGAGCTGTTAAAATCTACACAGGGGGCGGAGCGTTGTCTGTGGCCGTGTACAAACCAAACACTGGCTCTCGATGGGGCCATTCACATTTCTGCATTGAAAGCACACTTCATTGCCAGTCTGTCAGCCTTTATCTTTAAACCAAGAGCGCCATCTGGTGGAGTCAGAAAATAAAGACAGAGGTTCATGAGGCTTCATTTGGCCATCACTACCTCCGACCAATCAGATCACCAAAGAAAAAAGTATCCATGGACAGAAGTCCAGAGTCTCAGGTAAAACAACAACTGTATATAGTTCGAGGTCAGTAGTAATAATCGTGCAAGTACAGAAATCACAGCTTGACAAGCGGAGAAACAAAATTACTAACAGACTTGCTAACTGCAGATTAGACATTGAGGTAAAGTGGCTGAAGTAAACACGTTTTTATCTATTTAAAGATTATTTGTACAAGGACAAGTGTGTACTGCCAATGTCACACACCAGCATTTATAGCTTAGCCAATCTGATATTCACGTGCCCAGACGGGCCTTTAAAATACATATAAATCACGACAAATACATCAGAAGAAACAATACAAACACTGACTTAACAATCAATACAAAAATTAAGAAGAACATGACAAGGTGCAAACTAAATTCTGCAGGTAACTAATTCCACATGTTGATTTGTCACCGTGTCCTGAGACAGGGACACTTGAATGACTTTTGTCATTCTTGCTGGATGGCAGACAATAATACATGTCTTGTTGTTGTAGTTATTCTTATATGAGTGAAGTGTATCAATATGTTGTTTTTCTCTTGATGTGTGGATATCTTATTCATCTTTTTAAAGTTTTTCTTGTATCCTATTGTATGATTATGAGAGAATACTTCTAAAATCACAGATCTGGTTATCGTTATAATGTGTGAAGCCATATTTTGTCTAGATTCTGAGTTTTATGTCAACAGTTAATGGATTTGCCTGATGATGAATAAACTATATAACCGTTAACCGTGATGTTGTCCTTGTTTGCACTGCCTTGACTGATTGATTTAAATGTTTTACTCTTACATAAGTGGCGCCTCACTAGACAGTGAAAAACGGACGTACACTACCATCATAATACATGAGTTCATAACTTTATAGTAATCTAAATGATTTGCTCCCAGGTGAAGGTCTTAAACGCTGTATAGATAACAATGAACATGTTTTAAACCGGCTTTATTTTAAGAGTTAAAATGGAGGCAACCAACAGTGGATGTGCTGAGCAGTGTGTTTGTTGGTGAAGTGATATCTTTCAACACTGGGGGGCGCACCTGAGCCAGTTTGTATGTATCATATCAACATGTCAAAGGTGACATAGTTCAGATAATATATATGAGCCGACAGAGTCGGGCCATTTTCAGCTCTGGTTGTGGTGACAAAACTAGGTATTGTTTAATAAGAGGTTTTTTTTTTGTTTTTTTTTTTGTTTTTTTACAAGGGGTTAATACATCGCTCATCACTTCCTAACGAGGGGTCAGAACATTTCCAGCCAGGTTGTGATGGCAAATGTGGGTACTTGTTTTAACAAACGAATGGGCCATTTTCAGCTGTGGTGGAAGGTAACCCGAATGCTTTGACATCAGATCTCAGATCTTTGACATCTGATATCAGTATGTTGCTTGGATTGGAAGCTGTCATATTGTTGCGTTAAAACATGAATCATCATTACTTTATAAACCACTAAAGCCTGCACAGTGTGGAGCTGGTTTCTTTGTTGTTGCCTTTTATAATTAATGATACATGTATAAAGTGAATGTATATGTGTAGCAGCTGCTAGGTGCATATAATATAGATCTTATGACACCTCATATTTTTGCTTGAGCACCTGCCCCACAAAATGCCAGTGCACTGCTCTGTGTTTCAGGAAAGAATAGTTTGGGTTAAATTCGCTCAACAGAGAGGAGCAATCTGTGGTTTAACAGTTTATTGAAAACTCCGACATTAAAGTAAAAGATTTTACATAATATAACCAACCAGATCAAAACCTAAAAAAGATAATAAAATGTTCCATATTTGAATACATGGCAGCACAATCAAACAGTACACTGTAGACTGGTGTATTTATTCCAGCTCCTTCCATGAAGATGTCTACCATACACACTGTGAATTAAACAGAAAACAAAATGCAACCTCAAAAGATGAATTACAGATTCACACTTTAAGAGAAATAAAATATAACAACTTTCCTTCCATTTAAAATCTGCTGATAAATAGTCAGCTAGTGATTTCATATCTCTCCCCCTCAGGTTGTGATTACTACATGTCCCAGAATGCCATTCAAC
>JAPZEB010000002.1:26421708-26434206 GCA_029783705.1 Chaetodon striatus
TTTCATCCAGCCCCTAAATCGCCTTGATGGCTCATTCATTGTAATTCTTCTGTCTCTGTCTCATTGTGGCCATGTAAATCCACATATTCCTGCTGAAGGTCACTCTGACACGCATTCACACTTGCAGCACACACAAATACACATTTTGCTTTTCCTCTTAGTGGACCTAAGGATGAAAAGGCCACTTCAGTTGCTCTCCAATAGCGCCGAGGGATGCATCAGGCAATTGCCCCTCTTCTCTTTTTTTTAACACTTGTTTCTTTTTGCAGCGGGCCCAGAGATGAGATGGACAATTGTGGGCTCTTTCAAATAGTGTTTCTCACTCAAGCAGGAAGGAGCATGAGGACTACAGAAAAGGCAAAATCCCCCTGGGAGCAGCTTTTTACTCCCAGTTTGTGTTCATTTGTCCCCCCGCTCCCCTCGGCTGCCTTTGGGAGCGAGTCAGCACTTGTTTTATTGGCCGTTACTGTGTGTCAGGGAGCAAATCGGTTTTTACTCACAGGTGCGAGTGGAGGACAAGTGTGAGTGTTCCATTACTTTTTGTATCAGGTTGGAATTATCTGGGTGCGAACGGGTTTGTCCATGTCTCTCTGTGTTGGCGCAGGAATGAATAGAGGGTGTGTGCATGTGTTAAAAGGCGAGAACTGTGTTTTTATATTTACTTGTTTGTTCGTGAGAAAACGAGTATACGTGTATATATGAGGTGTAGCAAAGTAGATGATGGAGCTGATTCCCTCTGTGCTGTTTATTATCACATTTTGTGTAATTATATAATTACTGCTAATCACCCACCTGAGGTGGCAGTGCTCTGCGGCAACACACTATTACAGAACAAACATAGCGACCTCAGCACATCTCACACTCATTAACACACTCCTCCCTCCCTCATTCTCTTTCCCGCTCTCCCTCTCTACATATCTCTCTCTTGCTCCCTTTCTCTATGCTCATTATCTCTTGTCTTTATTTACATGCATGAAAACACACATGCACGCACATGCTTTTGCGCACTCTCTAATGTAATGAGGATCCCAATCAACCGTAATGAGATGAATAGCATTTCAGCGGCAGATAGGGGAAATTTATAGAGAGAAAATCTTCCCAGCAGGTATGTTTCTGATGTGAAACGGAAACAAGAAGAAAGCATCTCCAAATCACATCTGATGTTCCATCCTTTCGACAGGCAGTTGAGAGAATGGGGTAATAGTGTAGCATTGCCATATACTGCACATTAGTTAACTGAATGTGCCAGTCTCCAAATGAGAGAGAATCAGGGGGGGTGTGGTGAGAGCTATTCAGAGGCAAGAGACAAATCTCACATTTCAGACTCCATTTCAAAGAACATGAAATTCAATATACCACACCAATCTAGTGCACACTGTCATTGCTTATGCCAGTAATAGCAATCAGAGATATTGTATTCACTCCCCTCAGCCTCCCGGTGTCAATTTATGTTTATGTTTGCCAGTAAATATATTAAATGTCATTTAAGCCTTTTCAAGAAGTTGATTGTTTTGCCTTTGTTTTGTGCCGTCTGGTTCTCGCTGTTTGTCATCCTGCAGATCTTGACACAGGCTTTTATTAATCTGCAGGCTGAATGGCAACTCTCACTGGCGCTCCCCAACGCCCCACTGTCATCTGCTTGTGTAAATCTCCCCACTAAATTAAATTTTACTCTCAGCAACGGGCACAAATTGAAAACACACATAGACAAATCTAGGTATTGTATTTACCCCGGTCAGTTGGAAATTGAGTGACATTTGAGTCGTGCATTAGTGTGGACACCCTCTGGACTGTAATAGCCACCCCCTTCCCTCCCTTGTTTTTTGAGCTATGTGAAAAGAATCCAGCGGTAGAGGGAAGGAATTCTGTGGCTGAGGAGATCATCCACACACACTGACAGACACACACACAGAAACAAACTGTGTGCTGCAGTAGCTAGGCGCCCACTGAGAGGCATTATGCTGGCTGACAGTGCGACAGGATGGCACAGAGAGACCCCCAAACATCTCGCCCACATAATGAGACAGGGCAGGAGCTTTGGGGACTCTTGAGGAAGGGGGAAGAGGGGGGGCGGAGGGAGGAGCCATTGCAACATGTCAGTCCTTATGTAGCCCACAGAGGATGTGCTGGACCCCTCTGTCACCAAGTATATCTGAAGGATGGCAGCTGCAGACAGAGGCTGACATGCACAGCTCAACTGGTTCATATCTGGCAGGCAGAATGAATTTATCACAAGGCAGAGACAGACAACACAGCCTAACCATGTTCATCAGATGGAAAGGGAACTTTAATTTAGTCTGCATGTGCCTATAGTGTGTGTGCGTGTTGATAAGAGAGCATCTCCCAGCTCTCCCTGACAGATAACAACCTGCATTAGACTTAAAGAAGACTTGAGACATAGACTCTAGTTTGCACAGACTTTTTTTTTTCCATCTTTTCCAAGATTCCCCTTTACGAACTCTGTAGCACTGCAATTCTACCCACTCTAAAAATGCAGCGGCAGCACTTTACAGGCCTCGCCGAAGCCTATTACTGTACAGCACAACTAGTGCTGGAGGCCTGTTTGTAGGTACTGTATACACAGATGTATGGCCATCTTCATTCTCGTCAAGTATCACTTAGGGATACACCTTGTTTTAGCTAATGGGTTGTAGCAATTGCTCTCAAACTGTGGCATCTTTAGAGTAACTTTTAGCTCTAGGAGGAGACTGTCTCTATTACTGTCATCATCAGCGAGTGGAGGAATCATCTAAAACTCTGGCTGCAGTATTCATCACGGGTCATGAAATCAGCAGCTGGGTAAATGTTAGTCCAAGTCTCTTTACTAAAGGCCTCTGTCTCTCTATCTCTCTCTGTCATGTCTATCTTTCCCCGTCTCTGTCTTGCTGACCTCTATATCTCACTCCAGCGTCTGTGTCTGTGCTCCCTTTGGAAAAGCAAGGGGAGGTGAGCACACAGAGACGAGGGGGACGCCAGCCCAATCTCATTTAGGCAGGGAGAGGGCAGGGAGCCACCAGGAACCTCCACTCGGTTACACCTAAGGGGCCCCTGCTATGGAAGGAGGATATGCAGCTTTGCATGCAAATCTCTGCCGGGAGCCATCCGCCTGCCACCTTACACAGGGGCGCAGGAACACTGGCGCCTCATTAACATGAAGGGCATTTGAACTCTGCTCTGCAAACATGTGTTAAAAGACTGTGATTTTTTTTTCTGCAAGCGTTGTATCCATCACATGTGCCCCGGCGCCTGGGTGCACAGAGATGACATTCCATGACATTTCATGCGATCCATGTGTCATAAAGCTGACATAAAGGTTGACATACAGCTTACTTGACGATGGATTGGCTGTCATAAACATTGATGGCACTACATAACAAATGACGCTAAATTTTCATGGCACTGTCGTGACATTGAACAATGTCGTCTCTGCAATCGAATGCGGAGCTCATTTTCAGAGCTGACCTAAATCTTTCTAATGTCACTTCGACCAACATGTTATGATTGAATGACTCTGTGATCGCACGCTATTTGTCATAATGAAGTCATTATATGGCGTAAATATCATAATCAAACTGTTATTTGTGAAGCCCGTTATCCGTGCATCGAGGTCTGAGGAAATCATCATCTTTCAGTGTCTTTGGGATCCAATTCCCTTGCATAACTTCTGTTTGCTCAGGTGTGTTCGTGCACATGTGCACCTCCAGTGTGGGCCAGAAGCTCAGGGCGAGCCAAGGAGATCGGTAGATTGGTCCCATCCTCATCCGTATGCACGGCCAGGCCTCCTCCAGAACTCTTTTGTTTTTAATGATAACTGGTCTCATGCATTGTTTACTAAGATGACAGGTCTATTTTCCTCTGATTTATAGCACTGTGGCATTCAAGGAGATACTGTACTTATTACTTTAAATGCAGTATGCAAAAACAAGTCAAAGAGACAGGCAGAAGGAGGGAGGAGGGAGGCGTGTGGACATAAATTAAGGGTCATTGTTCCCCTTCTGCTCCAGACAGAGCAGCTGTTTGTTGAGGTCTAGACAGAGAGCTGAGAGCTGATCACCTTAGGAGGTCACTGCTGCTCTCAGCCCCACTCACTTGGCTGCCAGGACTTTACAGTGGAGGTGTTGGCATTGTCAGATTATCCTGTCAACTACATCTTTATTTTTTGTTTTGTGTATTTGGGCAAGTGGCCGGGCTTCCTCTCCGAATCCCTGTACACACAGTCAGGGGGGAACTCCCTCTGGTGGTTGAACACCAGTGTCACACACCTAACTGTGGTGATAAAACACCAATCCAACTATCCCTAACCCTTCCCGTCCCCAATTCTACTGGGCAGAAAACTGTGAAAACAGATTTATTTGTTTTAGAACAACTCGAGTATAACAAAGGTATGAGAGGGTGGTGGTGAGGAGAGAGGTAAAGAGGAAGTGAAGGTATAGAGAAGGAGGTGGGGTGTCATTGTTTTGACGGATTTAGTTACAGTAGCACAGAGATCAATTATTCAGCAGAGGCATGCATGGTCGCAGGATTAATGGCGCATGCAGCAGATAAATCAACCATCGGTCTCGAACCTCTCTGGGAGTTGGGAAACAGTACAAGACAAACATAGAAACGCGTTTGACGTTGGCATTTCATATCCATCCTTTACCATTAGTAACCTTGAGATTTCAAGAGAGAATGGGGACGGAGAGCACATCCAGCCACAAATAACCATCCAGATTTGGGGATATAATGTCAAAAAATGAGCACATTATATCATCTTGAATGCCGATTTTGCCTCCGAAGGACAGAAGTATCTCTCTGTCCTCAGACTGGGGAAGGATATGAAAAAGGAGGGCTGTAGTTGCTGTTGAGAGATTGAAACGATGCTATATATTACAACCTCTGGAGACCTGTCGGCACTCCAACTTACTACCCCCCCAACACCACCTCTGTGTCTGTCTCTGTCTCTCTCTCTCTTCCTTTCTCCCTCTCATTCTCACTTTGACTTTGCTCTGGGTCCTTTTTCCCTTTCTGCTTTACTGTTATATTTCTCATCACACCCCCTTTGTGCATTCATACAGTGCATCTATCCATGTTCTTGTCTGTCTGGCTGTACTTGTATTTGTATATGTGTGTGTGCATCTCTCTGCCTGATTGAATTTGCTACATTCAGGCCCCCCTCTGCCCCCTCCCCCTCCCTCCTCCTTCCTTGTCTGTTTTGGCTGCCAGGTTGTACCTGTCTGGTACTTCAGGTACGTTTTAGCCCATGTATCTGTGTGTGCCTGTAATTCCCTTCCTCTATTTGTCTGCCTCCTTTATCTGTCTGTCTCCTTTATCTGTCTGCTCCCTAGCTGCTGCCCCGGCCCAAAACAGCCCTCGTGGCCTTCCCTCTCCTACAGTTGAAATCACATACCCTGGTCAGGCTCCCATCTTCAAACACCAAGCTCTGCCCAGCCGGAATGTCAAATCATTTCAGTCTCAGTCCCTTTTTTCCTCCTTGTGCTTGTTTCCTTGGGCCTCTCATTCTCAATGTCTGTCTCTTGCTTTCTTTATATCTATGTGCATCTCTTTTTCGTGCACATATTTTCACTCTATTTAAAGGTATACTATGTAGGAATTGTCAGTTACTGCCAGTGAACACAGCAACCAAACTTAGCTTCTCCTCCCTACACTGTTTGTACGTACGCTGGAAGGTACGACTGTAGAAACATTATATTTGTTGTAATGGACAGGCCGATACTTTAGCAAGTTAACCAAGCTAACCACAAGAACCTGAACCACCCATTCACTCTCAATTTGGAACAAGTTTTGTCTATTTGGTGTGTCATGTGACTTTGCTTACCTGTTTTTTGGCGCTGTGTCCACGATTTTCATAGCTTTCTCTTTTTCTCTTTTTCATAGCTTTCTCTCTTTCTCTACTACCGGGTCACTAAGTCCTGACCTCACCTGTGCGCTGTGCCCAGGAATGTTATGACCATTGCAAATAAAGAAAAATAAAGATAATAGAGGAAAAGGGCAGAGCCTCTACAGATAAGTACACAGCTGCACTCTTCCAATGGGTCACAAGTATGGTGTCTGAGAGAGTCTGATCGAGCTGCATATCCAAAACGCTTTGCAAATTAGAAAAACACAAGTGCATTAACAGAAAACACAAATGCAAAAGCTATAATACAAATGCAAATCCCATAACGGAAGTGTCAACAACTGTTGACAATCAAACTGACGATGATTAATTCAATCAGGAGAGACAGAAGAATAAAGTAAAGATAATATTAAATACAGAATATGAGTGTACAGATTAACAGCTTTGTGCTGAATAAGATTTAACAGAAGTCTTGGACACCAGAGGGGGATATTTTGTGATTGAGGGACATCTGAGCAGCAGCAGGATAAATCCCCCTATGGAGTCCACACACTGGTTGTGTTGGTGGCTGCTGACTCTGAGGCTGCTGACTGCTGAAGCATATGAGGCTGATGAATCCGTAAAGACTGGTGGTGATATGGAGGTGGAGGGCATGCACAATTACAGTAAGAGGGAACAACCGCAGAGAAAGAACCGTATTTAAAATGAGGAGCAGTAAGATGATAGGTTGAAAGAGAAGGTGTGTCACTGTGCTATTGGTTGATTGTGAATCAGCTAATGACTTAACTGACAGTTGAATGGCAGGGTGAGAGAGAAACTTACAGTCTGAGCATTGAAAGTATTGTCTTCCTGACTGAACTTTCACAACAGCTTAATTTCTGTGTTGTTCACCGTCTATAATTTCATATTTCCGTACTGTACTGTATACAACTGTACTGTATTTCTGTACTGTGCCTATCTGTCCGGCATAATAGTCGCCCGATTTTATTGTCAACATCTATTGATGCTCATTTCTGTTGTGGGTCTTGCATTTGTGTTGTAACTTCTGCATTTGTGTAGTTGCTTTTTGCATTTGTTTTGTGGCTTTTTTGCGTTTTTGTTTTTTGTTAATGCACTTGTGCTTTCCGATTTTGTAAGGTGTTTTGTTCGAATCATCTTGGCCACCATACAGAAGTGATGAATGAGAGGGATTACTTTTGTATAAGTCTATACATCGTTTCTTAGGAAAAACCCTGCACAGTATACCTTTAATGTGTTTTCTCTGCTTCCTCTTCCTCTCAGTGGTTATCTTCCTATGTAGCTCTAGTGCACCGCTGTGTCCAGAAGTGTTTCTGTGAAGCCAAAGCTAACCTTCTCCTTCCAGATTAGACTAGTCGCAATTAATTAAGAGTGGAGGGAGTATGGAGGACTTTTGGCCATATCAAAGCAGCAACAGGACACATAGAGACATTTTGCATATGAGCGATGGTGGAGGAGGAGGGAATAAGGGAGGGAGGACGAGGGGGGAGGCAGTGAGGCAGCTATGGTGGAAGTGGGAGGATCAAAGCAGAGGATGGTGGCAGAGTGCTGTCCCCTGCTGTGCAGCTCAGATAAAGACAGGTTAGCGCCACAGGTCTCCTCAGTGAGAGGGAGCCAGGCACGAGGCCAGGGGAGATGCATGAACAAGCCAGCTTACAAACATCTCATAATAACTCAGGCAGAAGAAGCCCTCTGAATTAAAGTGTCACTTTTCATTTGCTTTCCTTTCCCTCTTTTTGGCTCGCTGGCTGATTTTTCCCTCTCTCTCTCTGTCTTTCTTTTTCTCTTTCTCTCCCTCCCTCTTGTCTGCCTACCCTACCCCCATAACCAACCAGCCCCCCCTTCCTTTTCCTCATCACAATCCGAACATAACATGGACTCCCTCAGTTGCCTTCCCCACTGTCTTCATCACAGGGCTGCCCGGGGGCTCTCAGGCTCCTCCATCTGCCTGCTGTGTGTCTGTGGCTCTCCCTGTCTTTCTTTGCTTGTCTCTCTGTCTGTTTGTGGCAATCCCCGTCTCTCCAAATCTGTCTTTTGTGGGCCTGGCTTTGTGTCTGTCTGCAGGGCTCGCTGTCTCCCCACACATGTACAGTCAGAAGTATGATGGGTTGGCAAAGTGAAAGTTTTTTGGCTATTATGCTCATATAAAGTGGAATACAGAAGGATTAATATTCCACAAAGGACATGTTGTCTTGGGTCAACACTTGTTGAAATCATGGCAGCAACAAACAAGGTATAAAGTTAGCTTGGCACTCCAGCAACATTTTGTCAATACTGTACGTGCCTCACTGAGGTCCCGATCAGACAGAGCGCTTTTTAGCAGCCTGGGGCAGCTTTTTGTAATAGTTTTACATGAGAGTGAAGATTTCTGCTCGCTGCTTTTGCTTTGCTGAGCACTTTGCATTTTTCCACTCTGCAGAGCAAGACTTACATAACTCACCTGCCCATTTGGTATGCAGATGTTTATTTACTGGGTAAGAAAACTAGCTACTGTCTAAAAAAGGCACAGATCTTTGAACGTACTTAACAGTGAAATAATGGTTAGGTGATCATATACTGTAAAAAAAAAAAAAATGGATGTAGCAATTGAGATGTCACTCATTGGTTTGTGGACTCCCGTTTTGAAGCCCCGAGTTTGGCATTTTGGCCGTTGCCATGTTGGGTTTGGATAAGAGCGTAGAGCTGATGAGGTGCGAGAGGTTGATCTGACTCGTAAACTGTGTTGAGACCTTACAGACAGCCTGTTACTTACAGTGGTGCGACCCTTATACATGTTACTTTAATCCTTAATAAAATGTAAACAGGTGAGTTACATGAGAAATTCACTCTCTGTACAGTTTTCACGAATGCTGAAATTAGCTCCAGAGACCAAAACCTTTTTTGTACCACACTGTAAACATGTTTATTTCTGCTGTAAAGCTGGGCATTTTAACATGGAGATTTGTGGAGATTGACTTGCTTTTGGAGCCAGCCCCAAGTGGCCATTAGAGGAACTGTAGTTTTTGGCACTTCATGTTGGCTTCATTTTTCAGCTCCAGGAGATTCAGTGTTTGCCTAGCTGCCCGAATTATAATAAATAAAAAGACACAGAAAACTCATTTTGTTGTTGTTGTTTTCAAGTGTCATGCTAAACCTGCATAGACCCAAACTCAATGGTATGTACATTACCAGAGAAATGGCTCCACAGCCTACATTCTCAATCATTCAGGTATATCATAGGCAACTGGACTTTCTCAATGCCTACGATATAGTACTTATTATCTCCACAGCTTACCTTATTATTTTTGTTATTATTATCATGATTATCATCCATCCATTTTCTAAATTATCATTATCATTATCATTATCATTATCATGATTATCATTATCATGATTATCATCCATCCATTTTCTAACCGCTTATCCTCTTGATCCTCTTGATCCTCTTGATCCCAGCTGACATTGGGCGAGAGGCAGGGTACACCCTGGACAGGTCGCAGGGCTGACGTGTAGAGACAGACAGACAATTTAGAGTCACCAATTAACCTATCCCCAAACTGCATGTCTTTGGACTGTGGGAGGAAGCCGGAGTACCCGGAGAGAACCCATGCTGACACTGTGCAAACTCCGCACAGAAGGGCTCCCGCACCCGGGATCGAACCACCACAGGGATCGAACCAGGAACCCTCTTGCTGTGAGGCGAGAGTGCTAACCACCACACCACTGTGCCGCCCATAATTATCATGATTATTATTATTATTCATTCATTAGTAGTAGTAATAGTAGTAGTAGTGTTTTAAATTACATTGGTTGATATGTTATAAAGTCATAGCTCTGCACAGGGGATATGACATAGGAGGCAGAGTGTACAGTCTGGGTGAGCTTTCTGCTGCTTCCGTAGTACCTCCATGATCGATGTCATTTCTGTCATTGTTCTCAATCCTGCTAATCCCCCGCTGAGCCAGGCTGTCCAAATTGGGTGTGCTGGGTGCTGTCGGTGCTGAGGCGGGGCGAGGAGATTGGGGACAGAAGCGAAGTGCACAGAAGCTGATGAAGGTTGTTGCCGTGCTCTGAAGTGGAGCACCATCTTCCCCGCAGTGTTGGGAGTGGATGGGGGCAGCTATCAGTCTTTAATTGGGCACTGTGGGCCATAATAAAGAGATTCCAGAGTATGGAGAAATAGAATGAGAGAAAGATACAGAGCGCTGCGGAAGGCCAAAGAGTGGGGTGAACCTAGCGCGCTTTAATGCAATGCGTAATGGCAGGTGTCGCTCTGCCTAATTTCACGCCTCTGTGAGCGAATGTGCACCCAGACGATCGCCACTTCCAAGCCCCCTCTCTCTCTCTATTTCAGTCTCTCTGCATTAACGTATAGTTGGTCGCAGCGATGTGTTTTCCCTTCCACAGGACTGTGTGATTTGGCCTGGACCGTACTTGGACTTAAGTTCCCCTGAAACCTGGAAGTGCATGCCTGTAAGCTCCATGACAGGCTAAATGTGCAGCATAAGCACTAAATAGAGGCATGGGGACACTTAAAGAAGCACAAGGGCCCGCCTCTTCCATCTGTCACATCCAGGCCATATGATGAGGAATGAGGAATGCTTATTCTTTTGCTTCTGTCAGTAATCCGGCCTGTTGGACTTCAGGCCAGCAGTGGGTAGAGACGACAGGAGGGGAATGGGTCAACCAATAGTGTGCGTGTGTGTGTGTTTGTACGTCACACAGAGGGACTTTCAGAGTTTGACACGGGGGCATCCCGTGACAGCAGAGACGGAAACGAGTTCTGATCCGCGATGCCCTGCCCAGCCTCTTGTATGACCCGCTGCTGCTCCAGAAGCCTCCCCTCCCATCCTCACCCTCTTACCCTTCCTCACCCTCCTTCTCTCCTTCTCACTCGTCCTTTACTCTGCTCTCCCCTCATCACCCTCCTCACCCTTTTCGCGCCCCTCCTTCCTGTAGTCTGTGTTTGTGTTGGGAAGATTAAGCTGCTCTGACAAAGCTGTGTTTACAAATATGCAGGCAGAGAAACAGGCCAAGCGACGCTGAATAGGAATAGAATACAAATTGCTTTTTTATCTCTCTTAGGGCCAGGGCGAGAGAAAATGTGTTTGCGATTGTTGCTCCTCCGCCTGTGAAGGATAAAGCCTCAGTACTGGGTTTGGGCTCCCTGTTAGCATTCATTCTATCCTCTCCTCTCTCTGTCTCTCTCTCTGTGTCTCTCTGTCCTCCCACTCCCTTTCTTCCCCCCATGCTCTTTCTCCTCTTTGTCTGCTCCACACTCTCTGTCTCTTTCTCCCCGGCGGGAATTTTTTTTCCTGCTGTTTTCTTGGTAATCATATCTCCTCTCCTCTCCTCTCTTCTTTCCTCCCTAACTCTCTCATGTCTCCCTGATGTGTGCTCCTCTCTCCTCTATATGTGCACCACTCCGTCTCCCATCACCTCGTTCCCTCAATAATTTTCTCCATTCCTCTTCCCCTTCATGTTTCCATACAAGCTGAATATCTCTCTCCGTTGCTCACTCTCCCTCTCCCTCCATCCATGCTTTTTTTCCCCCCTCTCCTCCGCTCAGTAGGACTTGTCATGATTTACAGTCTCTCTCAGCTCTTCCTTGCTCACACCGGAGATATTGGAAATTTGGAGTGCCTATAGATCACGGCAGGGGGAGAAGCCGTGAGCCTCCGCTAATCAGCCCTAACAGAACTGTGGAGCATTACAAATCTGAGCTCTCTCTTACAATTAGGCAGCATGTCTGCCTGGCATAACCCACGGCAGGGAGGCTGAGCCTGTGATGTCATCTTCAGCAGGTCTCCACAGTGTCTGTGTCTATGTGTGTGTGTTAGTATGTGTGTGTGTTTTAGGGGGAAACAGTGGGTTGGATGGTTTGCTCTCATTAATGCAGAGGACGTGCTCCCCTTCTCCACACAGTGGCACTTTTATCCTTACCTCAGCTAACACAAGGGAAGGTTAATGGGCGGTCATACAGACTCAAACAATGCCATCTATGTTTATTAAGCAGCAGCAGCAGCCTCACCATGTGATGCTTTTATTAATTATTTAATTTCAAATACAGGACATGCCTTGAGGGCCGGATAGGAGCCCAGCTTTTGAGGACAATGTCAAGAAAAGGAACTTTTTCCTGGGGGATTTTTTTCCCTCCTTGACTAGTACATACTGTAGTCTGTACTTGTAACTAGGGCTGGGTATCTGTACTCAATAGCACAAAGGTATTTAACCCAGTAAGTAATATTGAAATTTCAGTAATACCGGTTTTCGATCTTTTTAAAGCCAGGGGTCTGATCCCAGAATGTCTGTTGCTGTTGTTTCCTGAGCCACTGTCCTAGGCGTCTAGCTGTCTGCCTGGTTAGCATGAGCTAACGCAGGCAGCCGCAGTTAACATCCAACAACAGATCAACTCTGTTGTTAAACCTGTTCACTGTAAGGTTATGTTAGCCGAGTAATGCAAGCAGTCAACCCTGTCACTTGGTGTGTGCAGCCTGCACGACTCTCGCAACCGTTCCTGGTGTGGAGCTCACACTCCTGCAGCATCAGCTACAGCCCATACAGTCTGTGGTGTGGTAAAGTGGAGCGTGGCATGTTTAATGGAGTTCAGCGTGTCAAAATGCCTCCATTACTTTTGCCACCTTATTTGCATTATGGCTATC
>JAPZEB010000002.1:26439026-26455026 GCA_029783705.1 Chaetodon striatus
CACACACACACACACACACACACACACACACACACACACACACACACACACAATCAATGGACTGCACAGGGTTTTTCATTAGTCACTGTGGACCCTGACAGTGGTGGTAGCAGTCGGTGGAGCCTGAACCAAGCTGTTGCTACAGAAACAATCCACTGAGCTTTTCTAAGAAACCAATTTCAACTGCTTACACAACACAGAAACTACAAAGACGGTAAGACAGAGGAGATTATGTGATCCAGGGAATTACAAGTGTCGGTCACGGGGCAACTTTGTCATTAGGTCGAAAGTGACACATACACAGAGAGGAGGAGAGAGACAGCGTGCTGTAAACAACACACTTTACCCAACGTTAACATGATCTTAACACATCTAATGTCACTTTGACCTGTCACAACATCCCACCCCTCTGTCTGATATGTGACAAGAATTTTTCTGCATCAGCATGATGCCTTGTTGCATTTGATGGAGCGGAATCTTTAAACTGTGGCGTACTACCTGTGAGAATTGAGGATGTGGATGAATTATTCAACACTAAGCTATTTTTACATTCAGATCTCAGTAGGAAAGGTGTGAGGCACCGTGGAAGTGTGTGATGGAGAAATGAACTGCTACAAGTGTTGGCAAACAACATGAAGCAATACAAATGAAAAATAAAGTAAAACGTATTCATAGATTCAAAATGCAAAATCCAAGCCTTTTGAAGATATTGTGTATTACACCTCAGTATGACACTTTTCAGATCTGGTTGTTTTCTGAGAGTCACTGAATAAGTCCACAACGGCAGTGGGGGGTTAAACCTTTTTCTCAAAGGCTCAGCAGGTGAAGTAGAGAAATGCATTTTTCCTGTTTGTCCTTTGAATTAAACTGCAAATGTTTGTGCTCTCTCACAGAGGGCTGTTCTTTGACTTGGCATAAACTTTTTAAGGAGTTGACCCCAGGTCTGCTTGTCTCTTTGGGGCAGCCAAAACAACAGCTATACCTCACAGTATCTATGATTGAACACACACTATATATTATAGAGGAAGTGGAAGGTAGCATACTTCCTCCAAGTTCTTTTATTGTGATTATAACATTTGTTTTGAAAAGAACTTGTTACTTACTGTAGCTCAGGATTTAAAATTAATAAGCCAAACAAAAAATGAAGATAAACTGAATAAAAGAAAGAATTTAAAAAAAGGTAAAAGTAGGGAAATACTGACAGAACAGGTGAGCTGACTGCAGGAAGAGTGAGAGACAGGTGAAACCAATCAGGGCAGTGAGTATAAACACTGCATTCTTTAACATTGAAATGGAGATGACAGTATCTCTTTAAATACAAGCTGCGCTATAGTTTCACCAGATCAAATAATTTACATAACAGTGATGACAAAGAAACAAGGGAGACGGTCAAGCAGCGTCACAATAACACACATTTCCGATTAGTTTGGTAAACATTCATCTAACTTTTGTAAATTCATCCCACACTGTACATTCTGTAATCACTGTCTAAGACTCCAGAACTTATATTTGGTGTTACTGATGCCTTAAGTTAAAAACACACCGGCGCCACCACGGCGCAGCTCATTAACAGACGACAACGCAAAGTTGTCACTACTTTTACTAAAACTGTATTTCCTCCACCTCTGCACTAGCTTCAAATCATGTGTAGACAACCCCTGATTACAGCACCTGCTTGGGCTTGGATGTTAGCTGCTGTTACTGTGTTAGCTTGTGCTAACTGGGCAGACATTGAACTGATTGGAAGGAAAGTGGCTCCAGAGATGGCAACAACAGAAAGTTTGCTGATCCAGCAGGGAGTCCAGGATCAGTCCTCCGGTGCAAAAAGGATCGAATGCAGTATCATTGGACTGGAGATGTTTTAATACCTTAAAAGGTACCAATCTTTAAAGTGAATCTTTAAGGTTTGTTGGTTTCCCCAGAGCAAACCAGAGCTGTACTGACTCTCAACTAAATGTGCTCAAATTATTTAGGGCTATTATTGTAAGTGTTTTAGTGTATTGTGTTATGTGTACTTTAGAATGTGTATAGTGGTATGTCTATTGTAGTAAATGTTTTGGATATGTTGTGATGTTTATATTGTGGTTTGTGTAATGTGGTATATATATTTTAGTTTGTGGATTGTGGTTTAGGTACTTTATTGTAGCATCCATGTTTATAGTGTATAGTGGTTTTATGATGTTTTAAACTTCATACATTTTTAATAATATTTTAGGTCTACACGTAAAAGCCCAACAAGGGACAAGAGTTGAAAATTAGCAATAGCTATAAACTCTTTGTGCAACACATCAGTCCCATATGTTGCATTAGAACTATGTTAAATTGCATCGTCCCTATCAAATAAAAAATAAATAAATCAAGTACTGATACCCAGCCCTACTGACACTAACTTAACAGCTATGGAAAGAGCGACTAAGTTGAAGCGACTATGATAAATAATGAGTGGAATTCAGTGCAAAAAAGTGGTGGGTATATCACGACTCTGTTGTTGTGATAATGGAATTGATGCTGAGGAAATGTCAGTTATTCTAAATCTATAAAGACAACATGCTATCAAGCTGGAAGAGTCGAGCTCGATTGATGGCAAAAAGCATCGATGGCAAATTAAAACAAAAACAGACCAGAGAGTAGGAAGACATCTTATTAAAACATGATAAAACTACTTATAACACCGGGATACACTGGAAATAAATTCTTGTGTCTAATATAAACCTTTTTCAAACAGGCTTAAATTCTCTCACTATTTGAGAATTTATGGTAATCAATAGAGGGTGGAACATGTAGTTAGATCGCCCGAATGTCTCATTGATTTTGCAGTTGTGTGTGTGACATATGCAGAGTGTCTGCTCTGCTATCCTGGCAGCGGACGGTGGTGCTGCAGTCGCTGCTGTGTGGGGTGCACGTCAACACACACACACACACACACACACACACACACACACACACACACACACACACAGTAGACAGATAGAAAGGGGGGTGGCTCTGTCTCATCTAAATATAGGCCTCAACAGCAGCACAGCCTTAAATATTTCATTGCCTCCTCTCCAGAAATGAAGGAGGGGGGAGCCAGGGGAGGAGGAAGGAGAGATTGAGAGAGAAGCACAGAGAGATGAGGAAGTGGAGGGGGGCCGCAAGGGGTTCATGAGACTGAGATCAGTACAAAGGGGATATAGTCAAAAATAGGAAGCAGAAAAAAGGCATGAAAGAGGGAGAGGGGGAAAAGGAAGGATGGAGGGAGGATGGAGGCTGAAGGCATGGGAATCTAATCCCCTCCCCTCCCTTTTATGCAAAATAAGAATGAAGTATTTCTGAATTTCTCAAGACAACTGGTGCGTCATGGCCGATAAGAGGGTTATCTTCTTATGTATGCTTTGCCGAAATCTCTGAATCACTGTACTTTGAGGCAACTTGGTGTGATATTGATAACTTTCTGCTTAAAAAAAAACTGAAATATGCCAGCTCTGACACTATCTCCAAACTAAAACCACTCCAGTCTTCAGCACAAATCAGAACTCATAATAACATGAAAAAACAGATTAATGCCAAACAGATTTGGAAACTGTCAAAAACAAATCGTGCCTCACTGAAACTCAAGTATCCCGACACAGCTGTGACAAGACGAGGGTTTATTCCCAGCGGTGGTGTCATTCTGCTTTGGCCTCGCTGTCACTTTGAGGAGGATAAAGTGTTGCTTTGTTGCTGCTGTAAGCTGCCCTTCTCCCTGCTCGCTATTGTGCATATTGTGCACTGTGCAGCATGTTGAAGGAGAGATAAAGGTTAAAGCCACATCTACAGGGAGCCGCAGCGCTGGGACACTGCATGCAAAAGATCATACGGGTGCGGATACACAAACGCAAGCGCAGTCGCATGCAGGCTGCCTCTCAGGAATTCCTCCCTATGCAGACACACACATGCACGGTGTTTCAGTCAGAAACACACACACATGCACACACATTTGCCGGTGTGCCCTTTGTTCTGTCAGCGTTGTACAGTGATGGATGAGTCGGTGTGCTAAGCACATGGAGGGTCATTACAGGAGGCCCAGCGGAGGCCTTTCTCAGCCCGACACCTACGGAGAAATGGGCTCCACAATAGAATAAGATACCATCACAGAGCGGCAAGGATGGAGCAAATGCACTCCAGGCAACGGTGCGCACACACACAGGCACACACACACAGGCACACACACACCAAGATAAGCAGATTCAGGCACATCTGTCTGCATGCACAAACCCGGTCTGTCTCTCGCCCTCCCTCACACACACAATTGTAAACACAAAGCGAGACGAGCATGAACGCACGAATCAATACATGTGCCAGACTATTGTGGAGGAGTCAATTCAATAATCAGTGAAATGAGAGATGTCAGCGATCTGAAAGCGCGCTTCATCAAAACAGCAATCACAGCAGCAGAAGCATAGAGACATCAAAATATTTGAAAACAAAGGAATTCTTGTTTTTTTCCGACTTGATCGGATTTTCCAGCATGTTTTGGCAAAAATATTCCACAGCTCAACCTGGGAGTTTTCTCGTTTAAATTTGTATTTACAGAGTTGAGGTGTTGATGTTTTGTGTGGATTTGGGTTAGTAGTTCCTGGAGCCAAGAAACTGATAGCTTGGCAAAGATATGTAGAGACTGAAATATCTTTCAACAGCTATTGTTGGGATTACGATAATACTATGTTCCTGCTCCAGAAGATGAATCCTAATGAGTTTACTTCTAATGCCAGTGAGATGACATTTGTTGTTTGAAATAAAATAACTGAACCACAATTGAATGGATTGCCACAAAATTGATGTAATGTTCCCTCCAGGATGAGAAAAATTTTGATTCCCTGATTTTTATGATCTTTTTATGACTGAATACCTTCAAAACTAATGACAATCTTCATCTTTAATGCTACTGAGCAAATTTTATCATGACAACACACAACAGACACATAACATATGCTGACATGTGAAGTACAGCGTCACAGAGCCTTCAGCATGACTGGAGACTATGCAGGCCTTAATATGTTGGGGGTGTTTTTTCTTGCGATTAAGTTCCATGCCAATTTATTTTCCTTCACAAAGAACACAAATATTAAGTGGTTCAAATGCAAAATATTTTTAATTTTTTCTAGCTTTCACGCTTCGAAAACCAATCCTGTTGCACCTATACTTATGAGACTTAAAAAACAACAACACAGAGGCTGAACCACGATGGCAAACTTTCCTACTCCCTTCCACCTTTACAAGAGCATACCAGATCCACTCCTTTGACTCTTACATTTCATAATAAAAGCCTTGGACATGTACACTGTGTAACTGTTTACCAGAGGGAACTCGAGTTCACAGCAGTTTGCTTAAAGAAAATCCAATAAAATACCTTACAATAGCTGAGGCTATATAACAGCTCACCTCAGACAGACTGCCATATGCTGCTCTGGGTCAGTAGGATCCTGATAGTTGTTGCAAATTCACAACGCTGACAGCAAATTTTATTTACATAAAACCCTTCTTTTAAAGGAGTGTAAAAGCTGTAGCAAATTCACATCACTGCCGGTATGAACAGTTTTGATATATCTATCAAATAAATTTGTATTTTGCATTTTCACGTCATTTACCACCCCATAGAGGTCTTGGTAATAAAACTGTATTTTTAAAAGGACATCAGTCTATATTAGTAGTTATAAAAAATTAGCTTTGAAAACAATATTGTGGAAAACCCCATTTAATTTATCTTCTAAGAATTGTTGACACTGTCTCAGCCACAACAACACACTGTACTCAGAGCATCTAGAGCCATTACAGAGAAACTGCAGCCTCAGACACTTGCTGGCTTTAGTATTCAGCTGTGGTGCTTTCTGCTTGGTATGAGCACATTTCCCACTCACTATGGACGAGACAGAATCACCCAGTCATAAAGTCTAAATGAAACCGTGCACGGCCTAAAGAACAAACCGGTAAATGGAACAGGAACGAGGAAATCCCAACAACAGGTACATCTAATTGTTTTTAGCAGTACAGCCGAACTTAATGACAAATCGATATTAATTATTCAAATAAAGTGCACTGGGCTTAAGTAGGAACAAAAGGTTTTACAAGGACAAGAACTTTTTCCTCGATGCAGTTAATAGAAGAGAGAATCTGTCTGATATCTGCAGGCCGTGTTAGTCCACAAACATGACCCTGAAGGACTAATGTGGCACTTATGGTTCTCTACCATACATCAGATAGGCACAGAGCTTTTACATGTCTCCTGATGTTTCATATTGTGGGGATTTTCTGACATTTCAACAGCATTTTGTTTTCTTTTTCCCCAGTTTCTGTGTGTGTGTGTGTGTGTGTGTGTGTGGACCTGACAGACAACAGACAGACGAATGTGTGGCAGCCTCTGACAGTAAGATGTTTGCATCACGGCATGAAAACAGCAAATTGCCAACATAAATAAGGTGCCACGCTCTGATTAGGACTGTCTTCACACATCATTATGGTCTAATGAGAGTTTCCCCCTCTCTCTCAGTCTCACGGTGACTGCGTGTCTGCTTGCCAGTTTTGCCACCACAGACTTTGCATTTTGCTAACCCATCTCTAGCTGTGCCTGACACCTGTCAGCCATGATGGATGAATGTAAGTGAGGTGTCGCCAGGGCAACAGGCAGGCCAGGGGCAGCGGTGGCCTCCGGAGGCAGGACAGGTAACCGGTGGTGGCCCTGCCTCTATATCTGAAGGCTTTATTTAGGCCGAACTGTTTATCACCAGGCTGTCTGGCCTGTTTGCCCTGTGTGAACTGCGATCCTGCTCTGCTCAGGACCGCTTTAACACCCCAAAGGGGGGGGCGTGTTCAGGCCAGGCTATAATACCCTCTCATTGGGCCGAGCCAGAGTTTCATCGCCTTGGCCGCTTGCTTGAGTGACAACACCAAATGAATTTGCTGCATCAGTGTCTGACTTTGGAGGACACACGTCGCTGTAACTCTTTTTTCCTGCTGTCTGCAGTGACAGCACATGAATACATTATGGACATGCTGCTTGTGAATACTTCTAAAAAACGGTTATGTATCATTGTTCTATTGTGTCTCATTTGCACCCCCAACAGTAAATGAATAATATATTCACGTGTCTGGATATGTGTGTGTGTTCTTAAGCGCACCTATGTATTTGTTTCACTGTTTTCAGCGTGTCAGCATGCGAAAGCACTTCAAAATTACACACTGGGAAACTGCACTTTTAATGAGAGGATATGTGTGTATGTGTGTATAATTATGGTTTAATTGCTTGCCCTGTGATGTGCTGTCATCTGTCACAGCCCAAAGACAGCAAATAATGGTTCTGCTGCCGTCACTTTGTCACCCAGACGCTCAGCATGCAGAGAGCAGCAGAAACACCAGTAACTGATATGCGTCTTGAATTACTGATAAGCGCTCGAGTATGATGAGCTTTGTGTATGTGGGCGTGCTTGTGCTCTCAAAAGTATCTTGGCCAGCCTTTCTATCTCAGCCTATTGTGATTGTCTGTGTATGTGTGCTGGAGGGTGTGTGCGAGAGTGTAACAGTAAGTGTCTGTGCTTCTTTGAATATTTCTCCGTTTAGGAGTGGGTGTAGTTTTTTTTGCTTAAGAACTCATTGTCTAATTCTGTTTGTGTGTGAGTGGGCGGGAGTGTGATGGGAGGGTGAGGGTGCACACAAGCTTACGTGTGTGTGCAAAACGTGTTTGATGCCTACTGTATATCGGTACTGACAGGTGCAACAGTTGTGTTATGCTTTAAGCTGCTTGTTTGTCTGGCACGCTGCTTTGTGTGGTTGAGAAATGGAGTAAACAGAGGGAGAGGAAAGCAGCCTGGGGGCTAATTTATTCACTCCCCAGTCGCCCGAGTCGCAGAGGCCTGTTGCACTGGCCCACCTGTCAATCCTGAGGAGCATGCCATAGCCTCATCCAACGGCACACAGCCACCACAGCCCACTCTCAGTGGGCCAAGCGCTTTAGGCAAGAGCAGTATTAACCATGATATATCAATAAACCCTCCGTAATCAGAATTAACAAGACAGCAAGCTTATTTAGCACACAAGCAGCATAAAAAAGTCAGCCATTTTCTGTGTGCAGCGAATGCAGAGTTACGGTGGTATCGGTGTTGGTGTTTAAATGTAAAGTCACATACTGAATAGACAGAATGGTAGCATTTCTGTTTGTAAGCACCTTTCACAAAAGTATTGCAACACATGACTGAAGTGAAACGCATAAACAGTTTAATGCCTTACAGGCCAATGTACCGTATTGCATCACAACTGCCTAATCCCTGAAAAGAGCACAAAGTACAGTTTATGACATAAATACTTACAAAACTGCACAGTAGAAATGTGGGAGCTGCTAGCAAGTGTAGTTGACTGTAGTAATGTGATGTTCAATGCACTGTGGGAGTGGGAGGAAGCGTCTGTCCGTTGCCAGCGTGGAGTAATGGATGGCAGAGCTATGGGAGTGGGAGGAGGCATACATCCTATTTCAGACAGCTGTAATGGATGAGAGTACAGCAAAAAAATAAGAACGGGAAGAAGTCTGCATGCCTTCACTATCTCAAAGTCTCACACGCAGAGTTCGGTAGTATTGAAACCAGTTCACAATAGATGTGAGTGGAACAATGGAACACCTGGAGGAAGAGTCAAAGCTGATGTGACTTTTGTTGTTTGTGAATTTGGTCATAGGCAGTGGTGAATCTCCCTGTGTAGGCGACAAAGGCGGCTGTCTAGGGTGCCTTCCAGAGGGGAAGTTGCTAAAATTGCCACCAAAAGAAATTTACATTAAAAAAAATTGAACATGAGGGGAAAATTATACAAAGACCTAATGCTAACGGTAGGTCTGTAGAACGAGGACCACCTCTAGTCCATCTACTTCATCAGTGAGTCATCATCACAGTCAGAACGTGCTACAGATTTAAGGGAATGGTGGAGTAGGGTGTATTTTGAGCGCATCAGAGTGAGAAAGTAAGAAGCCTCTTTTACTCGAAGATTGGGCTATAGGGCAGCTACGAAGCCAGTTCTCTACACTGCCTTTACATTGTTACACAGAACCAAACAGCAGCATCATGATGCCCCATGTGTGATTTTAGACAGCATACCAGCTTTATGGAAGCAAGCATGACGGGTGTGACAGGTAACAAAACAATCCCAGCCTCTAGTGTGACATATAGCATATGTGTCAGCGGCGCTTTCTAAACAATAACAACAGCATAACATACCAACAACAATCATTTACCATCCTTATTATATGGCGGCTGATCTCATCCCCTGCTCAGAGGGTAAGGAGCTCCCAGTCCTTATTGTTTCCCAATTTGTGGAAATTTTTGGATGCTGGTTTTTTTTTGTCTTTGAGTTAGCTGCTAACTGCTATTCGCTGCTTTTCAAATCTCCTGGCAGTGGGCCGCACACATAATTTCGTCAAAAGGTTACACTGTTCCATCCATGGTCCCATCCTGTCGACTGTCCCTTGTTGATTCTGCACTGTTACTACCTCTGCTGCTGGCTTAAAGGCGAGACAACCCTGTCCTAACATTCTGCAACTGTACCAATTATAAAGAACGGCAAGGTGGACTAACTGTGCGCCTTGGACAGGCAGTGTAAAAGGGGCTAAAGTAAGAAAATGAAATGGAAAAAGCTGTCCAGGGCACAGTAAAAAGAAAACAGAAGAAGAAGAAGGCAAAATTTGCAAGATTTATTGTTTGTTGTTTATTAGTGTTTGTTAGCTTAGTTGTTTATTTGTGTTGATTTCTAATTAGTTCTTGTTCTTGTTTTTAATAAACGCAATAAATATAAAAGATGATAATGAGATTTTTTTAGGGGACAGGTGGGAAACCCAAGAAAAACGTAGTTAGGCATTGGTCATAGCATGTCTGCACGTGTGAATGTGTTGGACCGACATGGCACACACACACACACGTGTTTGTGCCACTGTGTGATGTGTTTGTTTTTTTAGCGATGTAATGTGTCTCTCACCATGTGCCCAGTCTGTGTAGCTGTGCAGTGCTACTCTGGTATAATTAATCAGATGGTTTGATGTTGGCAAATGAGTGTTTATACAGACTGACTTCCTCTGCAGGCCCTGCTCTTTTTAACTAGGTTTTAGTTAAACAAGACAAGCACATAACACATCTCAAGGCACCTATTTATCACACAGTCCTCCAAGCAATGTAGCCCAACGCCCCCATGCTCCCTCTTCCCTTCCCCCACACCTGCCCCCTTCCCTACTGCCTACCCATTCACATCTACAGTGCCTGAGGAAACCCGCCTTAACTTATTGAACATGTGGCTCTGAATAATGAAGCTGTGTCATGTCTGTACATGCACACACTTTCCCAACCAGTGCATGTATCAGCCCAGCTGTGATTTCTCCTGATTTCTAAACAAAGAGCTATACCAAAGTGGATTGGAGCTCAGCCCTCCCCGACCTGCTTGTTTGATTTATTCCTGTAAGAGCCAAGCTCCCCGTCTTAAGTGCAATCCACCCTACCCTCACCTTTCACAAATATCGCAAAAATCACAGCCTGTTTCCTGGCTGCTGAGGGTTGGGGGTTGTTGCTGCTGTAAACAAGCAAAAACAGGCTAGCCATCCCTCTGGGTCACCTGGGAGCCGGGGCCGTGGGTCTCCCAGAGAAGGATTGAAGGAGAAGAGAGGACGGGGAGGAGGATAAGTGCTGCCTCGCTCCTGTTCCTCACTGCACGGTGCTTCGTTGCATTTGCCTCTGCTGCCGGCTGGTGAAAAATGTCTCCTGGCCCCTCTGCCAGATACCGGGAGGTGTTATCAGCCCTGCCTAGCTCTCTCCACGGTAACGAGCCCCCAGGCACAGTATTATCTGTTTACGATAAGGATATTAATAACACTGTGGTTTAGTTATGTGCTGGGGTGCCCTGTGGGGTGATGGGGGGTTGGAGTAAGGAGCACCTGAATCATCCTGTCAGGGGGCTTTCTCCAAGCAGGACAGGTTAAGAGTGGGGGAAAAAGGGAAAGAAATGAAAGGAAGGAGTCATGTGGTGATGCCAGTACAGTGCTGACCGGTTAACCCCGTCCACTTCCAGGTCACTGTCTTTGTTTCCGAGAACAATAGCTTGAGCATCTGCTTGCAGGTTCATGTGGGAGTTACCATAAGGAAGGATGAGGTTAGGAGTTCAGAGGTCACAGCTGTCACGGTCAGCAGAGAGGTCAGCCTATTGTGTATATTTTACTGTAGTGAAATGTCCTCTTTTTCTCTCTCCAGTGTCTGTATGGCTGCTACGTCCACTCCTCCATCATCCCCACCTTCCACCGCAGGTGCTACTGGCTGCTCCAGGTAAGAACTCTTCTCCTCCTCTACAGTTCACCACACTTTAGTTTCACCCTCAAACTCTCCCAGCCTATCCACAAGAACTTGAATGAGTTGCATGATATCAGTTTCCATTTAGCTGAAGCATTTTCCTTTGACAGCCGGCAGGCAGACATCAACCTCTCCCCCCACTCCGCCACCTCCCCGTCTCTCCCTCTCCCTCTCTTCTCTTTTCTCTCCCCAGCCTCCATTTCCCCTTATCTTTCCCAGTCATTCACTTTTCTGATGGCATTGCCCATACACGCCGTCCAGCACGAGGGCGGTATCTCAGTCTGCTAAAAGCTTTGCCATCTCCCCTGTCTAACAGCTGCAGTGATGGGCAGTAAAAGCGTGATGGAAGACATTCCCCGTACAGTATAGTGTGCTTACAGTGGGTCGTCAAGTCCGCAGGCTGAGAGTGGTTGTAAATAGTAGTCCTTTGATCACCTCCCCAATACATCTCATCATTCTCGTTTAGCATGGCAGCCATTATTGTTGGAAGGTGCCTGATACGTACAACCATTCACACACACAATTTTAAGGGAGCATAAAGCACACACGCAGAGGATAGAGCTGTGTGGAGCCACTGCTATTTTTGTCTATATATCTGTCTATTTATCTATCTGTAGTTCTATGTCTTACATATATTCTAGCAAACAACATGAGGAGAAAAAGCATCTTTGGGATAGATACACTTTAGCTACTCTGCCGCCAGTTCAATTCCTCTAGCTGTATTTTCTGAAGACAAGAATTGTCGAGTCACAACATCCCTGCTGTACTGAATAGACCCAGAAGACAAATTCATCTGTAGTCTAACCAACCCGCCTTACAATGTCTGTTAGCAAAAGAGAGAGCAGACCGGTTGGGAGAAGACAAAAGGGAAGAACTGGCCTGAACAATGCTTAAATACTAATCAAAATAATTAGAGTGTTCCCACAGCAAACAAAAGCTTTCAAACAACAACTGTTTATTTCTCTCTCGCTCTGTCTGTTGGCACTGTGTGTGTCACAGGCAGTCATAACAACACTAGCAGACAAAAGGCATGTCTCTTGCTGTCTTTTCTGAGTTCAATCAGCGAAGCCACTCTGGTTATTTTCACATATATATATTTTCCAAATGATTAGAGGTACCGTGTTTTATTATAAAAGCCTATGTAGTGAAAGCAAGGAAAACAGTGAAACAATGGTATGTAGAATTTATCTTTCTGATTCTGGAAATAACAGTGGTATATGTTTAGACTTTGGGAATGATCAGAGGAAGCTCTTGTACTGTTTGGTGAGGCTGCATATGATCTTTAATCTGCTTCCATTTGCAAACTGACAGGAAATCTTGTGTTGACTTTCTGGAGTCATTTTGTTATGGTATTAGGAGCTCTCCTAAAGGAGAGTTTCAAATTTTCTTTAAGACTTAATACAATACTGACATTTCCATGTGTGCATTGAAATACTAGCTGCTGTAATGATTTCTCCTGTTGATATTGGACGAGAAAAGATCCCATCCCACCACCACTTCAGTATAAGTGATGGTTAACAAATCCACAATCTTTGTTGTATGCAGAAATGTATTCCATACCTCAGTCACTCAAGTGGGTAGCTTCCAAAGTTGTCTTTTGTCATACTGAGGACTTGAATTTGGAGACTGAATTGACTAGCAGTGGAAAATAACTAAGTAGATTTACTCAAGTATTGTACTTAAGCACAGTTTTAAGGTACTTGTACTTCACTTGAGTATTTCCATTTTACTTTATACTTCCACTACATCTCAGAGGGAAATATAAAAATTTTTATTCCAATACATGTGTTGTTACTTTAGTTGCTAGTTCATTTTCAAATTATAATTTTACGTAAATATGCTTATAACATACAATATATTGTTAAAGATTAAACCAGTGGATTCCAATTTTGTGATCTCTTACAAGATAACTGTCTGCCTGACCAAATGGGAACCAATGGACTTAACTATCTAATTTGATATTCATTCATTCATATTCTGTAACACATGCATTTTCACTAAAGCTCTGCAATTTAAAGCTGAACTGTAAGTGAAACTTATCTTTGCTCTCTTATAGCCAGACTCTAATACTAAGGTTTTTTTAGTGAAATTGCATGTGTTTGGGAAGTACTGACCACACAATTGGATAAACAAGACTTGGATTATATTGCACAAATTGTGTGAGAGTTTGTAAATGGATGTTTTGATATAGTTTTGCTTTTGTGAAGTGGTCCTCAACCAGTCAATCAGTAGATCCCTATGTTAGCTGTTTTCCGTGGAGGCATGCAAGAAAAAGTTTCAAGGTAACACTGCATGACGAATTGCTTTACAAATGGTCATTTTGTCAGTAAAGTATTCCTTTGAGTAGAGGATACAAAAACTTCTTCCACCTCTGGGCTTGACTAATTCAGATTGCTAAATCGTGATACTGTAGATTCAGTTTTTTTGCACAGGAGGGAATGTGGAATTTGTCTCCCTTCGCTTATATTGGAATTCCGTCAGTGAAAGACTCTTCATGGCCACTATAGAGAGGAAAAACACTTGCAGTGATAGACAACTCTTTCAACATACAGGCATGTGGGTATTGTTTTAAGACAGACTTCTAAAAAAAAGTGAACCTATCTTTTAGGTGTATTTCAGACCTGAAGGAGTGCAACTAAGGTGATGAAAGTGTGCGTACACACAAAAGAGGAGTAATGCAGAGAGCTGGGGTCAACCTGGGTCACTCGCTTCATAGTCCTCATTTTCACCACCTCTCTTTGCCAGTTTCAGCATACACACACGTAAATACCCATCAAACTTTTAGGAGTTCACTGACTCAACTTTTTTTTTTTCTACTGCTGCAGAACACAGCTGCTGGGTTAGTGAATCCTCGGCCGTTACCTCTCCTTCTCTCACACTGCTCAGTGGATCCCCTTACATGAGTCACAGGGCCCTGGTGCAGCTAACACATTTACTCATTCAAAAAAAAAAAAAAGGAGGACCTTCTGCTGCGCAACAAAAAAACAACATTTATTTACAACCTAGTATTTTCTTTGAGATGGTGCATTCCTGGAACCCCAGATTTACATCTCTTTTCAGGCAGTTTATTGCCGACCATCTGTGCTGACAGGAAACCACAGTCACAATGACACCAGAGGTAAAAGATTAGATCACTTCAGTCCATATCTCCGCAGATGCAGATAGACCTTCAGCACCTCTGTCTCTTCAAGCCACTTTCAGTCAGACAACTGACAGTCAGCCCCGGTCTCTCTCTGTCTCTCTTTTTCCACCTTTCTCCAGTCTCTGAACCCTCTGTCCCTGACTCCCTGTGTACCATTTGCTGTGTCCATATGAGATTTGCAGGCAGTAGTCTGTCAACAGCAGAGCAGCAAGGAGACTGGAGCTCCCAGAGCGGCAACAGGGAAAGGTCACCAGTGAGTGAAAAATGTAAATATTCAGCCATCCAGCGGCCACAGTCACGGAGAGACAGGGATGAAAATAACTCCTATTACACAGCACCAACAGGGAGGGAACACAGAGGACAGAGAGGGTAGAGACAGACTGTGAATGAGAGAGCAAGTGAGATGGACACAACTTTTTAAAAGTTGGGCTAAAAAAAACACTGAAGGGAGAGCTGGAGAGAAAGATAGATTTAAAGATTTGAAGAAAAAAAACACAGCAGAATAGAAAAGGAGAAAGGGGACAGTGTGTATGTGTGTGTATTTTTGGATATGTGTGCGCAAGAAGGCAGGAAAGACAGACGGAGTGAGGTTGGTGAAAGGTGTTTTAGGGAGGGGGTTTAGCCTGTGGGTGTGTGCCTCTTTATCCACTCTTTATCCACTCTTTATTGAGTCAAAGCCTGGGTAATGAGACAGGGGACGGGAATGAAGACCTGCGAGGGGGGTCCTCTCTCACTCCATTCATTTTCTTTTGTTCTTTTCACCTCTCACTCTCAATCTGCTCATCCCCACCACACTACCTCCACCTCTCTATGGCATTAGACCACTTTAAAATGTCTGGCCCATCCCCGCAAATGGCTGAGACTGAAGAAAAGTACCACCGCAGTTATCTGGGGTTGCAAACAATGAATCCAAATTGCTGCTGAGACAGAGAGCTGCCCAGAGCGGACTGTGTGGTTTGTCACTCAGAAAAAGTTCCCATTTCAGTAGATTTGGTGGAGAGAAAAAAGTGGGGCTCTGTGCCATACCATGGTACATTATCAACGCCACCAACAAAAACCATTCAGGTCCCCATCTCATCATTATCATCATAACAATATGTACCTACTCTGTAAATGCTGTCACTTACAGCTGGAGTGTGCAGAACCATATACTTAAAGAAATAGGGGAGACTGGGGACAGTTCTAACACATTTTGTAATTTTATCATTAAATCCAAAAAAAATATTACACTGTAAAAGCCAATTTGCTATATTATAAACCTTAATGTGTCAGCTACTTTGCAGGATTGGGGGCATGATGGTGCAGTGGTTAGCATTGTGGCCTTACAGCAAGAGGATTCCTGGTTTGAACCCAGGGTGGGGGAGCACCTCTGCGCGGAGTCTGCATGTTCTCCCTGTATTAACGTGGGTTTCCTCCGGGGACTCCAGGTTCCTCCCACAGTCCAAAAAGTGATAATCGGTGACTCTAAATTGTCCGTAGGTGTGAATGTGAGTGTGAATGGTTGTCTGTCTCTATGTGTCAGCCCTGCGATAGT
>JAPZEB010000002.1:26455126-26466162 GCA_029783705.1 Chaetodon striatus
GGTTTTAAATCTGGCCCAACTGAATTTGTAGTTGAATAGCTCTGCATTATGTGGTGTTTTGCTCATACATAGCAACATGTCCACTGAAAGACGTTGGGCAGAACTGTTTGTATATCTGATTTAATGACACACAAATAACACAGAAGTGCTAACAGACAGTTGAAATTTCCAACTGGGAACTCAGAGGTTCTGACTACATAGTGCACATGTGATGCACCATTAAGGTAATGCAAAATGCAGCCAGGGTCTCGCTCTCAGCTCTTTAAGCCAATGCTTTGTCATACAGTGAGTGTATCATCGGATAAACAGTAATTCATTTGTAATTTAGAAATTTAAAAAAAGGAATATATTATTTGTTTCAGAATAAAAAAAAAATAAACATACAAAAAACTATGAATACGGTTGTTTCTGGCAGTTCCTTTTATCATTGTTTCTATTTGAACTGAAGAATGAAGAGGTGTGTGTACAATCTGTATAAATTTGTGTCCCTTCAGTTCAATTGTTTTTCTTTCTTAAACCAGTAAACAGAAAAGTGACTGCAATGCTTCTTTTTTGTTTTTCTTTCTTTACCTTGTCAAATAAACATTGTATCTGTCAAAGCCTGTTCCATTACACAACTTGAACAATGTAAGTTGAAGAGAGTTCAGAGCCACACAACTCGCCTTCAAAGAAAATGTTATACATTTGAAGTGTGTTGGCTTCAGCGCTAAATTTAAGGAGAGCTAAACTTAATGAATAGACAAATAGCCTAGATAATAAAAACTATTCCTGACTGTTATGCAGTCATAATTCTGCCACTTTTCCCATTACTGATAGTGAATACATTGCCAATGATTGGTAACACAGGAAGTGCTGCGATTCATCCATATGTGTAATGATTCATTCAGTGTTGGGCAGTAGCGTCACTACAAGTAGTAACGTCACCAGCTTATCTCCATTTCTCAGTAGTGTGCTGGTAACGTCACTACTTATGACTGGTAATGTCAAATAGCTTTTCACCAGTGAAGTTAATTAATTGACCGAGGAGTGCAGTAGCATCCATAAAAGTTTCAAGCTCTTTTTCCTAGAAACAGCTCTGAAGTGCAGCTGACTTTTTTCCTATGTGGAAATCTGAATAAAAGTAAGGATAATAAAACTGAGGATAAGCAATGTGACTGACGCCAGTGCCACAAAGAGTCATGTAGATTTTTTTTTATTTGTATTTTTTTTATTTTATATACTTTATTAATCCCGCAAGGGGAAATTCTGTGTTTTCACTCTGTTGTCATATACATACACACAGGCCCGAAATACACACATGCAGAAACAGGACCTATACATGCATTAAATGGATGGGCTACATATATTAAAAACAATAAAAATAAAAAATGTAAAAAACTTTTTTTGCTGAATTTTCCGCTGGCCTGTAGCTATTGGAATATATGAGAGAGTATACCTACTATGCCCGCTTCAAGTCATTCACAGCACCAGGCTCACACTCCCACCAGGTGAGTTGCCCTTCAGTGTGTCTGCTGCAGATGTGAGGAGGGCACTGCAGGATCAGCCCCTGCATAGCAGCAGCCGGGGACAACAGACTGTGCTCAGCAGCTTACAGGGATGTTAACGGACATCTTTAACATCTCACTCTCCCAAGCTTTGGTTCCTGTTTGTCTCAAGCCTTCCACTGTTGTTCCGGCGCCCAAAAACTCAGCTGTGAAAAGCATGAATGACTATCACCCGGTTGCCCTCACCCCGATCGTCATGAAATGCTTTGAACGGCTGGTTTTGGCCCACATAAAGGAAACTATTAACATTAACAGGGACCCCCATCAGTATGCTTATAGGTAGAACTGGTCGGTTCATGGCTTCTGCCTCCAACACTGTATCAAGGTCTCTTATCCATGTAATAACCCTCTAACACAAAGTATCCACTTTACCTGAAAATTATTTATTTCATAGTCTGAAATTTTGACTCAAATACTCTTTATTATGTTAATATCATCACTATGAATACAGACTGTAAGCATCACTATATGTCGTACTGTCATATCCACCTACCTCATGTAGTTTATATAGAGCAACTTGTTTGATAAATCTTTCCATATTTCTTCCAGCACCCTTTGCACTCTGCATCATTGTGCTACTGTATTAGTGTTTACAATTTGATGTGCTGTTTTCATATATGGAGAGATGATTATTTATCTATATATTCATATCTGTACATAGTAGTCAGAGTTAATGTTTACCTGTCCAGTTCACTATGTCTGCCTCTGTGTATGTATAGAAAGAAAAAAGAGTCATATTCCTTTTGTCTAAACACACTTACTTGGCTAGTAATGCTGATTCTGACTCTTCTGTTTCTTCATTAGCTGGAGAGGACACCTGAAGACTCCTGGCCCTCCTGCACATTGCTGACAAATATGATTCAGCAGTGTTGACCCTCTGCCTCCTAGTGGCTACTATGGGAAACAGCAGTTCAGACAATGGATACACAGCAACTTAAGAGAGCAAACAAAGACAAAAGGGAGAGATCGTGTTTATAGACTTATTATGAAATGTATTATCTGATCTGTTTCAATCAAACAAAAAATACTGGGCTAACTACTGCATCCATGTTGTCATCAGACTCACATTAAATCTAAAAATCTTGACAGCATTTAGATGACATTCTGACAACACTGCTCAAGCCAAATAAAGCAGCTGGGTTTATATATAATGCTGCACAAGTGAAGAGATAAAAGTAAAACTCTATTTTTGAAAGCATGAGGCCATTAGGCAGCTTCACATAAACTGTTCATTACCACTAAGATGCAAGGACTTCAACCACACAGAAGACAGAGAGGTTTCTCAGAAAAGAAAGAAAATGTAGATACTTGTGACACACACGCACACGTGGAGTTGCATGAGTTGCATCTACTGGATCGTCCACTTCTGTTTCTTGGAATGAGTTCTCACCTCCACAGAAATGCATTGCTGGTACATGAGAATGTGAGAGCTCTGCTGCATTGCTCAGTTTAGTAAAATGGTCAAGATTTTTTTATTTGTCATTATTATTTGTAATTTATTATTGGTAACAGTTCCACAAAGATGCAATCTTTCTTTCTGCTCTGCTGAGGTAGCTGTAGGTGGCAAGGCTGGTATCTCTCTCTACTGTGATGGATTTCTCTCTGTGTGAGTGTTAAATGTTGGTCCAATGCACCAGATTCAGAGGGAGGCATTTGTTCTTTGGTTCTGTGTCACTGATACACTCACACAAATATTGTGGAGAAATATGTGCAACTTTACTACAGTCCAATTCTCTGAAAGATCCCATAAACATTAACAACCCCCTCCACTATAATAAAACCTAGCCAAACAATAATTCCCTCTCACCCATACAAATATGTCAATGAATACATTTGTTATTCATCCATTATCCATAACCGCTTATCCTATTCAGGGTTACAGGGGGGCTGGAGCCTATCCCAGCTGGGAATGGGTAAGAGGCAAGTACACCCTGGACAGGTCACCAGACTATCACAGGGCAATGAATACATTATAATAGTTTTAAATATCAGCAGCATGGTGGTGCAGTGGTTAGTATTGTTGCCTCACAAAAAGAGGGTTCCTGGTTTGAACCTGGGGTAGGGGTTTGAACTCCAGGATGGGGGGGAGAGTCCTCGAATATAAATTTTATTAGCACACAAGGTGATGAAAACAAGTATATGAAAATAAACATGCCAGGGATTGTGCAGGGGAGGTAAGAAACCTTAGGAGGCTTGTGGTGAAAACCTCCGCTCTAGAATTTCAAATTTATTCTAATAAATACTATTTCTCTCCTAAACATTCATCCATTCATTTTCGTTACCGCTTATTCTCTTGAGGGTTGCAGGGTGGCTAGAGCGTATTCCACCTGACATTTGGTGAGAGGCAGGGTACACCCTGGACTATCGCAGGGCTGACATATAGAGACAGACAACCATTCACACTCACATTCACACCTACAGACAATTTAGACTCATCAATTAACCTATCCCCAACCTGCATGTTTTTGGACAGTGGGAGGAAGCCGGAGTACCCGGAGAAAGCCCAGGCTGACACGGGGAGAACATCTGCACAGAAGGGCACCGTCCTGAGATTGAACCATTGCTGTGAGGCAACAGTGCTAACCACTGCACCACCGTGCCACCCTTTCCTAAACATGAGAACGAAAAAAACCAAAACAAAAAACAAGTAGTTATATAATAATAATATAATAATTTGAAATGAAACATAATGCATTAACACATAAAAGTAATTAATACATTAACTATGGCACAGGTGGTTTTTCAAATAAGATTTAAATGAGAGTAATAATAGACAGGTTTTAATAAAGTGAGGATTGTTGCTCCAGAGTAATGGTCCTCTGTATCTCAAAGCATAATGTCCAATTGTTGTGTGGTAATAGGAAGATAAATATCCTCTGCTTGTCTCATTGGATATGAATGGACATTAAGAGTTCATTAAGAGAGTGTTGTGAAATACATCTGGTAATCTGTGCTCTTGAAGCATACATTTACACATTAAGAGTATCTGTTTGATAAATGTTAATATTTAAAATGGACAGAAGATTTAATTTCTTGATTTCTTCTGTGCAGAGTTTGCAAGTCCTCCCCATGTCAGTGTGGGTTTACTCCAGGTGCTCCAGCTTCCTCCCACAGTCCAAAGACATGCAGCTTAATTGGTGACTCTAAATTGTCCGTAGGTGTGAATGTGAGAGTGAATGGTTGTCTGTCTCTATGTGTCAGCCTTGTGATAGTCTGGTGACCTGTCCAGGGTGTATGCCTCTTGCTCAATGTCAGCTGGGTTAGGCTCCAGCCCCCAACAGGATAAGCGTCTATGGAAAATTAATGACTGAAATGGATACGCAGGACTGCCGTTTACTGTTTCTAAATGCACTCACCAGCGAAAGTAAAATCATTCACTCTTTTTTGGCGTTGTGCCTCGCTATAGTTGCATTTTTTGGCATAGTGTCTCATGGATGCCTGCTGCTTATGGTCTTATGAAGCCCCAGCCACACCTGAGCGCTGTGGGGGTATGGGTCCATAAACATCTTGAACACAAAAAATAAGAAGAAAATTTAAAAAATGCAGGAAGGAGGCAGAGTCTATGGAATGGTTAATGGACTTGCACTTGTATAGCACCTTGCTAGTCATCTGACCACTCAAAGCACTTTTTACACTACAAGTGCCATTCACACACTTGTGGCTGAGGCTACCATACAAGGTGCCACCTGCTACTTTTTAACACACCCACACACTGATGGAACAGCCATCGGGAGCAGTTTGGGGTTCGCTATCTTGCTCCAGGATACTTCGACATGCAGACTGGAGATCACCCTATGTGAAAAAATACATCGCCACACACTTTTAGTAAGTGATTGTTTAGAGGGATTACATCTGTATGAGTCTATACATTGTTTTTAGCAAAAATCCAGCAAAGTGTACCTTTAAGTGGTTTGATTAAATATGCAAAGGTTGCAACATTGATTTAAATGCAGTCTCTCCGCTGTTGCAAGCGTTCCAGTGTGCAGGGACGGTTGTAACATGTTATATTATTAATAATTCATCAATCAAATGTTAAAAATGGAATAGGTTATTAATCATTTATGTTATTGTGACCATTCATTTCCTTTAAAAAATAATGATCACCATTTTTTTCCCGAGGCTACATGACTAAAAACAGGGGAAGCCTCAAATTATAGTCCACAATGATGTCTGCATTTTGACCTGCTTTTCCACTGACTATTAGCATGCAATGGATTAGCATGTAATCTAGTTTATGTAGGCCTAGGTTTTTTTTTATATAGAAATGAACGTATTTGATTCAGGGACGGTTGTTACATGTCTAAAATGTAAATAATGAATCAATCAAATACTCAAAATGGAAAAAAAATTAGTAATGTTTCACATTACTGTGACTATTACTTTTTTATGTTAAAGGTCACCTTTTTTATCCAAGACTACATGACAAATAGAGCCTCAGATTATAATGTGGTAGTCCACAATAATGTAATCATTCTTAGTTACAGTGAGGGGGTTTGTAGCTGAAATTCATTTTTGTATTAGCTTAAGACCTGCTTTTCCACTGACTATTAGCATGAAACAGATGATCATGTAATATAGTTAATGTAGGTTGGTAGGTTTTTAAAATGTAAGTGAAAGTATTTGGCTTAGGGGCGGCAGTAATGAGGCATTAAAACCATCCCCAGTATGGCCAGCCATGTTTTCACCTTATGTCAGCTAGCCTGACTGCAAGTTTGACATATTAGTTATTTCTGTTTTACAGTAGCCTACAAAACACTGATTCTAATAATACTTGTTTGGATTCCTAGGCAGTATTCAAAAAATACAACTGTTAGAAAAGCTCAGGTTTTACCTATGAAAAAAAAAAAAAAATTGGGGGAAAAACATTGGGCACATTTTTGTAAGCAAGAACTGTCCCATGCTACAAATGCTACAAATGCTACAATCCCTGGTCTCCCTTACCTTTACGCATCTTTCTTTCCATCCACAAGCTGTCATGACACACAGACAGACACACACTCACTGACACCGAGGATCTCTCCTATCCCGGTGGCACTGATTGATTCTATTGCTCCGTGTCCCCTTCTCTTGTTTAGTGCTAATCGAATGTAATTCCCTGCCTGCGCCTCTCCATCAAATCAGACAGTGGAGTTTGCGCTGGCCGACGGGGGCACAGAGGTGGGGATAATTATGATATTAATACGGAGGGGGTCTGAGGGGAAACTTCATTTGTCCTGCCGCCTGCCACGAACACAGAGAGGGGTCAATAGCCTTTCCCGCTTTTCCTACTTTAAAGAGGAGGAGAGAGGCATGAGATAATGAAATGACTCGTAAGGCAGGAGGGAATGCTGACGACCTTGTTTCTTCACAGCTATCACTTTCTCCCTCTTACCTTCCTCCTCTTAGGCCACTGTGCTCTAGTCTCTGTCTCACATGAATACATTATTAATATCACCATTCACTGCAGTTACATTTTTCTTATTACATTAGTCCTTCAGAGTATAATGACTTTGGAACCACTTGAATTAGTGTTATGTAGGAAAATGAGTTGTCACTGTTGTCCCTGTGATCATTCCAGCACTATTAGAGAGTATTTCAGCTATTTTAATTTATGGAATAATTCAAAGGTTACTTAATTGGACAGGCAGAGTGATAACTGTGTGATTTAAGGGAACCTTGAGCGGTGGAGTCTGTGTGGTGCTGTCCATGGTGCTGAAATGCTCACTCTTCTAACCTTTCTAGCTGTTCACCACATCAGAGTGCTTTTTTTTTTGGCTGATTTATCAAAAACCACCCAGACTCTTTGAACTCCCATGCTATTCACCTCTCATAACAAGCTCACCAATCTCCAAGGATCAATACACCTGGCCAATGCTGTCAGCAGATCATGTGCAGGGTCCCACACATGCACTCATTGCGCCTCACGCCGCCGCATCACCAGTCGGGCCAGAGGCCTCTCTCACTAATTGAATGGGAAAAGTTGAGTAGCTCCTTTGCTGCAGTGATCCGTCATAGGTCGGTGTGGAAGCAGGATACAGTAGCTACAGACCCAGAGCCACATGCCTGCAGGCTAAAGGCAGACAGATGGATTCTTTATATCTACCAGAGTCCTCTATTCATTTGGATCAGTTTAGTTGCCTCTGTGTTGAGCACTGGGAGACAGGTGCCGGATTCAGAGTGGCTCAGGTGATGTGTGATGACGGAGCAGAGCTGTCAGGTCCAGATTCACATCAGATACGTCCAGACTATGCAAGGCTACATAATGAATATTTCACTGAGATAAATCATGGATGAGCCTGGGCACCGTTCTGTTGATTTCACTGAGAGGGTAGAGAGGCAGGAAAACCTGGCGAGGTTTTGACTGGCTGTCTACAACCTCAGGGCAAATGGAGGCAGTAGAAATATAATTGCCTTTAGCTATGCAGGCTGTTGTTTGTATCAAGTGGAAATGCACCTCTACAGAGTATGAGATTAGATTTATAGCATATGAATTTGACTCCACCACCTGACATTACTGTTCAACTCAAAACCTGAACAGTGGACTGGCAGGAGAACGGGTGGCAGTATATAGAATTTGAGCGTGTGTCTGTATCTGTCAGCGTGTGCACATGCTGGCCTGTGTGTGTGTGTGTGTGTATGTGTGTATCAGGCTTCACCGTTCTGTTTCTGCACTATGGTGGGAGACCATGATGCTCTCAGCAGCATGCTGCTGCTGGCAGGCCCCCACTCTCTCTGCCATGAGGAGAACAGCTGCTTCACGAGCATGTCGGGGTGTGAGCCATGTCCCCGTGGCTCCCCTCATCTCCTTCGCTTCTCCTCCTCCTTGTGTGCAGTCACACAGAAACAGTGCATCTGACATTAACCCTCTCTTTCCTCTCTACTTATAAACAATCAAATATGTCCCACTCTCTGCCACCACTTTTCGTCTAGTCCTCTAAGCACCTCTGCTGTCTTTACTCTCAGAGACAACATAGAGTGAGTTTTGGGTTGGTTTCTGCCCAAAACAGTGACACCGGGGCTTCTGACCTCTAAACAAATTGAAGGTTACTCTGGTGCTTAATTAATGGCCCCTGCTGGAGAACTCTCTCCCCACATGAAGAAAACAAGGGAGAAGTTGAGTTAAACCCCAGAGGCGCACAGAGCCTCCTCTCCTCCTGGCAGACTGATCTGTTTCTCAGTGCCTGCGACCTTTTCTCTAGGCCCGTCGCCTAGCCCACCAGCACGGCCAATTATCACAAATCCCCCGCCGCATTTGTCTTGCCATTTTCACTCTGCGGCCAAAGAGGCGTGCATGGCCATAGACTCATGCAGCCTCCTAACCAGCCTTAGCCCAGACGGAGAAACAGAGGCCCACAACAGGTATGTGGTGCTTAAATAATTCAGTTATCCTGAAAGGTTAAGCCTCTGCCAGTAAGACGAATTGACATTCATCTTGCTCCAGAGTCATGGGCCCATTTTTTAGAAGGAGCCACCATCGACGTGTTTACATTTTGTGACTTCCAAGATTATTATTGACACCAGTATTTTACTTTTCCTGCTGTCTTTCCACTGGATAGCTCATGAGCTTGATCGTTTGGTGTAAGGTGGTCATAAAACTCTTTTTCTTGTCTTGCCGTTTCAACAAAATTAAACATGTTTATTATATTCCTAAGTTTTTAGTCTTGGCTCATGCAGATAGTGAAAAATAGTTGTGCTCTCTTCAGCACTAAACAAGAAGCAGCAAAGCATGTAGAACATAGAGCGGACTCTGGGGAGGCAATAATGTGAACAACTTTTGGTTCTCTTGGACTGTGGAAAAAGAGTAGAAACTGGTAGAGTTGTGGAGTGAACAAAAGTCTGTGTTTAATTCGACTTGTATCTGATCCACCAACCAGCATTTATTTAGTGAGAAATCTTAATTTTTGAAACAGTTCGCCTCTGATTCCCATAGTCTACTCCCACTTAAATAGCCCGGCTGACCAACTGGGAATGCTGATGAGTTGAGGCAACAAAATCCAAAATGTAAAGTTTATACTCAGATACAGTTTGTTTTTATGGACTGCTGATGATGCTGAATTGACAATAATACTGTTCGACATATGACGCCTTTTATCTTGTGTTCTTAGAGTCATGCATTTTTGTGTACACATAAGGAGTTGTTAACATGTCTGGCATAATATTTTCCACCAGGAGCTGGATGTGACATAATCTCAAAAGGAATCTGGTTGCAATCTTGCAAATAGTGACCCTGCAAGTTGCTCGGTCTCTGTAAAATCTTACAGTGTATGACTAAAAAACTCACAGTCTTTAGATATGAGCGGGTGTCAGACTTAAGTCTTTAAGAAGTATTTTCACAGTCTACTGGTGTATGGTAGGCATAACCAGAGCAGAAATCAAATGTCTGAGTCCCTTGCCGATAATGCGAGCACTGAGATTAAAATAGCTCTAAAACTGTAAGCTTGTTGAAGAAACCTCAATCCTGATTTGATGTAACCCTCCGTGTTGTACTCCATGAGCTTTCTCTCCCCAGGTCTTTTCCTGCCTCTTCCCATATGATTCCCCGTGCATCGTGTCACCAGCCAGGCTTATTCGTGTTTACGTCCTGCCCGTGTGTGTTAAAAAGCAGAGGAGATCAATGGCTCCACACTAAGTCTGTTCAGTGCTGTGCCAATCTCTGCGCCCCCACTCATGTCAAGCCACAGATCTGCCCGTGTCACTACGCCGGCTCAGGCGTGATGGCAGAAGTGTGCGTGCATCTCCCAGCTTCCCAGAGAACACTGGTCACAGCTAATGACCAGAACTGTCCGATTTGTCCTGCCCTGATTACTCCTCTGAGCCCCAATTAGCCGTGGATGAGGGCTGACATCCCGACACGATCACTTGGATGTGTCATAGAGGGAAAGATGAGACAGGGAAGGGAAGGATAGAGGTAAGAGGGAAGACAGGGAAAGTGTGTCCTGAAGACTGAGGAGAAGAGCAAAGGGGAGCCGTAGTAATATGGGGCCAGAGTCATTCACTCTGCATTCAGTCTGATATCGATCTCAATTCCCCTTTAACCAGCCACTGCTCATCAACATACACACCAACAGCTCTGATTGCAATTTCTATAATTGCCAATTTTCATTGTGAAAATCTGTCTATCTGAGGGCGTTAGCTGCATCTGGTCTGAGAGAAGCTGATTTCTCTGTGGGTTAGGGATGAAGAGACTAAGGACTGTTTGTGGAAAAGATATAAGATAAAGATAAAGTATTGGGCCAATGTGGTTGAATCAATTTATTAGATGAATGCGAATAGTGAAGTTCTGGGAGCCTCAAAGGTATTTTATTATGGATAAAAACAATGCCATTCGTTTCCCTAATTGTCAATAACAATCTCTGTTATGAACATTGTTTTCATCTGTGTCTTTGCCTTATATCCCCTTCTTTTAATCTTTTCCTTTCTCTTCTGCTTTTTGTTCTGCTCTGACCCCCACCCCTCATTCCACCGCTCTATCTATCTTTATTTCTCTCTGCCACTGTCTCCCCAGGATTGCTG
>JAPZEB010000002.1:26474360-26485386 GCA_029783705.1 Chaetodon striatus
GACAGGTCACCAGACTATCACAGGGCTGACACATAGAGAGAGACAACTATTCACCCTCACATTCATACTTACGGCCAATTTAAAGTCACTAATTAATCTAACCTGCATGTCTTTGGACTGTGGGAGGAAGCTGGAGTACCCAGACAAAACATGCAGACCCCCAGAGGGGCTTCCCCACCCCGGGTTTGAACCAGAAATGCTAACCACTGCACCACCATACCACCTGTGATAATGCTAACGCTAATTTAGGCTAGCGGAAAACAGGCTTAAAACCAACCAAACAGCAAAAAAGGTTATGTTACCTAACCAATATTGTGGCTTTGGTAGCACCTTATCAATGGACAGCACCCACCTGTCACTTAAAACAATCCCGCCCATAATTATGCATAGTTTTAAGCCTAACTAAAGTGTTAACAGGTGAATTGTATAAAAGAGATTGACTCATACTTAGAGCCAGCCTCAAGTGGCCAGTTGAGGAACTGCAGTTTTCTGCACCTCTGTGTTGGCTTACTTTTTCTGCCTCGGAGGTTGCCCCTTGTTTGGAACCAGAGTCTGTACAGTATCATCAGAAAGGGGAGCCATGGTATTGAGCTCCCACCCATTTAAGGGCGCACTGATTGGCACACACATCTGCCAATCATGATACCACACCCCTTTTTCAAATAGCATCAAATCACTTATTAAAACCAAGCTTATCAGAAAAGCAAACACTTTAACATACATTAGCCATCAGAAACCATCCTTGGGAAAAAAGTTGAAGACAGCTTTGAGTTACATGTCCCATCTGCTGACATGGAGGGGGCGGGGTTTATGACCTATACTGCAGCCAGCTACCAGAGGACAATCAAGATGTTTTGGCTTCACTTTTGTGCAGCTGCCTTGACTATCTTTTTATACAGCCATTGAGTCAGACCTATAAATTTTAAATCTTGGCCAGCCAATAGCCTGAATGTACCTGCTGTGTTTTTGATAGCATCATTAGGTGAGCCCAGCCTTTCAAACACATCACAGAGCAAGGATAGTGTCAGTAGTCGAGAGCTGCAAGTCTCAAGCATGGCAGCAATCAGGCAAACGGATCAAACACAGTCACACTCACACACATGCGCACGCACGGCATCAATCAGCTGGTCATGGTGGTGTGTCCATATTCTCTCCCCAGTATTCAGTGTGTGTAGAGGGGGTACTCATTACTATGTGCTCTCTCAGGGCCAGACCTGTGTTAATGCATTTTCTCCTCTTACTCTCTTTTTCTTTCCCCTCTCTGCTCCCTCTGCCTGCTTTTCAGCTGACTCTGGGCTTTGGCAATCTTATTTGCCTTTCAATCCAGATCAATCTCCATCTTATCTACAGCTCCTGAATCATAAACATTTCATAGGCTCAACCTTGACACTGACAGACATGAGGTGCTGAGGGTTTGGTGTGAAGTGCCTGTGGAGGCTAGTTGATCCCAGACTTCACTTAGACCAAAGAAAGTGTTGGGAACATCACCCTGCCGAACTCTGCCGTACACTACGAACCCCCACCCTGCACAGCTGTCGCACTCTCTCAGCAAGAGACGCATACGGCGTGGCATGCGTTTATTGTGTGTGTGTCTGTGTGCGTGTGCACTCACATGCACATATATATAAAGTATGTGTCTGGTTTTGTATGTGTGTGATGTATTATTCATAAGAAGAAGCATTCATCTCAGTGAGACACCTCAAACAATTTGGAGACGTGGTGTGCTTAACGGCTTAATGTAGTTGCTGCAATTTGGCTCTCCTCTGGCTGATTAACACCGGCACTCCAGTCCTCACTGTGCTTTGCCTCGCGACGGATTAGGTGTTATAAGAAACATGGCTTCCAAGGGAGTTGATGAATATTTCCCCAAATTTACCTGTCATTTTTCTGATTTGAACATCTTTTGGAATAAGGACTCCTATTCAATTTCTGTCTCGCTATTTAGCCATTATCGAAGGGAGCTCAGAAGAGGTGAACACTAACCACTCTCTCGACAAAGCAAGGATGACCTTGGATTGCTGTTTATAAGAGCTGCCCTGCAATCTCTGTGTGTTTAAATGGAGGATACAGACTTTGCTTTTTCTCTTTTCCCTTTGTCTCTACTTCTCTCTTTTTGTCCCCACCTACATTTTTGCACAACAGCAGGTCAAACTTTTACTCTGTGTGTGTGTGTGTGTGTGTATGTGTATGGGTGTGTGTGAGTGTGCGTGAGTGCTGCCAACAGTAGAGCAGTCAGCAAAGTGCCACCTCAGCACCTGTGCTTTAATGATTAATACCATATTGATGGTCTCAATTAATTTCCTATTACACCACCAGAAGGCTGCGGTCGCTCTGTCTCTGTCATGGCCCTGCGCTTGTTTTGGGAAGCCTCTTTGTGGCAGCTGCTGGATGGAGATAGTATGCCTCTCACTACCTCTCTCTCTCACACACACACACACACACACACACACACACACACACACACACACAGACAGACACACAATTTTACAGACAGATGTACCAAACATGCACACACACAATCACACAGTATCTTCTGGAAACACACACGCACACTATTACACGCTGCTTTGCTCCTCGCATTTCACACACTTGCACACAGATAAACAAATAGAATGTAACTCTGTCGTTTTGTTGAATCTTTTTAAAGGGGACTCGCTGTGTTTTACTTACAATGTTCTGCAATGATCAAAAAACTCTTTAGAGGCCCGGAGATTCTTTGTACAGCGCTCTGCAGCAATTTTACAAACCACTACTCTCACCTGATTGTGTGCCTTTGGTATAGCACAGCCCCCTGTGTTTTGCATTCGAACCTGGTGTGATATGCAGCACTGCGTTTTTGGGCCGTTTTCTAAAGCCTATGCTTTGGTTCTTGCATAATCCTCTCCCCTGCAGTGCCGCTACATATTTGTAACAGTGTGTAAGATACTCATTTATTCCCGTGATGATCTCTCTCAGAGCTGTGATTTGATAACCATGACCTTAGCTGTCTGTGGACCTGCTCCACAGATCAACTCGCAGTCAACACTGCCCCTGTAGAGAGGCTGGGGAAATGCTTGTGTTTGTCGATCTGATTGGCAGACTTCTGATGGTGCCTTTTCTCTTTCTCTCTTCATTACCTTTTCATATCCCCGTTCACGACTTCTTATCTCTGACCACTCCGTACTTCACCCCATAAACCCCTCTATCTCCCTCTAATATACACTGTTAATCTCAACCTCATTCTTTCATTCTGTCTCGCACACAACCACACACACTGTCTTTATTTTTCATTTTTCATGTGGACCCAATACACACTATTGGTTGCTAGGAAACCATTTGAGCATTTTTTTTCCCAGGGGCAGACGTTTGATTACCCATTTGTATGGTGTGTATGTGTGTGTGTAGAGGCCAGTGTGTGTGTCTCCAGAGAGAGGTCTTGCCAAGCTGAGCTCTGGGGCTGCTCCAGTATCCAGCCCAGTAATAATAATGAGCCCCTCACCATGCTTGACAGAGCACACAGGCTCAGCAGTCCTGTGGCCATCGCTGTTGTCATTGTGTGTAAGTCTCTTGATGCATACAGTGTGAGTACACGTCTACATATATGTGCATTTATGCTCCACTAGTTTGTGCTTGAATGGGTCTGTTTCCTGCTACAACCTCAACAGTTGTTGTTGTTGATGCCGACAACCCCGCGTTATCTATTGTTGTTCAGTGGGCCATTGCAGGAGCAGATAGTGGCCAGGTTGGACTGTCTTGCTGCTGGACACACATCAGTCCTCCCTGTGACTCCCTGTTTAGAAATGCACCAGCACATCTCCCCTGGCTGCTCCTGTGAAGTCCTGATTCGCTCACAGACACGGGCAGAGGCACATAAATAGCACGCCTTGTCGACTGGCACGGGGAGAAAGACGACGCACACAAACAAATCAGACTCAGCGCTGATATGAAAGGGAGCGAGAGCAGAAGAGAGGGAGTAGAGAGAGATGGCATTAGCTGTGTTTTCCTCCTCCAAATGAATTGCACTATGCCCTAGGAGGAAGAGATGAAAATGAAAGAGTGGGAAAGACTCAGAGAAAGCCAGAGGTTGAGAGGTTATTTTCAGGCGGAAACAAAGGAAAAGAACCATGAAGGGGGAGCACATGGTTAAATCCTCCCAGTGTTGTAGACAGCTCAGTAACTTCTTTTCCCTCCTTTTATTCCAGTGTGACTTGTGTCACCTGGATGGCCACTGAATATTAGGATCAGTGCCATGGGCTGAGCCAAGGCCATTATGGCAGCCGGATGGGATCCTGATGGCCCTTTCTCAGCTCGCCCCTGGGCAGCGTGGCCTCTCACTTGGGACCACCACAACTAATGGAGAGGGTAGTGTGCTCTGAAAGGGCCTTAGGAAGAATAAGTAGGCTGTAAACTGTGAGTTGAGTTGTGGCAGCTAAAGGGGCTTCAATGCCTCACTGCCCGGCTTACCGCTTGACTTACTGCCTGCCTGCTTGGCATCCAGAATGCTCCTCCATATTCAGGCTCTGAATACTGGCCTTTTGCACTTTTATTGTAATGCATGCAGATGCTTGGCACAGCAACAAACACACTCCACCTTTTACTGTGGTGCACTGCACAAATAAAAAATTTCAAAGCAGGGAGGAGCCACACACAAAAACATAGGAGCACTCTCTTGCATACTCACTCACAGACATGTAGAAATGCGAAATGCACTCACATATCTGCACAATTACACACACAAGTGCACCAGCACGTGCATGCACGCACACACACATACACACGGACTCGCATTCCCCCACCCAGAGTGAAGCAGTTCTGCCCCTCTAAGCTGAGTTATTTAAAGCCCCGCTCTCAACTCCATCGGAGTGATTATGTGCTACTGAATTAAACATCACAGGCCTCAGCCCCTGGCTTCCTCCGAAACACGCTCAAACATGCTGGCCTCTTCCTGTTCCTCAAAAGTTCCAAGTTCTGCCTTTCATATCTCCCAGCCCGTACACTAGGTAGTGGAGGTAGAGAGGTGGAGTATAAATCTTCCCTAAATCAGGACCTCCTGCTGTGCTGTGCTCTGCCATCCCACTCACAGACCTTGGACAGAGGCAATCGAGGCAATTCACATTAAGAAACCCTCTGTAAACTGGCTCTTACCCTTGGATTGGTACCCACCCCGGGCATCATTTTAGCCTGGCACTCAGGCTGTGTTGTAGTTGGTGGAGAGCCGGGTGCAGTAGAGGGTGAACTGTAGCAGTTAAGTTGAGCGTTGACTCCAGACACCCCAATTAGGGTGTCTGTATTCTAAACTGGGAACATTTATACAACAAGTTTGTCATAGAGGACCCAGAGAGAGAGGGGAGGAGACAGGTTCAGATAGGGGATTGCTCTGCTACCTAGACAGGAGCTTCAGGCTGTTTGCTGCCTTTTTGGGAGGGTTTGACGTGGGGTTTTGTTTACCTCGGTGTGTGCATTTGTATGTGTGTGTTCATGTACTGCATGTGTGTGGCTGCGCTTCTGTGTGTCTGCACGAGGCAAGGCACCAGCCAGCCACCCCCACATTCCAAAACACACCCGTTGGCAGTGAGCGATAAAGGTTCCAAACAAAAGGAAGAAGTCTTGTGCCTCGTGGAGGTGAACTTGCAGCACCACAGAGGCAGTTGACCTTGAAATGAGCAGCGGTGTTTGGGGACAGGCGGGGGAGGTCGGTGTTTAAGAGTGCAACCTCAGTGCCAGAGGCCAGGAGGCTGCCTAATGACTGGCACCCCATGTCATCCATCACTATGCCATTGCCAGGGCAACTGCCCCCGCATAGCCGAGAGAGCAGGGCCTCAATAACCCCTGGTACCCGCTCAGCAGACCACAGCACATGACAAGAAACACATACATGCACAGGTGTTCCATGCGTGCTTCAAACTGCACGGACATATGCAGAGATTCACACCACAAACTCTAATACGCATTGCAAGCACAGACGGAATGAATATGCAGTCAAAATAGCAGATCCACTCAGACTCACACTCACAGCTCATTGCACTCATTCAGCATGCATACTGATGTACGTACGCCAAACAACATACAGAAATCTGCCTCCAGACACTCATTCACACGCTATTTATAATTTAATGTAGGCAGACGCAAATATATAAAGCCACAGATACATCCACAAACAGAAACGCACCAGCACATGCGCCTCCCCTCTGTATTTATGCCTTGATGCTGAATGTTTGTGACAAAACAATCGACTGTTCCTGCTTTCATGATATTTTGTATTGAAATGGATATCCCTGTAGCCTGCTAGTTCAATTCTCCCATGAAGGACTGTCTGATTCCTCCCCTCCTTTGCTTATTTTCCCCACTCCCTCCTCAGAGTAAAAGCGGGTAAAAAGGGGGGCTTTTCCCGTACCTGAGCCCCTGTCTGCTCCGCTCTTTCCTTCAGTATGACAGGCTTTGAAGCCCCCATTCCTGGGTGTGGGTTATTTTATCAGAGAGGAACAAGGTTTTCCTCCTGCACTCTCAGGCTCATCCACGTTGCATGAAGCATCCCCTCTCAATTAAGATCCTTTCATGTTAATGGTGTTCTTATCGCTCCTGTGCACTGGTTGTGAAAGCGAGGCCTACTATGGTGAAGTACAACCATGGAGCAGAGCTGCCTGGCTGACAATATAAGAGCTGTTACTCTCATTCTTCTTTCTGCCTCTGTCTCTCTGTCCTTCCATGTATCTCTCTCTCCAACTCGGTCTCTTTCCCTCGCTCTTCGTCTCTTAATGAGCTGTGGTGGGCTGTTGAAGTAGCGGCTACACGGAGGTGTTCCAGGAGAGTGGCAGAGTTGTGGCAGGGTCACAGAGACTTAACGAGACAGCGAACACATTACTTGACCACTAATACGGGATTCCATCAATAGATGTGCTTTGTACTCAAGTCCCAGTTAGTTATATCTCGGCCGCACAGCATACACATCCGCTACCTCGCATTCAGCGCAAACTAGAAGGTCATTGTATCTGTCTCCACTGACATCTAACTCTGTCTGTGTCTTCAGCTCCATTAGCGAATCTCTCTCTTTCTCCCCCTCCTTGTCTTTTGGAGTAGAACAGGGTGTATGACTTCAGGACGAGGTAGGCAGTCACTGAGAGATCGTAGGAGCACTGGCTGCCTCTAAGTGCGTGGGTGCCAGAGAAACCTGTTGCCTGGCTACAACAGCACCTTTATCCTTCGGTTGCGATGGCGATGTCCTGCATATCGCATATGCGTGTGTGAGAGTGTTGGCACACCAACTTTTTAAAATGTGTCTCGTGCTCTGTGTATTTGACTGTGAATGTGTGTGTGTGCACGGCTGTGTGCTCTTTTTTTTACGTGCATCAGTGCCTTTGTAAGCTGATGTATTCGTGTGTGTTTGTTAGAGAGACAGAGAAAGTGGTGAAAGGAGGGGTAGGAAGGCGCTCCACCACCCACTCAGCAGGCCTTCCGCCCCCATGGCTGACTCCCCAAGACTCTGCTAGTAATTAGCTCAACATCTATCCATCTGTTCTAGGGAGGCGCAGTAAACATTAACACAACACAGCAACATCAAAATGCTGGCTGGAGACATGCTACATTTTACATATGCATGATACGTTCATGCTTTAAGAGGCCTTAACGTGGGAATGGTTGGCACACATGCTTGCAGATACGGCCAGCATGCTGACATTTACGCATTTATAGGCTCAAGCTCACATAAACACATATACAAACACAGATACAAACAGCTACACATCCTCACCCACATGCACACCACAGGCTCCTGCAACTGTATCCTAGTCTCTTCCTTTCCACTGCGGAAGTGAGGCTGGAAAGCTGCCCTGAGACCCGCATGGGGAAACTGAGTGAAAACACAACCAAAAGACTACATTACACAATGAATCAATAAGTTAATGAGATCTCATTTTCTCTGGAAAATAGTATCCAGGCAAAAAGTTCCCCCCTCAGCCCGTTTTCCCCACCTTGACTCCCGGAGAACCAACTCCTGATATTACACTGTAGAAAAAAGAAAGCAGCCAGCAGGAAACTAAATTAAATTACCATCCTGATAGATTTATGTGATGCTTTACATTTTCATTGTGTTGTTTTCCTCTCAGAGTGGAGGTGGGCCTGATATGGGAGAGAACTGTTAAAGGTGTTGTAAAGAAAGAAGAGAGGGGGAAGCGAAACAAGATTGGGGCGAAAGAGAGCGACAGACAGATAGCTGATTCCCTAACAGCAAAGCACAGCGATGCAGATTACTTGTGTTTGGGTGAGCTCTAAGGCTGCCACATGGTCCCTGCCTTTGTGTTTAGTGTGTGTGTTGTGTGTGTGTGTGTTTGTGTATTTGTGTGGCTATGTGTGAAAAGGTAGGAAACAGCTGTGAATGTGGGTGTTGGAAGAATGAGATTGTGTATGACTGTGTCAAGGTAACCCTTGTGTGTCTTGTGAGTATATATGTGTCTGTTACTGTATGTGAACGAGTTTGTCCTTGTTCAGTCTGTTTGTGTTTGTGTCTGTGTGTTTGTACACAATTATGGTTGCATCTATGCATATCCACTCCCACCCACTCTCCCATACATCCACATAGGATTATGTATGATCAAAATTGAATGAAGCTGCCTTCGTTTGGGGCTCTCATTCCAAGTAAAGATTGAGGGCATCTCTTAGCTATTGACACAGCTGGTGATGCCATCTGGGAGCATCACACTCCGCCCTGTGCCATCTCCATCCAAACAGGGCAGCAGTCGTCACCTAGTGTCCATACCAATGACAGGGGACAAGGAAAGCGGTGAGATAACATGCTGCAGTGTCCGGCTCCAGGTCCTGGTGGAGGTGTTGGAGGGAGGTCAACTTTCCTCCTCCTGAGGCTGCTTTACATGTGATTTCTTCCACCACTGGAGCTGCTCAGACATATTGAGATAGTGGTGTTTTTTTCAAGGAACTGATTGTTTCTTTGGATCTGTTTGCCCCCAGCCACACCCCTGTCTGATGAAAGGGGAGAAGGAGAGGGGGGATGCAGTCGTAGATTAATGGTACACACTGAGAGGGAGCACAGACCTACAGTAGCAGCGCCCTGATTTATTTGCCACTTAGTACTGATGAAGCTTCAAACTGCAGTCACACACGTGTTGTCACGGCATTTTTCTCTATCAAGGTCTTTGTTTGTTTGTCGATTCTTTCGTCTTATTTTAGCTGTGAGTGCATGCAAGTATGATATTGTGTGTTGTGAGTTTCTCCCATATTCTTTTATAGTTCCATACATTACCTGCAGTGTGGTGGTTTGGGGAAATACATACAAAACAATCACAAATCCAATTTTTATGCTACAGAAGAGAGCAGTAAGAATTGTAAACAGAGCTGATTATCATGAGCCAACCAATAAATTATTTATAAACTTGCGTGCTTTCAAATTCAGAGATTTGGTGGACTATAAAACTGCACAATTGATTTATAAAGTAAAACATAAGATGCCTCCAGACTGTAACCAGAAGTTGTTCTGCTAGAGTGAGTCAGAATGAACTAAGAGGAATTTGTCTGTTTGCAAAATCAAAGATTAGAACACATGCAAAACAAAATTGTATAACAGTATACGTTAGTTTGGGGAATAGTTTTGAAAAGGAAAGGAAAATGTGTGATACACTTAAGAGATTAAAAAATATTAAAAAACAAGATTATCAACAAATATAAAACATAGATTTGAACACAAGTGTATTATATGAATTATTGTTTAGGACATGTACAATATATATTTGGTTTCACTAGTTTCTGTCATTTTTATTGTATAAATCTAACAGAACAATTTGCAAGATTTAGGGGGATTTAGTGATATCTAGTGGTGAGGATTGTAGATTGCAACCAACTGTCACTTCTCCCGGTCAGAATTCCTTCAGTGTTAGTTGCTCAGGCGGTTTTTACCAGAGAGACAGCCAAGCAGAGGTCTCCTCCTCTCCAAAATAAACGGACCTGATGATTTAAACCAGTAAAAACACAAAGGAAAGCAGTCGCACGTTAAATATTTGTGTTTCGCATAGGGGCAGGCGATATGGCCCTAAGTTAATGTCACAATATTTCAGAGTATTTTTGCAATAACAAAATTTGTGATGGCATGACAAATTAGGGGAAAAAAACATTATTAATTTAAGAAAAAGCATTGAAACAAATAAGCGATATAGTTTTACAGTTTGCCTTCAAATATTCTTTAGTTTGTAATCAACAACAGTAACTGAGATTGAGTGAGATTTAGATTCTGTATACAATATTAATAGGACAACAAAATAAAATCTACCACAAATTACACATTAAAAATGTATAATCTATATTATATGAAGGTTTATGACAAAATCACTCAGTGACACCGACTCGTGTCACACAGCGAGAGAGGAGGGGGAGAGACGCTGTGCTGCAGCCAGAGGAGCCGCTGAATGAGTTCCCTCTGAGCAGTAACTCTCTAAAAGTGTCTGAGAAGTCCGAGACTGTTTATAAAACATTCAGGATGCCACAGTTTATTCCACACTACTGAAGCTGCTCCTCTTTTTAGAACCACTGCAGAGTCAGAAATAATTTTGCTTTCAGCCATGCTTGTTGTTGCCGTGGATAACAGTATGGCGTCAATGTCAACAAGTAGAAATATCGCAAGTATCATGATGTGAATTTTTCATATGGTATTAAAAATTATACCAGTGTTATTGTGAATGAGATGATATGGCCCACCCCTAGTTTCGCAGATGCTGTTTGGCACGTTAGTGGCGTGTTGCTAGCCTTGCACTTATTAATGTGTGCTCAACGTTTTTCTTTGATAGCAAAAGATCCAGGTGTTCAGGGTTTTATTTACCACAAGCTGAATTATCTGCAGAGGTCTCTCCCTCTCCAAAACCAATGGATCCAGTGATTTTGACTAGGAAAAAACACTGCAAAAAGTAGGCTCACATTAAAGAAATTAGTGTTTTTCCCAATGCTCACGCGGTGGCCAGTGCGAAAACGCAGGTGGCCCCATCCAGAGTCAGTAGGTGTTTCTCAAAGTCAAGGAAGGATCCTCAAATGGCTGAATTTGAAGGATGCT